>ML662445.1:970352-1026069 GCA_007570785.1 Antilocapra americana
CACCCGCAGTGTGGTTCCAGCCCGCCCCCCGCCCTCCCCCGCGCAGGCCCTCAGCTTCTCATCCCCAGGGGGCCATGGCACCAACCTGCCAAGGCCCGCTGAAGCTCCAGAAACACCTTCCTCCCGTCTCTCCTCTGCCTCAGCCCTTCACGACCAGTGCCTGCATGTTATGCAGTTCCTGATTTCTTTTTCCAACACTGTGTGAAAGGCCTGGAAGCTCGCTGTAACCACACTGCGGGTGGGCAGCAGTGCCCGTCATTAAACATCCCCAGTTCTCCCTCTCCCAAGGCTGGGGCAGGCCGTAGGGGCCCCGGTCCCTCCAGCTGAACATGGCTGCACTGCTGACCAGCCGGACAGGATGGAGTGTGTGACCTGCCATGCCAGCTTCATCTTATCCCCACGGTCACCAAGGTGTGTTTCTAGGACAGGCCCAAGAGGGACCGCGCCGAGCAGAGCACCTGCCCAAACATCAGAAGTATACACGAGCAGAGAGGAAATGTCTAGTGTGTGCCCTTCCACCTAAGATTCAAACACTATACATTCTTTTCATTCGACACATATCAACTCACCCCAAATAAATCTCATCAGCTACTTTTTGCCCACTGTAGCATGCTTATAACATTTTCCTGAATTTTATTCTTATAAATCAAGCATTTAACACTTAGAAAGATTTAATGACCTATGCACATTGAGAGATTTTATTTCTCTCCTAAGATGATTCCTTGATATATAAAACTGTTTCCATGTCAAGCTGGTGCTCCACCACCCAGGGTGTCTTTCAGGAGAAGCAGCCCCGTGTGGACAAGGCAGGTCCCGCTCTGCAGCCTCTGTCTGCTCCCAGGCTCCAACTGCTCTGGGGGCCACTGCACAGGCTCCCAACACCACACGCAGAGCCTGTGGGCAGCTGGGAGCATCACGAGGGCCTCCCACCAAAAGGGCTGCAGCAAACGCTGGCCAAGCTCCGGGAAGGTACGGCCACAGAAGGGGCATGTCTGCTCCCAGTAAGGCCGACAAGTAGCCGAACAAGGGTCCAAGTCCAATCCTGCCGAACCTCCAAGCCACTTTTCCTAACCCCAAGGACACTGAGAAGGCTGTCTAAAACCAAGAGGAAGAGGAGAGGGGGAGCAGAGGCAAGGGAGGCACACATGAGGCCTGACGGGGCGGGAGCTGTTCGGGGGCGTGTCCTGACTGGCAGCGGGGCTTGGGTACTCATTTGGACTTACCATTTCACCTCATAGAAAGATAATAAGGAGAGGCAACATTTACCGAGCGCCCAGAGGCAAAGAGCAGGTCAGTGGCAACACCCAGAGTCTAGCCCAGGCTGGCCGGCCTCGAGGATCAGAGTTCTTAACTGCATCATAAACCCAGGAAAGGTTACCGGCACCCAAGGGGACAGCTCACTGAGCCAACACCAAAGGTGACCTGAGAAAATAAGTGACGTGGGCAGATAGTGAGAGTGACAGAAGTGAGCTGCACTGAGGGGTAAGGTAGAATGAGAAAAGGTGTATTAAAGAGTTTCAAGACTGAAAAGCTAACATTTAAAACTGAATTTATCCTCAAATAGCATCATAAATGTAAAAGTAAAATGAGGAAAAAACCCTAGAAATCATACATGCATTATTAGACATCCTAGTTTTGTCTACTGAAGAAAAGAAAACACCATACTTGCTGGAAAACACATATAACTATGTATGTGATGCTAACTCTTGTCATTAGTGTAATAATTTATTTTTAAATAATTTAACTCTATTGCAGAATTACTGACAGGTATATCTGATTTGCTCAAATTAAGGCAAAGTTTATAAAACTTAGTTTATATAAATCAACAGAGATTTATTGAATTGATAATTCCCATTATCAAAATCAGAATTCCTACTGAAACAACAGTAGCACAACCTTTTTCTTTGACTTCTGTAAACGTGCCAGACAGACACCTGGAGCCCTAACAGACACAGAGACGTGAGCGCCATCGACCTCACTGGTGACTCCTGCTCTCGGTCATCGCCAGCCACTGGCTCTGCAAACGGCCCAACCATTCAGAGAATCAGGGATGCTTTGCTAGCTTCTGAAGCGTTAACTATTTTTTAAAATAGTATTTAGCTGAAAAAGTGAGACACATCCTTTCCTAAAAGGTATCTTCTCAAAGAATGATTTCATTTCTATCGCTTGGATATAACATTTCCTACAGAAGACAAGCTCTCCTGTTAATTACTCACAAAGCAGGCGTGGCCCCAGGAGAGGAATTTTTGTTCTACTCAGATACACACAAATTATATTTCAAAGAGAAATGAGTAAAACGCAGTAAGAAAGAGCTTTTCATTCAGCAGATATTAGCACATACTATGACTTGATACAAAACATATTACTCAAATAACAGTGAGAATTTTTTTATAATAAAACTTTTTGTTATGATTTAACTTATAGATACAATGACTACATAAATAACAATTTTAGGACTATAATTGGAATATAATTTTAGGAATATAATCTAGCAATCTTAAAACTAAAATCTAGTTTTCAACATGCTTCTTCTGAAATGGAAATAACTTAAAATTACTTTAACAATACACTATCAAGTTAAATACCATAAAAACATTAATACAGATTCATTTAAAAAGTGAACCATTAACATAAAAACAGAGTGCAAATTATAAAATAAATAGATTGAGGAGAAATTAAAAGACCCATAATTAACTGTTAAATTATGGGCAAATTATATATACACAATGAAAATTTAAGAGACATATAAAACTCTGATTAAGCATAGAAAAATAGTTCTGAAAATTCTTCCAGACAAGCTTGCCATTACACAGAGAATCCATGTCCCAGATAACCGACACAGTAAGCTCTGCTCCTATGACATGCATGAAGCTAACACGACCGAGCTGCCTGGAACCGCTTGTCCTCTTCCAGGGAAAGCAGAGGCTGCGCATTAAAGCAGTCAGTCCTCCATCTAACCTACCTTGTTCTTTGGATTTGATGTGTTCATGACACTTCTAGTCTCTTTTCCAGTATAGATGACCACACCTATCACAGTACCTGCAAAACACAAAAGTGGCCCTTACAGAGAAACCTGAATGGTAAGCACAGAGGTAGCACCTCCTAGTTAATCGTTTGGATAGAAAATGTTAATATACCATTTGATTCCATACATATTTATCTAATAGCATATTTAATTTTGGTAGCTCAATAAAATTTAGTCTTAACTTTCAAAAGAGACTGAAAATCTCAACTGAATTCTTACGCAATGAAAATGCACTAATATTCTCTTCGGTTAACAACAGAAAAGTGTGACAACAGAAGCTGCTCGTTCACTAATGCCTACTAAAATGGTAACATGAACACTGAAGTTACATTGAGAGAGCCTACATTAAACTGATCGAACTTGTGACCACAAACAACATGGTACCCGGTGAACCATTTCCTCTGAACAAGAGTCTGAGAGCATCTTTCCACTGTAAAGATTCAGGACAACCAGGTACAAGAAACTGTGTGGACATTTCAGCAAGCAGACAATGAGAACAGTAAGAGAAATATTATAAAGACAATATTTGCTTCGGAATTTGTATGTCTCTTTTACTCACATCTCCTGGAAGTTTGGTTTTCTAATCATACATGTCAGAAAGAAATTGTTAACTTTGTGCTCTATCAAACTTAAGAGTAATAAAACACCCCAAGAATGATCTATAGATTACAAAGGCTCAGATGAGAGGTATTCATTTCTGAAATATCAACTTTAAAAACCATGGGGATGTCCCTTGTGGTCCAGTGGTCGAGAATCCACCTTGCCGTGCAGGGGACACAGGTTCCGTCTCTGGTTGGGGAACTAAGATCTCACAAGCCACATGGCAATCAAAGAGTATGAGTGAAAGTCGCTCAGTCGTGTCCGACTCTGTGACCCCATGGACTATACAGTCGATGGAATTCTCCAGGCCAGAATACTGGAGTGGGTAGCCTTTCCCTTCTCCAAGGGATCTTCCTAAAAATGCAAGGAAAATCCTGTGGGCCGAAATTAAGGCCTGAGGGAGACAAATAAAAACGTGAAAATACCAAAAAACAAAAAACATGGAAGTCTGTTTCAACGGCTGCTATGAATAATTTATATTTCTAACTTTCACAAAGTTTGAAGGTGAGAAATACAACTGAGGTGAGAAAGACAATGTCTATACTACTGGCTGAAGTCAACCACTGCACAACTAACCGTGTGATCATACGAGCCTCTGCTGTCACGCTACTGTAGCGTGTGGAATCCGTGGTGCTGAGGCAGGACCTGCAGGGCAGATGCGGCCGTGGTGATCTTGGGTCCACGGGACCATGACAGCTGCTGTCACTCACCCCTCCACACTGTGAACAGCCTCCTCCACGGAACCCCAGAAAAGCAGAAGATGCCAGGTACCGCTCAGCATGACACCCGCAGAGGTCATGTCTGCTCCTTCTTAGCATAAGCATGCCTTTGTTCCCTTTTTAATTGAAAGCCCCTGGCAAAGCTGGGAGGCCTCCATTTACTGTGGTCTCGAGCCCTGTGTGACTATGGGCTCCCACTCTGCCAATGGCGGACACAGAGAGTGACCAGTGAGAACTGCATGGAGTCTGGGCTCCACCAACAGGCACATTAGGGGAGGAGCAAGACCAGAGGAGGCGAGGGGCAGCCAGCCCACAACAATGCGCCTCGAGCCCAAAGTCTGAATCACGAGCTGCAGGCTGGTACCTGTTCTCTTCCTCCAGTTCCTGTCTCTTGAACTCCACCCTGCTTTTCTGTCCGAGCTCTCTGGTCCAGTCTCTAGGGACACCGAGGGGAAGGGGTTCGCCTGCTGTCTCACCTCTGATGCTAAACTTTATCTAGAGCAAGAGTGTTGCAAACTACATGGTACAGGTTCTGTTTTTAAATCTCTAACTGGTCATGAGGAGTAGTTTGTAAAGGAACACATCAATAAATTACTGAGAAACAAAAATCTTTGAGACAACATATGTCCCAATTTTCTTAACATTAAATTACTTCATTAAACTCTTATATAAGTCTTCAAATATTTACTCTCTACTTTCTATAGTTATTGATTTCCCTGGTGGCTCAGATGGTAAAGTGTCTGCCTACAACGCAGGAGACTCAGGTTTAATCCCTGGGTCGGGAAGATCTCCTGGAGAAGGAAATGGCAACCCACTCCAGTATTCTTGCCTGGAAAATCCCATGGAGGAGGAGCCTGTTAGGATACAGCCTTAGGGGTTGCAAAGAGTCGGACACGACAGACTTCACTTCTGTATTTATCACTATCAGTATCAGCCTGGACCCTGTTTGGGCACACAGGCCCAGCAGTCTTGCTCTGGGACTTCCACCGAACCCGCCTGGGCACACACACCCAGCAGTCCTGCTCTTGAGGACTCGTTCTTGATTCCAGGCTCAGCCACTTAGGATCACATGCCCACATCCACCGGTCACTGAAACATGGCGGGTTCCTGGCTCTCTGAACCAACAAGGAGAAGGAACACAGGCCCCTGGGAAGTCCATCTGTCCCTCTCAGGTGCCCTCAGCCCTTGTGTCTGTCTGTCAACTTTAGTGCTTGCTCCCAGATGTTCAGTTCCTACAAGGAAGGAAGACCTGAGTTTACTCCACCAGGAAGCAACTTGAATTCAATCGACACATTTTTAAAAAAAATTTTATTGGGGTATAGATGATTTACAATGTTAGGGTTAGTTTCAAGTGCACAGCAAAGTAAATCTGTTATACATATACTGATAAGTAAAACAAAATGACAAATAATAAATTAAAACATATCTATTCTTTTTTAGAGTCTTTTTCTGTACAAGCCATTACAGAGTATTGAGTAGCATTCCCTGTGCTATACAGCAGGTCCTTACTAGTTATCCATGTTATATACAGTAGGGACATGTAACTTTTGAAGAATAAGATTTTTAAAATTATGGTCTTTCCTTCTCAATTTGTAATCAAGTGAAAGAAGACAACAGTTCTTGTATTATTTCTGGAAGTCCAAAGTATTTTAAGCATACTTCAGTATATGGGAGTTAGGTAATATAAAATAAGAATTATTCACATTAATAAGGCTTTTAAATAGTCAAGCATGTGTTAAAAGATTTCAAATTCATGAAAAAAGTTTGCATTTTAAAAATGCCTAAACAGAAATTAAAATTAAATGTGCTTTATTTAAACTTTTGGAATGGATGATTTTAAACAACCTAAACAGTCTCTCAGAAGATAAAATACTCTAGCAACTGTATGCTGTACCTTAATAAGAAAGGGTTACCTATGCAGTAACTGCGTTATGATGCCTAAGTCTGTGTCTGTGATGCCACGGTTCACAACTGGGAGCTACACCACCTGCCAAGGTCACGCTGAGAGCGACGGTCAGGAGAGACACGGTGTGCACAGGGAGTTACCCGGGGCCCACGAGCCCAGTTCTTTGAGAAGTACACCAGTCACTAGGACTGTGAACCAGTCGAAACAGTCTGACATGCAAGAACAAAGATGAAATGGATTCATAAGAAAGAGAATCTTCAAAGATCTTTATGAGTAAGCCCAACCTTGATCCTTTATAAGAATGCATACCAATATAATGAAAGAAAAAAATAGTACGCGACACCTCGATGCAGAAAACGTAAAATCTGTGACCAGGCAACTAACTGTGGACTGGTGTGGTGTTCTCCCATCGGCTATGACACGCCAAGTGCTGACGGTGAAGGCCTGGACTCCGAGCCTGGCCCAGCTGCGCGCAGCCTGGGAGCAGGACCTGCCAGCAGCAGTGCACCTGAGCGCAGCCCCGCACCTGGGGCTTGGGGGCCTCTGAGGTCTCTCACCGTGTGCGGTCCTTACTGCCTCTCTCTTTTCACTGAAAACTCATCGTGACAAAAAAGTAAGACCTGAACAGTTGTCTGCTATCACATGTCCTCCCCCCCGGAAGGGACAGGTGTCCTCCTGCAGGAGCAGCCTGTCGCCTATGTGCACACGTGTGCTCAGACACACACAGGACGCCCGGCTCCGCGTGCTCGGCCCCAGGCTTCAGCCTGCTCGGCACCACGGTCTTCAGCCTGTGGGGCCCTCGGCACAAGGCCTTCGCCTGGCAGTCAGTGCTGAGTGGTCAGGCTCCAGCCTCTGGCTGCATCCTCTCCTTCGGGCGCGTCCGTCTGTTTTTAAATCTAGTTCACACATCCCTTCCACAGAGAAGCCTTCCAGACCCTGACAGGTGAGCTTTTCACTTGTTTGTTTTCAGGGCACCCTGCACTCTTCTGAGACAGTCAGAGCAAAGCCCAGATGATTTGTCTGATTTTCTTTCTTTTGTTTCGCTGCACCGTGAAGACTGCAGGATCTTAGTTCCCCAACCAGGGATCGAACCTGGGCCCCAGCAGTGAAAGCACTGAGTTCTGATCCATGGACTGCCAGGGAACTGCCTTTGTCTCATTTCCTTACTGTCTTTCTCGCCATGCGCTCCCGAGGACAGGATCTGTAAGGACTCTGGCACATTGGTCTGGAGCAGAGACTCCACACAAAGCCCCGGGGTGGGGGTGGGGGCAGCACTGCTAGCACCCCGATGCTCCTAGCTGCTGCCTCCTGGTACCATCCACGGGGTCAACCACCTTCTGAAAGGGGGAAGCACTTGGAATGTCACACCTCTCAGCGAAATCCACTTGATGAAATGCGTATGTAAATACCTCCCTGTTTGACCACTAGCAAAAAATATTGGAGCGGGTTGCCATTTCCTCCTCCAGGGGATCGTCCCTCACCCAGGGACTGAACTCACATCTCTTGCATCTCCTGCACTGGCAGGAGGATTTTTACTGCTAGCGTCACCCGAGATGCCCTAAAAATATACCAATATACTCCAATTTCACATGAAAGAACCTGCACCCTGGCTCCTACAGGGCTGATCCGATCCACCTTGTCAGGCCCCTGCCTCATCTAACACTTCCCCCCACAGACAACCCACCACACCGACCCATCGTGTTCTGTTAGATGGATGAGGAGTGTAAGATCCCTCTAAATTCACCACCTGCCCCCCACCCCGCAACCAGATCTGCTGTACCACCTTCTTGAAGGCACACTGACAAGTCTGTCATGAAAAAGGTCAGAACTGTTTCCCCACAAAGAAGCAACCTCCGTGCGGCTCAGTTTCTCCTCAAAGTGTGATGACCGCACAGGGGCCTTGCCCTGGGCTCGTCTGAGAGGCAGACTCTCAGGTTGGGCCACGAGGTCCCCCTGTGATGAAAGTGCTATGACACACACTTGTCTGGAGTCACCTAAACATAAAAAGCATCTCCTACATGTGCAAATTCATGCTAAAACCACAACTCCTTTCTCACCTGATGCAACCACAGTGCTTGCCCACAATGTATTTTCTATGCTGAGACTTTCATGAACAGGTGGATCACTGTCTTCCTATTCAGGGAGAGAAAAGAAAGAAAAATGCAAATTAGCAACTTTTTTACTATTCATACTTCAGATATTCAGTGTTAAAATAGGTCCACCAGCTGTAGTCAACTAACAAGCAGAGAAAAGGCAGTGAAAAACAGGCAAAAAGACAGGAATTTACACAGGCTTCTGGGATGACGGTGGAGCAGGAGGCACCAGGAATGACTCCCCACCTGGACAACAACCTCAGGGACAGAATCCATCTGATGTAACTAATTTGGAATCTGGGGCTGGTGAAGAGTGGCGAGTTCCAGAGGCCACAGGTGTTTCTGGAGCCGCCTGTAGGAGTCAGGGTGGACAACAGGATGCTGTGCTCAAGGATGGGGAATCTGTGCTCTGAGGCTGCACGGGCTGGCAGAGAGGCAGCCAAGGAGGCGGGTGGCCACTGCCACCACCCCTCCCCCACCCAGAGGCGTGCTCTCCAGGGGACTTCAAGGACCAGTGCTCTTTTAACCCCTACCATCTTTCCCTTTTTTCCCTTCTGGGAGCCAGATATTAAAGACCAGGACATTCAAAAACAACTGCATATACGGGGAAAAAAAAAACAGAAAACAATGGCACATGCCCAAGAAAAGGCACAGAAAAGACACAAGAAGATATCAAGTTTACACTTTAGGCTGAGCTGACAGTAAAACAACAACAAACAAAAGCAAAGACAGAACCCCAGCAAATCCTGATTTTAACTTAGAGGGTTACCACATTATTATATTCAAATGCCTGTTGAACAGCAAAAAGTACCAAGGCATAAAAGAAACAGAAAAGCATACTCCATTCAAAGGAAAAATATAAATCAACAGGAACTATCTCTGAAAAAGACCTGATGGCAGATATACTAGACAAAGACTTTAAAAGAAAAACAGTAAAGGTATTTAAACACAAAGATGTGGAGAAAGTCTAGAAAACTAAGTATGAACAAAGCAGAAATGTGAATGAAGAGACAGAAAATTTAAACAGAAAAAGCAAAAGAAATTCAAGAGCCGAAAAGTATGATGATCAGAATGAAAAATTCACTAAAGGGATTCAAGGCAGTTTGAGCAGATAGAAGGATCACAAGAGACATTATGTATTAATTAAGTGTTAAATAAATCAAAAAGATATGACAATTAAAAACAATTATGTGTTTAATGGGGCTTTCCAGGTGGTGCAGTGGTAAAGAACCTGCCTGCCAATGCAGGAAACATAAGAGACATCTGATGTAACTAATTTGAATGCAGGTCCAATCCCTGGGTAGGGAAGATTCCCTGGAGAAAGCATGGCAACCCACTCCAGTATTCTTGCCTGGAGAATCCCATGGACAGAGGAACCTGGCTGGTTACAGTCCATGGGGTCGCAGAGAGTTGGACACGACTGAAGCAACTTAGCACACACGCATGTTCCTAATGAAAGACAACATACGAAGCAACAATTGATAAAACTGAAGGAAGGACAACTCTGATATCAAAGCCAGACAAAGAGACTATCTAGAAGAATAAACTACACACCAATGTCTTATATGAACAATGATACAAAAATCCTACACAAAACATCAGAAAACCAAATTAAGCAGCGTATTAAAGGATTACACTCCATGATCAAGTGAGATTTATTCCTGAAATACAAGGATGGTTCAACGTGCAAATCAGTCAAAAAAATATGTCACAATAACAGAATGAAGGAAAAAATACCCTCCATGATCACCTCAACTAATGCAGAAAATGCATTTGCCAAACTTCAATGCCCTTTCTTGACAGAAAACATTCAACAAACTAGGAAGAGAAGGAAACTACCTCCTATATTAGAAGCCATTATGAAAAACCCACTATGTGCATCATATGAAACAGTGAAATACTAAAACCTTTTCTCTGAGATCAGAACACCTGCTTTCACCACAACTAACTGCCATAATACTCGAAGTTTCAGCCAAAGCAACTGTACAACAGAAGGTATAATTTGGAAAGGAAGATGTAAAAGATTCATTCACAGACATGGTCTTAGAATGTTAACAGTGATAAACACTGATGGAGAGTCAGAAAAAGTGCGGCACCCTCCTGCCTGCCTCCTACACACAGTCTCCAGGGCGCATCCTTTAACTACGTGCTAGTGCAGGCGCTTTAGCCATGGCCCAGCAACGCAAGTCCGGACTAGGACACACCCTGCCGATGCTGATTCACACAGCTATCATTTGAGGCATAAGACAAATATATAAAATTACTCTTTAATGTGTATTCTGAATTATTTTTACTGCATCATAGCAATCTCCACGTTCAGTTTCCCTTCCGACTGCGAGCAGTGTAACTATGGCACTGATTCTGATGTTGTGAACTCTTAGTATGGAACAGGCAGTCACATCTGCCAGTAAGATAACAAACCTAAGAAGAGATAAACATGAACCTCTTCCTCTGGCTTCCAACACTTGTGATGGAACTAACAATGAGGCGGCAGCGTGTTGTCACTCTAAGTCACCTCATTTCTTCCAGCAGCTCCTTAGGACCACCTGCCCGTAGCTGGCCATCATCAACTGACCACAGAAGTACAAAGGAGTACAACTGTATTAGTTTCAAACGTTCCCTATGGTTCCCCTGATATGGAAAGTTAAAAACCATTACTGCATGCATATCTTTGAGTATAGTAATCCCACTGTGTGAAACTCCAAGACAGACAAGGGCATTATAATATATAACACTGTTATAATGCTTTCTGAACTGCAAATACAAGGTTCTATACAATTAGGCTTTAAACTTTAAGTTGGTTCCCCCATTACTTTTCCAGAACTCTTGAATCACGTGAGTGCTTTTGTCAGTTTCTAACACAATTATGTGCTGAAAAATACACAGTGCCTATGCAGTTTGCTTTCAATTCTGCAACAACAATGATGGACTTTAAACATTAAACATTTTCCTAATATCGAGAAAATTACTGTAAACGATAGTTCTTTACCAATCTCATATAGCACAGAAGACAGACTGGGAAGATGGGAAAGAAATTATCTCTAAATAACTTTCTCTCTAGGTTTCCTTCCTCTGAATGTTATATAGTTTGAAAAGATAAAATTTGCCTTGAGGGGGAGAGTGCAAAATGTTACAA
This sequence comes from Antilocapra americana, assembly GCA_007570785.1. NCBI lineage: Eukaryota > Metazoa > Chordata > Mammalia > Artiodactyla > Antilocapridae > Antilocapra > Antilocapra americana. The sequence continues at coordinate 981,832 of ML662445.1, forward strand.
TTTCAAGCTGTTTTCTCAATAGTGCACCCTATTTAACAAACAATAGGGATACGCTTTTTAAAAGGAGAGTATTTTGATTGAAAAAGACATGAACAATGGTAAGTGTGCTAGGGTTTACAAAAGAAATTACAGTAGAAAATGCAGCATAAAAAAGATTAAGTGGGAATGTGATGTTAAAGGACCACAAATGCTGTTAATATTTCAAAACTGGCTACACTTTTAAACTTCAAAGTACAGAGAGAATAGCTATTTCTTTAACAATAAGCAAAATTAATGATATCAATAATAATAACGTGAATCATTTATATAACACAAAATGCCACATAGCATATAATTTAGGTAACCCTGACATTGTTTCAATGGAACAAATAGTAATCACAGCGTGCATATCTGCCTTAAACTCTGCATAGGCAGTGACATATACAATATGTCTATGGCTACAGGACACCTTAATCAATCTCTGATTCTTATTAAATTACACAGGCTGAGTCAAAAGAAACGTTTATTTTCTCCTTTGTATTGATACATTACACTAAAAAAAAAGGAATATAAGCAGATACCACTTTTTAAAATATTCAGTTGTTATTTTGATAAACTAAGCTCCACACACGGACTTCACCAGATGGTCAACACTGAAATCAGACTGATTACATTCTTTGCAGACAAAGATGGAGAAGCTCTATACAGTCAGCAAAAACAAGACAGGGAGCTGACTGTGGCTCACATCATGAACTCCTTACTGCCAAATTCAGACTGAAACTGAAGAAAGTGGAGAAAACCACTAGATCATTCAGGTATGACCCAAATCAAATCCCTTATGACTATACAGTAGAAGTGAGAAATTGATTTAAAGGACTAGATCTGATAGACAGAATGCCTGATGAACTATGGATGGAGGTTTGTGACGTTGTACAGGTGACAGGAATCAAGACCATCTCCAAGAAAAAGAGATGCAAAAACGCAAAATGGCTGTGTGAGGAGGCCTTACATATAGCTGTGAAAAGATGGGAAGTGAAAAGCAAAGGAGAAAAGGAAAGATATCCCATTTGAATGCGGAGTTCCAGGAATAGCAGAGAGATAAGAAAGCCTTCCTCAGTGATCAGTGCAAAGAAATAGAGGAAAACAATAGAATGGGAAAGACTAGAGATCTCTTCAAGAAAATTAGAGATACCAAGGGAACATTTCATGCAAAGATGGGTTCAATAAAAGACAGAAATGGTAGGGACCTAACAGAAGCAGAAGATATTAAAAAGAGGTGGCAAGAATACACAGAACTGTACAAAAAAAGATCTTCATGACCCAGATAAAAATGATGGTGTGATCACTCACCTAGAGCCAGACATCCTGGAATGTGAACTCAAGTGGGCCTTAGGAAGCATCACTATGAACAAAGCTAGTGGAGGTGATGGAATTCCAGTTGAACTACTTCAAATCCTGAAAGATGACGCTGTGAAAGTGCTGCACTCAATATGCCAGCAAATTTGGAAAACTCAGCACTGGCCACAGGACTGGAAAAGGGCAGTTTTCATCCTAATCCCAGAGAAAGGCAATGCCAAAGAATGCTCAAACTACCACACAATTGCACTCATCTCACACGCTAGTAAAGTAATGCTTAAAATTCTCCAAGCTAGGCTTCAGCAATATGTGAACTGTGAACTTCCAGATGTTCAAGCTGGTTTTAGAAAGGGCAGAGGAACCAGAGATCAAATTGCCAACATCCAATGGATTATCGAAAAAACAAGAGAGTTCCAGAAAAACATCTATGTCTGCTTTATTGACTATGCCAAAGCCTTTGACTGTGCGGATCACAATTAACTGTGGAAAATTCTGAAGGAGATGGGAATACCAAACCACCTGACCTGCCTCTTGAGAAACGTGTATGCAGATCAGGAAGCAACAGTTAGAACTGGACATGAAACAACAGACTGGTTCCAAATAGGTAAAGGAGTACGTCAAGGCTGTATACTGTCACCCTGCTTGTTTAACTTATATGCAGAGTACATCATAAGAAATGCTGGGCTGGAAGAAGCACAAGCTGGAATCAAGATTGTCGGGAGAAATATCAATAACCTCAGACATGCAGATGACTCCACCCTTATGGCAGAAAGTGAAGAACTAAAGAGCCTCTTGATGAAAGTGAAAGAGGAGAGTGAAAAAGTTGGCTTAAAGCTCAACATTCAGAAAAGTAAGACCATGGCGCATCCGGTCCATCACTTCATGGCAGAGAGATGGGGAAACAGTGGCTGACTTTATTTTTCTGGGCTCCAAAATCACTGCAGATGGTGACTGCAGTCATGGAATTAAAAGACACTTACTCCTTGGAAAGAAAGTTATTACCAACCTAGACAGTATATTAAAAAGCAGAGACATTACTTTGCCAACAAAGGTCCATCTAGTCAAGGCTATGGTTTTTCCAGTAGTCATGTGTAGATGTGAGAGTTGGACTCTAAAGAAAGCTGAGCGTTGAAGAATTGATGCTTCTGAACTGTGGTGTTGGAGAAGACTCTTGAGAGTCCCTTGGACTGCAAGGAGATCCAACCAGTCCATCCTAATGGAGATCAGTCCTGGGTTTTCATTGGAAGAGCTGATGTTGAAGCTGAAACTCCAATATTTTGGCCACCTCATGTGAAGAGCTGACTCATTGGAAAAGACCCTGATGCCGGGAAGGATTGAGGGCAGGAAAAGAAGGGGACGACAGAGGATGAGATGGCTGGATGGGTCCATCGATCACCGACTCAATGGACATGGGTCTGGGTGGACTCAGGGAGTTGGTGATGGACATGGAAGCCTGGCATGCTGCGATTCATGGGCTTGCAAAGAGTCGGACATGACTGAGCAACTGAACTGAACCAAAGTTCCAGATACAAAACAAGTTACACTTAACATGGTTTTTTTTCTTTCCTCTTTTGAAAAATGCACACAAAAGCAAAGATTTTTCCATCTGAAATAATCTAAAACTCACATTTGAAGTAATTAAAATGAGTGAAAAAAAATAAAACCTTGCTAGGAACATCAAATGAAGGCAATGAACTATACTGTTAAGAAGCTGCAGTAACTCAGACAAGTTAAACAGAAGCCCGGATGCAGGCAGGGTCTGGACCTCTTCCCCACTTACAGGAAAATGCAGTCTTCACTGCTCTCTCCCGAATTTCTGCTGTGCATATTAGCGACAGGTGATGCTCTCTACTTTCACAATTGGCCTGCGCACTCTGGAGAGGCTGTGAGGGCGTGAATAAACTGCACCTACTTTTACTGCAGCACTTGTGGCAGTGAAGTCATTGTCATGCCCATCTCCTCCTCCTCATTTCTGCATTCCCAACCTGCTCACTATCTGACACACAATATGCCCTTAGTAAATGCTTCCTCAAACGATGACAACTCTTCACCAACCCTTGTATGTTACCAAGAGTGAGACAAAGATGGTTGTACTACCAGAAATCTTTAAAAATTGCAGCAAGTAAAAAATAAACTACAATTGTAGATATTAAAATCCCTTAAGTATTATAAATCATTTATAGCATCAGTATAAGCTGCTAAACCAAAAGTTACCAAATCCTAAAAATAACTGAGGGAAGAGGGGACTTTAAGCTATACCCAAACACCAATGACAAGAATGTAGAATGAAATACATATCTGTATATAAGAAAATGGGTGTGCACTTACACATACACATCCATTCAATCAGTTAGTGAAAATCAAGAAATGATGTGGACGTCATATTGTCCAAAATAAAAACTGCAATAGCCGAGTTACTTCATTTTACTGACTCATAGTATTTTAAGGGAGAAGGATCTTATTAAGAGTAAATATGCTAAAAACAGAAAAACTGTAGGACATAGGAAAATTAAAGAACCTGAAATATTCTCTAGGTCTTCACTTTTTAATTCAGAGCTTGTTTGAATTGACTCTTGATTTAATTACACTTTCAAAATAAAGGTTTGCCATAATGTTTTTAATGTACACAATGAAAACACTTGCATTTAACAAAAGATCTGACTTACCCTCGTAAATGTGCCTTCAAAACTATGAATATCCAGTTGTGGCTTCTGAGCATAAACATAAGCGTTGATAGAAAAAAGGTCCTGGAATATAGGATATCTGAATTAATTACATAATAATTAAACAAAATTACTTGGAAAGTTCTCAATTACCAACTAATATTTTTCATATGTCATTTACCAAAAGAGGTGATTTGCTTATATGTTGTGTGCCAGTACTATGAGTTGGGATGCAAGAGAACCCAAAGAAACCACCTTTAAGCTCAAGAGAGGTGCAGGGATCTCTTGACCAGAGGACGACTGCTCCAGCTCCTGGCAGGTTGTGTCAGAGGCAGTCGGGAGATGCTCCTACAACAGACAGCACTGGCGCCGGCCCCATGGGCCATGAGCCTGACTGTGAGCCTGACCTGCTTCCAAGGCTCCTCCTGTACACACCTCCTGCAGCAGTCTAAATACTGAAGCCACTGTCCCCACAGGGGGTGACCTGCCCTGGACCGTTCCTGAAATAAACAGGCAGGGCGGAAGGGCTGCAGCTACGGAAGGCTATCTGAAAAGGCTGAAGATTCAGATCCTGACCAGTCCCTGAGCGCGACCTGTCTTCCTGTCTTCCTGTGAGGCCACCTGGTGCCTGTTCTCTGCGCTAACTACTCTGGGCCCTTTCATGGTAGCGACCAAGGCGATGAGGTGCACATGCTGAGCCCTGGGGGCCCCCTGAGAGAAGCATCAAAACTGGGGGCATCTGGAGGGTCCCTCAACACAGTCTGCCATTTTTGTAAGTGTTGCTTTTGTTTTCTGTTTTGTTTTGCCTCATGGCTGCTAACACGCCAACAACCGCAGGTTTCCAGGGGTGAAGAACAAGGGTCAGATCACAGACGCTGAAGCTCCAGAGGGGCGGTGAAGCCCCAGAGGGCAGCTCTAGGAGGCTGGGCGCTGTGAGCCCCATGCTCTCAGCCTGGGCCCCGAGCCTCTCTGCGGGCAGGTTCCAGCTCAGACAGAAGAAAGGAGCAAAAGACCTCCATGGCTGTCCACTACAGGGAAGACAGAGATGGAAGTATGATTTCAGTCCAGTCAACCACCAGTTCAAACCAAATCAAAGAAAAAAACCCAGTACTCTTCAGAACATTACAGAATCCAGAGTCTCTACAATGTATCAGTATGTTGCAGATACAATCCTAATGTCCAGACACAGAAGAAATGAGAATACCAGATCCATATTCAAGGAGAATCCAATCAATGAAGACTAATTCTGACATGACCAGACAGAATGAGACCAGATGAGATTTTCAAAGCAGTTATTAGGACATACCAAACCTTTAAAGGAAAACACTGTCTTTAAGAAAAAACAAATAGGAAACCACAGCAGAGAAAAAGAAAACATGTACAAAAAAAGGATGAACTGGAAATTCTAGAATTGAAAAAAAACACAACTGAAATAATTCACTCATTAGATAGGCTTCACGGCAGACTGGCGGACAGAGTTGGTGAACCTGAAGGCAGGTCAAGAGACAGTGACTCTGAAGAACGCAGAGGGCCGAGACTGCGACCGCCGTGGCGTCCTGAGGCAGCAGCGAGGGCCTGAGGCGCACACAGGAGTGAGGGCGGGAGGGGCTTCCAGAGCACAGTGGCCCCACGTGCCAGGCCGGCTGACACCGCACTGCGCAGACCGAGGCGGCTCAGCAGGCCCCACAGGAGGGAAGCCTGGCACAAGGTCACAGCTCAACAAGAGCCAACCAGAAAGACGTCTCAGAAATACCCAGAGGGAAGTGACACAGCCTACACAGGGGAGAAAGCTATCAAAGTGACACTGATTTTTCATCACAAATAATGAAAGCAGAACATAAGGGAACAAAATACTTAAAGTACTGTGTCCACGGCGGGAACTGGTCAACTCTGAATTCAAGATTCAGCAAAAATCTCCTTTAGCAAAACAGGTGAAATTACAATATTTTGAGATAAAAGAAAATATGAATTCACTGCTAGCAGACACAAACTACAAGAAATGCTAAAAGAAGTTCTCTAGGTTGACGGGAAATGATATTCAGTAGAAACTCAGGTCTTAAGAAAGGAATGGTGAGGAACAAAAATGGTTAATACAGAAGAAAAATAAAAATCCTGGCTTTTCACTTTATTTCTTTAAATACAGATAAAATATCAGAACACTTTATGGTATATGTAGACATACTACATACAGAACGTATACAAATACATACAAAAATATGTGCACACAAAAACTGTGCAATGTGCTTCAGCATCAAAAATGAGTGTGATTAAATGGATCTATGTAAGGTTCTTAATTTAATGTGAAATGATGCAACTTTAACTTTTCACAATCATTTTTAGTTAAATGCATACTCAGTCTTCTTGTTGCTGTTCAGTCACTAAGTAAGTCCAATTCTTTGCCACCCCATGGATGACAGCACACCAGGCTTCCCTGTTCTTCACTATCTCCTGGAGTCTGCTCAAATTCAAGTCCATTGAGTTGGTGATGCCATCCAACCATCTCATCCTCTGTTGTTCCCTTCTCCTGCTGCCCTCAATCTTTCCCATCAAGTCTGAGGAAGCTTGAGGATTACTCATCGTTCAAGGGGCTTCCCAGGTGGCTCAGTGATAAAGAATCTGGCTGTCAATGCAGGAGACACAGGAGATGTGGGTTTGATCCTTGGGTTGGGAAGGTCCCCTGGAGTAGGAAATGGCAACCCATTCCATTATTCTTGCCTGGAAAATTCCATGGACAGAGGAGCCTGGAGGGTTTCAGTCCATGGCGTCACAAAGAGTCGGACACGACTGAGTGACTGAACACGTCCATCATTTAAGCACTACACTGTCACAGTGACTTTTTAAAAGTGATGTTTTCAATTTTTAAAAGGTATATAACAGAATACCTAGTGATACATGGAAATAAAGAACTGCCTAGCAACAGCCCCCATATTTCTGAATGCACAAGAACACTGAGAGGAGTGCATTTCATCTAGTATATTAGACATCAAATGACTGAATAATGGCACAATAATGAGAATGTCATTCGAAGCTTTTCATGATAATTTAAAAATCATTCTGAAGTTTTCAATAATGTAGGAAAGCCTCTGCTATTAGGTCAAGGGCAACATTTGTTCGCATTACTTAAAGGTCATTAAAATACATCCTCAATCATAACATGTGGTTCATTACAAATAAAATTGCCTTTCGTTCAATAAAACTAATTAAATGTAAATGGTATTGTTTACTGCTATATGGATCTTCTGAAATAAATCAGCAAGTCATGATTTATTGAAAATTGCTGTGACCTCATTGTTGTTAATAAATTTGCCTGATCACAGAAGCTGGGACCGTGCTTCCCACATGTTTCTGAGCCGTGCCCGCACGGCGCTGAGAAGCCGGACCTGCCATCACAGGGTGGGATGAGCCAGCAACACTGCTTTGACTCAGTTTCAATTCTCTGATCACATTAGGTGCTCTGGACACAATGGAACTAGAAAGCCTGTTCCTGGGGGTGTCTTCAGTTCCTCAGGAAGGTTTACCCATTCCTGGTGTCACCATGGACACAACACTCCACTGACGATGCAACAAACAGGAAATGATACTGCATACTCCCCAGATCTTTTACGTCAGAGACAGAAAAGTTAAATGAGTGACAAGTATGGGTAGTGTAAGCTATCAGATGAAAAACCAAACTGCTTTGCCTATGTCCAAAATGAAATCAGACCCTTCCTTCCTATGAAAAAAAGTCTATACCTCATATGTCAAATTACATGAAGTTACAAATTTAAATTGATGGTTGAATCACAGATTCAGCTAAATTTATCAAAACTTAAAAAACATTTTCATTTTCCAGTTACCACATCCAAATGCTTAACACACTATTAAACTGCATCAACCATAAAATTTTAAAAGTAGCAGTGTATGAACTGTATCCTCTGGCTTTCTAAGGATTTTGTAATTCATACATCTGTTACTAATAGACATGAAGAAAATATCCTTATAATACTGAATGTAATAGAAAGTACTTCCTGTGATCACAGCCAAGGGAATATTCAAAAATAAAGGCAACACAGTGGGATTCTAAACTCTTTCTTAAGACATAACTTACAAACAATAAATTATGCATGCTTATAGTGTACAATTTTCTGCATCTCAATACAAATACACATCTGTGACACAAACAGGATCAATGTATGGACATTTCTACCAGCACTCCGCAGGCCCCTCTGCACACAGCCTCCATCACAGCTGACCCAAGCTCCTGGAATCTATGTAACACACTACAACCTTGCTTGTTTGGCTCTTCTTTCAGAAAAATTCTGATACGGTGCCTTAACACCGCACTTCTTTTTTAACACTCTAGCAGATTAACTCTACTACCAATGTTCTGCTGCAACTGCTTCCAGGTGTCAAGCACTCAAGCACCTCCCAACTCCTGGAAAGGCAATGCTCAGGCAGGCACTCTGGGGTGGGCCCCCCACCTCAAGCATAACGGCAAACAAACATCCTCCAGTCACTGGCACACGTGGCATCACCCCTCTTCAACCCCGGGGAGACTACTTGAAGATGTGTGCTAGGAATGGAAGGCAGGACACAGAGGAGGGAAAGGGCAACTGAGAAAGAGCAACAGGAAGCCATCCAGGGCTCAGAGGACATTAGGCCGTCAACAGGCTTCCCAACTGTCTCAGGACAGACTAACCATGTTAACAAGCAGTATGAGAACTGAAAGCTGGGTGGGTGTCTTCAGTGACAACGCAACAGCACAGCTTTCTCTCGTGTAACACATAAGAAAAGGAAGAGCAAAGCCAACAGAAACGCTGGGGGTCTAAGTGAGGCCACAGAGCGCAGAGGAGGAGCACGCAGAGAAGACTCTGGCCCAGCTGCAGGCTGCCATGAGAAGAACCTGCTCGACCTCATTCAGAAAACCATCTTTCAGCCATACAGATTTAGCAACAGGACTGAACCTCCTTCCCTACAGTCTATGTGCAGGGAATATTTTAACAATTACAAGACAATAAATGCTAATGACCAGCCTCTCACTTTGAGACTACCACTGACAAACAGTGACAGTGGTTAAAATGATAAACAAACACTGGTGGAAGAACAGCCTTTGGGCACAACACAAAATCCACATTCAAAAAAGAAAACATATAAATATTTACCTATAAAGAATTTAAAACATTTATACATTAATATGGCAAAATATATAAAGTGAAAAGTCAGGAAACAGTCTGGGAGAACAGATTTGCAAAGGTCTGGAGAAGTCTGCACACTGAGTCATCGAAGTCAAGGCTTTAAAACAGAACCTCCCAGGGCAAGCTTAAAATTGTGCTAAAAGAGCAAGCAAGACAGCAAACAGTACAGCTGCAATTGGCCAGCAGTTGTTTTTGATTTCCTACTCAGAGCTCAACTCAAAACAAATGCTAGATGGACTGGAGGGTTCATCTGTAAAGCATAATTATATTTTAAGTAACCATTTATAACCATGGAGTGGAAACAGTCTAAGCAAAAAACAAAGGCAGTGATTTTTTTTAAAATATTTTTATTGAAATATATGACATACAATGTTGTGTAAATTAAGATATACAAGTTAGTTTGAAAGCCACTGTAGTGGCTCAGATGGTAAAGCATCTGCCTACAATGTGGGAGACCTGAGTTCAATCCCTGGGTGAAGAAGATCCCCTGGAGAAAGAAATGGCAACCCACTTCAGTACTCTTGCTTGGAAAATCCCATGGACGGAGGAGCCTGGTAGGCTACAGCCCACAGGGTTGCAAAGAGTTGGACACGACTGAGCGACTTCACTTCACTTCACTTCATCACATTATATAAATAACCATTTTAAAGACAACTTTAAAATTACTGTTATGTTACTTTATTTAAGGATAGTAAACTTTTATATAGACAAAAGAAACTATAAACAAAAAATATTTAAAACACAGTGAAGAATGAAAAATGATTAGCCAACTACATATAAAAACCTCAAACATACAACAGGAAAATGGGTAGTCAACATGATCAGAAACTTAACAAAAAAATCCAGTAAGTATACTTTCTTAGGTAAGAAATCTTCAACCTCACAAAAAGATCAAACGCATACTTAAATGGGATGCCACTCTCGCAGTCATCAGAATGGAAGAGGCCGATGGGCCAAATGACTGACACATACAGGAGAGGGACAGGTCTGTCATTGCCATCTTCCAGAAAGCACTCTGGTGAAGCATCAAACCCCTGCACTGCACCTACTTCTGCACTCTATTACTATCTGTAAGATAACAAAAATGTTGACTTTCACATTCACCAATACCAGGCTGGTTCCAGAAGTTCTAACTTGCCAAATGCAGCTTAAAAAGTCCTTCAGAGACACATATTTTCTAACATAAAATGATAACCCCCAAACATACTGCTGAACGCCTATCCTAACGGGAAAATTGTGCACAGCTTCACGCACATGTTTCCGAAGGAAGCTGTGTGGTTGAGAACAAAGGCATGAAGCGCCTTCCAGGACAGAGGAGACATGGCCGGGGTGTGCCCCGTCCTCCTGGTAGGCATGTTCCTGAAGTAAGCAAACCCTCCAAGAGCAAAGGCCCATTGCTCCAGACTTGTTAAAACTTTATGCTTGATGGACCACCTTTTAATTTTAATTTTAAATATCATGGAGCTCAGTTAGCCCACAAGACACATATTTCTCACTAAGAGTTACTCAAACTTCTACAAGCTGTGTCATTGTAACTGGTGTGAGACTTGCCCTCCCCCTGAAAACACTGCAAAATAAACAAAACACGTGAGTCAGCTGTTTAAAGACACAGGACACGGTGTTACTGGTAGAGTCGCAGGACTGGGACCCTTGGGAGGCGAGAAGGCAGCTGCGAGCCCCGGGGAGGCCAGCCTCCTACCCAGGGGAGGTGCCGCGCCCCGGCGCAGATGCCGAGCAGGGCGGGCAGAGCCCAGGGACAGGTGGGGGCTGGCAGGGCCGGCACAGAGGGAGGAGGAGGGAAGGACAGGGTAGCAGCCCGCCTGCTCCCCCCGGACTGAGGAGGACGAGGGAAGTGATGGCTGGCAGAGCGTGACCAGAGCGCTCCTGCCCAGCCCCAGGGACAACACACAGCTGGGCAGAGACAGAGCCTGAGCGGCCGGAGTTAGAGGTACCTCACAACAGGCTGGGATGCCCATGGCTAGCCCAGGAGGAGCAGACCCTGGGGTGGGGTTACATTAGCATCACGATTAAGGGGACTTCAGACCATCCCAACAAAGCTTAAGAACAAGTCTTGGAAAGGTCAAGTTTATCTACAAGTTATAGAACTAAGAAAATGAAGATCAACAGGTTGTGAAGTAAGAGAAAAACATAGTATTTACATTATTCAGTACCCAATTAAAAATTATCAGCTATGCAAGGTGGCAGGAAAGTGTGACCTGTAACAAGGAGAAAAATTTTTTAAAAAGAAACATACAGAGAAAAATTTTTTAAAAAGAAATAACAGAGACAATGGAATTAACAAACACAAAATAAGCATCACAAACTGCTGAAAGGCTTAATGAAACTATGAACACATTAGGAGAGAAGAGTATTTAAACAGTAACAGAAACTGGTCACCATACAGAACCTGGCTCCAGAGGTTAGAAATACAGCATTTGGAATAAAACAGTTTGCTGGGTGGTCTTAATAGAAAACTAGACATTGGTTAATTTAAAGACCGAGCAATATGGGACCTCCCTTGGGAGTGAGCATCAGAAGCTCGACATGGGCGAGAATATCCAGTCTAACACACTTGTCACCCGTGTCCCAGGGAGAGGAGTCTGGGCAGAAAGGAGGACGGAAAGAGAAGAAAACCATGACCCCACAGACCCAGAAACCCAACCAACTCTAATGAAGGAAGGAATTTCAACGCAGGCACGACCGAAAGTGTAGGTACCTAAAGAATCAAAACACTGCCAAGGCTGACCTATGTCACACAGATTTAGTTTCCCCAAAATGCAATACCTACAAGGAGGAGGAAGTCCCCAGGGATTCACAGAATTAACTGTGAACCATGACCATCCATCCCTACTACCATCAGAGCTGCCCATCTCAGGACATTGAGCAAATCCAGAGGATTCAATCCCCTTCCCTGAAACAACTGCTTGGCTTCAAGGTCATTCTTAAGACAATCTCAGTCTTTCTTTACTCTCCAATGAATATCAGCAAATCATGGTAAGATAAAACTGCTCTCATTGAAATAAATAGTACATACAACACAAAACAACATCAAAAGGCCACAACTGTGATTTTGCTTAAAGAAGAAAAAAAAAAGATGTGTAGCAGTTTCGGAGATTCTGAGTACACGTGAGATGGGCTTTCAGAGACCAGGGAACATGCTGAAATCCATAAGCACGGAGCCCTCTAGCCTGCCCCCCTCCCCCAGGCGGCAGAGGCTAAGCCGGGGTCTGCAGGTGTCTCTCCTCCTCATGAGTGGACAGACACAGGGACATTGCACCTCCTTCTCCCCAGGGAGGACTCTCCACTCTCAAAGGGAAAAGCTGAAGTGGATGGGCTGGGTCCAGGGCTGGGGATGCCCCCACTGAATTCTCCCAAAGCAGGAGCTTAACAGCGTTCTGGGAGTCAGTTAAGTTACCAAAACGGACTCATTTAACCCCCACCAGGAGTCTCGATTTCAAAGACTACTTAGAGAATTAAAAATACAAACAACAAGGAAAGGGAAAGAAAAGAAGGAAAACCTGAGCCAAGCTCAGGAACATTCAAAACTACACCTCAAACAGGGTATGTGCTAAGACACCACAGAAATTATGTGGGCATAATTTTTGATGAATTTAGTAGTGAAATTATTCTTTAAATTATCCATGCATTAATCAAGTTAGCTGGTATGTAAGTGCACAGAAATGACCATACAGTAACTGATGGATCAATGACAACAACGCTCACCCCCAGAGCGGGCAGCCTCTGTGTGCAGCTCACCGCCACTTTCAGCTTCCAGTCAGTTTCACCATCGAGCTGATCAGTTCGAATAAAACATGAACCTTGGGATAAGAGAAGAAAAACTCCTGAGTTATGGGTACCTTAAAGCCACGTGTGGTACAGTGGTGATACACAAATGATGTATCTAGAGATTCCCATGAACAAAAATCCTTAAAAGTCTTTCCTTATTTGACTCACAAAATGAGTTTGTTGAAAAGACAGAGCACATTAACTGTTTAGGTCATTATCTCCTGTTTCGTGTTGCTGACTATTAAGGTCTACTACTAATTAGTACTTTATTTTAGAAAGACATAGAGGTGGCAAATAAGCACATGAAGAGATGCTCCACATCACAACAGGGAAATGAAAGGGAAAACAACAAGGAGACACCACTCGACACCAATCAGAAAGGCCAGGCTCTAGAACACTGATGGCAGCGAACGGGGACACAGAGCAACACGAACTCTCCTTCACTGTTGCTGGGGATGCAAAATGGAGCGGCCACTTTGGAAGACAGTTTGGTGTTTTTTCACAAAGCTAAACATAATTTTACCATACAATCCAGCAACTGCACTCCCTGACATTTGTCCAAAAGAGCTGAAGAACTTATGTCCCATGATACCCTGCATGCAGATTTTATACCAGCTTGATTCACAACTGCTAAAACTTGGAAACAACCAAGATGTCCTTAGGTGAGTGAATGTATCACTGTGATAAATGTGGATGTGTGTGTGTGTGTTGGTTGCTTAGTCGTGTCCGACTCTGCAACCCCAGACTGTAGCCCTACCAGCCTCCTCTGTCCATGGGATTCTCCAGGCAAGAACACTGGAGTGGGTTGCCATTTCCTTCTCTAAAAGGAACTACAGAAAGAAAGAAAGTGAAGTCCCTCAGTCGTGTCTGACTCTTTGCGACTCCATGGACTGTAGCCTACCAGGCTCCTCCATCCATGGGATTTTGGAGTGGGTTGCCATTTCCTTCTCCAGATAAATGTGGATAATGGAGAATAATTCAGCAATACAATTAAATGGAACTATCAAGTCATGAAAAGATATGGAGAAACTTTAAATGTTTATTTCTCAGTGAAAGAAACCAATCTCAAAAGGCTGCATACTATGTGATTCCAATTACATGACATTCTGGAAAAGAAAAAAACTACAGAAACACTGAAAAGATCAGTGGTTGCCCAGGATGGAGTGGGGGTAGAGGCAAACAGGCAGAGCCCAGAAGATTTCAGGTCGGTGAAAACACTCCATATGATACTATATACAATGATGGATGGGTGTCATTATACATTTGTCAAAACCCACAGAATGTACTACACCAAGAGTGAATCTTAATGCAGACTATGGAAGCTTGGTGATGGTGATGTGTCAGTGTGAGCCAGTCAACTGTAAAAAACGGCCCGTCTGGTGGGGATGCTAATAATGAGGGAAGCTACCCCTGTGTGAGGTACTGGAAACCTCTGCACTACCTTCTCACTTTTCTGTGAACCTAAGAACAAAGTTTTTAAAAATCTTTAAGAAACATATTCATATTATTACAGAAAACATAACCCGAAGTGTTATACATACATTAGTTGTCTGCAGGATAGGAAAACTGCAAATAACTGAGACTGCACTACGGCAACCTCCATCTAAATTTATACCGGAACACCTGCAAAAACTGAGACTACTTTCATTGTACTTTATTCATATTTGTATTTCCAAGCTCCCCCTTCCCCCGTCTAGCAGTTTGCTCCAATGCATCAATTTTATGCAGAATTATATTACTGACCAGAGCAGTTCAGCACAGCGCAGCTCTGGTGAACGGCTCACTGCATACATGCTCCTTTAATAGAGCTCAAGCTATGACAACTATTGGCTGACTGCACATCCTCTCCACTTCAGTAGCTAATTTCATCAATAAGTTATCTCATGGTCTTTTCCCTTTTATCCAGAGGAAGAGACTGCTGTATGCCAGGTCAGCTTTCAACAGTGATCACTACAGCAAAACAGAAGCATTAAATAAAAGGTTTGCGTGCTATTTTGAAATAAATACCTCCTAACATCTTTCAAAAAGTAAATGAAGACCTAATGAAGATTTTACAGGAAATGTCTAGAAATGTTCAGGAAGAACTTAGGAAAGAAAGGCAGCACCGTCAACTTCTGAGTTAACTCATATGGCTTGGACTTGCTTCACATTATTACAGGCTGAAATACCGCACTGGTCTTAGGTGTGTGCCCAGAGTCCACTAAACACCAGACTGAAAGCATTATTCCAGGGACTGCAGTTCCTACTGCAGGCTATGGTTTAATAATTAGAGACACAACCAAATAAGATGAAAGAAAAAAAATGTGCTGGGAGAAGCACAGAGTACGTATGCCACTGGCCATATAAGTAGCCCAGCCATAAAGTTCTAAAATAAAACTAGGTCATTTGGAGCAGGCTTTTTAGAGCCTCATACCAGAAATGGGGTGGAGGACTTCTGTGAGAGGCCCTAAGGGAGGAGGAGTCAGCTGGAAAATGTCCATGATAGACATTTAAGCAGAAGAAGAGCCACAGTAGCATGTATCAGGTCTCCAAGTCTTCTGGGCATGGGGCTTCTCTGGCCACCCAGTGGTGAGGATGCTGGGCTCTCACTGCCAGGGGGGCTCCAGGTTCAATCCCTGGCTGGGGAACTAAGATCCCAAAAGATACACAGTGCAAACCTCCCCTCCCCCGCCAAAAAAAAAAAACAGTCTCCTTAGAAAATTTTGAACCTCAAGGGCCAAAGGGCCAGAATAAAAGATACCAACAATGGGTCAGGGCTGGGAGGACGAGGCCTGGGACAAAGTAGCAGGCAGAGCAGTAAGGGACACTGGAGGGATTCAACACAAGCATACTTCTCTGGCTTGGCTCTCTCCGAGTAGGTCTTTCAAAGATACGATGAGGAGAACATAAAACTCCACATTAACGAAGCAGTAGTTATGGAGTCTACATTCTCAGTTAGAAACTATTCTGGACTTGGCCCCTCAGAAGGTGTAGAGCTATATACGTATTCATAATAGGGTGTCACTTCTTTCTCATCAAAAATGAAGGCTGTTACTATTTACTGAGCATCTACTAGACAGTGAAGGACAGGGGAGCCTGGCATGCTGCAGTCTATGGGGTCACAAAGAGTCAAACTTTTGAATCTGAACCACAACGAATTGACAGTCCTGGCACACATATAACTTCCGATGTCCTAGAGACAGGAGGCAGGTGACTGCCCCTGTGCAGGTTCTAAGAACAGCCCCAAGGTCTTACCAGGAAGCATAGCCTCACGCCAGCATCGGGGCCACGTGCCTCCAGAGCCCAGGGCCGTACACCAGCACAGAGCTCATCACAGCTGACTGATCTAACAGCTCAAAGCACATTACACAAACCAGGAATTTAGTTTGGATGCCGATTGTTTAGTCAATGGTTTATTTTTAAAGGCCTGGCTGACAACTTTGTGAAATCTTGCTCCCCCGCAGTACCCTCCTCTGACATCCTTGCTCAGAGTATTTCCTGGCTTTCTAGGCTCTGCATAAACCTCTTATTGGTTAAAAAAAGAAAAAATTAGTGCCTGAATGTGCTTAGTTTGTCGGTGAACGTGTATGGCTCACGGGGCGCTCTCGCAATTCAGGACAGTCCTACTTTGGCCCCACATTTGGTCACGGACCAGCAGCTTGGAGGGCCTCTGCCTGAGCCTGGACCACAGCCCTGCACAGATGCACTGACGGCTAGGCCGATGGGGGTGCATGTGATTCTGTTACCTGTCTATTTCCCAGAAGCCTTTCCAGTCTGCCTCGAGTCCCACGCCCCCTACGCCTGCATGGAGCAGCCCAGTGTCTGCAAATATGGATGGGTGGGGGCCGTGGGCCCCTGCTGGCTGACTCTCCCCCGGAATCTGGCAGGGAGGTTTCTGGCAGGGCTGCCATGTCCCTGGCTGGTGTGCATCACAGACCTGTCCTCTGAATCACTGGCCATCAAGTTCCCCACTGTTTTCAACACTGCCCTCATGCATGGACTTAAGCAAGCTCTGATCCGAATAAAGTTCACAGGGAAACAAATTTTGTTACGCATTATTTGTCAACAGATTTATGATAAGGAGAGTAACTGGTTTCAACTAAAAAGGAGTTCAAGGAAATTTGCAGTACACATTATTTTACACTTAAACTTTTTTCTCAAGATTGCTTTTGTCCTCTTAAATATATGCATGTTTGTATACATCTGTGTGTGTGTGCTTCATAAAGTACAAAAACAACTTGAAAGGGAGTGTATTCTACATTCTGTCTGACATATACTTTGAGACATCGATGCCAATGGCTCTGCTCTAAAGGTCTGCTTTCTAACATATAAAGTGAGACAAGATGAGACTCTCTAAAGCCTCTTAAATCTCACACATTTTGTGTTCATATATCTTACCTAGATGTCTGCAAACTTACCAAACACCAGAAACAATATACATGCTTTTCTTCAAAGTAAAAGGATATGCTTCATGTTAAATAATTACACTATTCTTAAAATTATAAGAGGAAACTGACATATCATTTATCTTCCAGTACAGTTAACAGGCACAGGGAAGCCTGGCATGCTACATTCCATGGAGTCACAAAGAGCTGGACACAAGTGGGCAGTTGAACAACAACAGTTAACATTACTAGGCTCACAGTAACTGATATGATTTAAAGAGAGAAAATGAACTGCAGCAAAATTGTAAATATGGCCAACTTGTCTTACATGAACTATGTCTGGTAATTTTTTAACAGCAAGCACTAGCTATAACCGATGCCACTTAAGGCTCAGTAAAAATGAATTATTAAACTGGTCTGCTTATATCCTATTACTGCCTTCTTATGAATACTTGATTTTATTTGGTATAATTGACAAGAGTTGACAGCAAAGGACAGGTTTAATGATAACCAAATGAAGATTAACTCATGTATATGTCACCTAGGAGAGCCCCATCAAGTGGCAATAAAGTAATTGATGGGACCCTCAGAGACAGGGCACACGAGTCTGTCGTAAGTTCTAATAAGTTACCCTGTAATATTAGCAGCCTGCCTGCAACAGCTCACACATCCAATGGCTCTGAAAGAGACAGGCTACAGTATGTGCCCAACAAAAGAAAAATAGACATTGACTTTGCATATGTAATACCAGATCGTTTGCCATTAAACTTAATTTCTAAATCATTTATATGACTTAATGACTCTGCATGAAAATTTTAAGCCTGTGGCAAGATGAATAGTACCACAGAGAGAATATAGAGGAGTACAGTGTCATTTACCTACCCCTCGCCCACTAACAAGTGACAGCTGAGCTCTTGCGGTATGTCCCAAACACTTAAACGATAATGTCATCACTTAGGAGACAAGTGAAAAAGATATTGGCATTTATAAGAGATTGATGAAAATTAGTTCTAAAGCATTAATTTCTCTTAATACCACTAGAAGAATTGTGTGCATTCAGGAGATATTTGATCTGAATTAAGAAACTGATGAAGCAATTGATTAATTGGAATTTAAGCCATCAGTCACCAGATCCATCAACAGCTTCATTTACATTCTAAACAATCAACTGACGGCCCGACAGAATACCCTGTATTAATACACAGTCAATATGATGCCACCAAGAGACTCACTGAGCTGTATTGACAAACGCCCAGTGGCTCTTGTCCAAACTTGAACATGCTGCACAGATTTAAGACTTTTATACTGCCTAGGGTTAAAGATTCTTATTATAATAGACAATGTATTATCAGGGTTTTCTGAGGTGAAACTAAGAAATAATAAAATAATAGTGATCACAGATACACAAAAAATTCTGAATGTCTACTTTTTAAAATGATACTTTATTTTAAAAACTTAAATTATGTAAAGTCACAGAAACAGAATTTCTAAAAATAAATCTTTGATTGAAAGTAATATTATGACACAAATTTTACACAGCTAGAACCTATGCGGTCATTTTATAAAGAGAAGAAAAATATCATGAAACAGGAATCTGACATTTTAATATCTCCATATAAGTATTAGTAATTGTTTTAACAATTAAAATTTGACAAAACAAAATCCTAAACCTGAGAAATATAACCATAGGTTAAAACAGATGACAGCATGATCTTAAACTTGAATCATTAATAATCTTCTAGGAATATGCGAAAGAATAAAAAATTAGCATACATGTATATTTATGTATATTTTTTCAGAAACAAAGTGATAATTCTTAGAGTCTCAAAAAAGATCTATATCCTCCAAAATATTAAATATCATTACCCTACAGAGAGAAACTGTCCCTGTAACACAGAATACAAAGCAAAATTTGAGAAAAAGGAAACATTTTTAGAACATAATCAATTTGGATACAATTTTATTTATCTGAAGTCAGCATAATAGACTATATCATTTGTCTAATGTTCTAATATTCTATTTGTCTCGCTATTTTACTATGTTATGCCATAACAATTGCACAATGGCTGAATTATAATTTCCAAAACTTTAGCAATGAATTTGTTTTCTAGCCTTCAGAATCTTACTCTGAAAAAATGGACTTTTCTAATAATCTTCCAGCTTTAAAGTGATGGATATTGTTCACATTTAATCTCCAACAATCTGCATAATCTATTTCTTTTAAGTTAATTACCTATAGCCATTTGCACATTTAGTATAATATTCTTACATATATATCTACCATAATCACTACAAAGGCAATTAAATATAAAAGCACCTCCCAAATACATACATTTTTGTTATTCATTATACTGAATACATTTACAAAGACAAACAAATCATAAATAAGTAGAGATGACAGTGTAAGAGTCTCTGTAAACCCATTCTTCCCTAACTGTAATGAGAACATCAGCAAAAGGTGTCAAAAGCAATTTTTTCAAAACTCTGGAAAACAATCAGACTTGCAACAATCCTAGGTGCGTTTATTCAAGAAACGGGGCTAAATCTAGCTATGAGAGAAGTGTGTGATGTGCTGACTCGTCCCTTTTCCAGGAACCTGCCCCCAAGTCACACTTGACAGAAGCAGAGGAGACCAGCTGCCTGGTGGACACTGAGGAGATCGAATGAGGGCTGGGGCCCCCCAAGCCCCACGCCCAGAGGACTGTAATCGCCTGACTAGCAGGGTTTGTCTGGCTTTGACCCAACCCACAGCTGAGTCACGGAGAATGGTGTTTCCCTGGAATCTCTGTCACAAGCAATCGGTGGTGACTGTTCACCATCGCGGCTTCCTTGGGTGGTAGCAAAGATGGGGTAAACAACAAGCTGACCACAGACTTTAAGGGAAGAGCTGGAAAATCAGGTGACAAGGGGGTAAGAGCTCTACCGTACTGCCAAGAGTCCAGAGGGCCACCTGCCAGGGCAGGGATACACACACGCCCTTGAAAACCTGAAAGACCCCAATCTCTCATACCTGGCTGAACTGAGGCTCTGTACAAGCAAGACATGGAGGCAAAGGCAGAGTTTTAACTGCCTGTCACAGCTCTGCAGGTGCTAAGGGAACACTATTCTATCCATAAAAGATAAACCTTCCAACTCTACTCTAGATAATAATAAGTCTCTATCATACAGAGTTCACTAGCTGATGGAAGGGGAGAGTACTGTTACACACAACCTAAGCTGAGGGAAGCTCTGCCATCTTCAACAGGCAGCTCCCAAAGTCAGAGCAGTCATGGAGACGCAGCCAGCACAGGGAGAGCTAGGGCTAAAAGCAGTGCACACAGCTTTCAGCCATCCTCCCTTTGCCACACCTCAGGGTATGGCTTCATCTAACTGGACAGGAAAGGGAAAGGGACTGGAAAAGTAGTTCTTCAGTCACTGTCCCACAGGGAAAAGAAAACTGCCCATTAAATAGCACACAGTAAAGTAAAGATGCAAAGATGCCCTCAATGAAGGACAGAAATACTATGGATCTAACAGAAGCAGAATTAAGAACAGGTGGCAAGAATACACAGAAGATCTTACAAAAAAGATCTTCATGACCTAGATAATCACGATAGTGTGATCACTCATCTAGAGCCAGACATCCTGAAATGTGAAGTCAAGTGGGCCTCAGAAAGCATCACTATGAACAAAGCTAATGGAGGTAATGGAATTCCAGTTGAGCTATTTCAAATCCTAAACAATGATGCTGTGAAAGTGCTGCACTCAATATGCCAAAAAAGTTGGAAAACCCAGCAGTGGCCACAGGACTGGAAAAGGTCAGTTTTCATTCCAATCCCAAACAAAGGCAATGCCAAAGAATGTTCAAACTACCACACAATTGCACTCATCTCAAACTACCACACAATTGCACTCATCTCACATGCCAGCAAACTAATGCTCAAAATTCTCCAAGCCAGGCTTCAGCAGTACGTGAACCATGGACTTTCAGATGTTCAAGCTGGATTCAGAAAAGGCAGAGGAACCAGAGATCAAATTGCCAACACTCCACTGGATCAACAAAAAAGCAAGAGAGCTCCAGAAAAGCATCTACTTCTGCTTTATCGACTAGGCCAAAGTCATTGACTGTGTGGATCAAACTATGGAAAATTCTTAAAAGGATGAGAATACCAGACCACCTGACCTGCCTCCTGAGAAATCTGTATGTGGGTCAAGAAGCAATGGTTAGAACTAGAAATGGAACAGACTGGTTCCAAATTGGCAAAGGAGTATGCCAAGGCTGCATACTGTCATCCTGTTTATTTAACGTATATGCAGAATACATTACATGAAATGCCAGGCTGGATGAAGCACAAGCTGGAATCAAGATTGCTGGGAGAAATATCAATAACCTTAGACATGCAGATGACACCACCCTTATGGCAGAAAGTGAAGAAGAACTAAAGAGCCTCTTGATGAAAGTGAAAGAGGACAGTGAAAAGTTGGCTTAAAGCTCAACATTCAGAAAACCAAGATCATGGCATTCAGTCCCATCACTTCATTGCAAACAGATGGGGAAACAATGGAAACAGTGAGAGACTATTTTTTGGGCTCCAAAATCACTAGAGATGGTGACTGCAGCCATGAAATTAAAAGACGTTTGCTCCTTAGAAGAAAAGTTATGACCAACCTAGATAGCATATTAAAAAGCAGAGGCATTACTTTGCCAACAAAGATCCGTCTAGTTAAAGCTATGGTTTTTCCAGTAGTAATGTATGGATGTGACAGTTGGACGGTGAAATAAGCTGAGCACCAAAGAACTGATGCTTTTGATTGTGGTGTTGGAGAAGACTCTTGAGAGTCCCTTGGACTGGAAGGAGATCCAACCAGTCAATCCTAGAGGAAATCAGTCCTGAATATTCATTGGAAGGACTGATGTTGAAGCTGAAACTCCAATACTTTGGCCACCTGATGCGAAGAACTGACTCACTAGAAAAGACCCTGATGCTGGGAAAGATTGAAGGCAGGAGGAGAAGGGGACGACAGAGGATGAGATGGTTGCATGGTATCACTGACTCAATGGACATGAGTTTGAGTAAGCTCCAGGAGTTGGTGATGGACAAGGAATCCTGGCATGCTGCAGTCTGTACGGTCACACAGAATCGGACACGACTGAGCAATGAACTAAACTGTGAGGTGAAAGTCGTTCAGTCGTGTCCGACTCTTCGTGACCCAATGGACTATACAGTCGGTGGAATTCTCCAGGCCAGAATACTGGATTGGGTAGTCTTTTCCTTCTCCAGGGGATCTTCCCAACGCAGGGGTCAAACCCAGGTCTCCCGCATTGCAGGTGGATTCTTTACCAGCTGAGCCACAAGGGAAGAACGGAACTGAACTGAAAGTAAATTTAACACTAGCCCTAGGTGGCGCTAGTGTTAACAAACCTGCCTGCCAATGCAGGAGACTTAAGAGATGCAGGTTGGATCTCTGGGTCGGGAAGATCCCCCTGGAGGAGGGCATGGCAACCCACTCCAGTATTCTTGCCTGGAGAATCCCATGGACAGAGGAGCCTGGCAGGTTATAGTCCATGGGGTCACACAGTCAGATGCTACTGAAGAAACTTAGCACGCATGCCTCTTAGGATACAAATAATCATAACTACAACTGGTGAAAAGAGAAAACATCTTCCTTCTTTCTGATGACTTAAAATGTCTTTAAAAAACAAAACACTCTTTATAAATGCAGAAAAAACTAAACAACTCTAAATTTTTAACTGTGTCCTTTATAGAATTTTCATGCTAAAAATAACAACACATATGCTGAGTTTCCAAACAAAAATAACATGTTGAGTTTCCTATAAAAATAATGTTCATTTATGCAACAAAGTCAGAAATGGAAGGCAGAAGGAACTTTGGCGATGACAAGCAAGCCTCTCATCATTTTAGAGATGATGAAAGTGTATGACCACACGGATAGGTCATATAATTAGAAACTAGTCAAAGCAGACTAGAGTTTAAGCTCCCTGATTTCCAATCAACAGTTTTTCTCTTTGACCACAGGAAGCTTCCTTTCATTACCTTTTTAGCAACTTTTCCTTCCTGTTTAAAGCTCAGGTCATATAAATATCATTTTTACTGTGATGCTTACTTCAACTTACCCAGGCAAATTGTCTGCTCCCTCCCATCACCCCCACGTCTTTTAATATTTATGTACAATCAGAGTATTGCTAACTGCCAACATGTATACTTCCATAAATGAGTAGATCATGAACTCTCTGAAGAGAGCAACTTGGTTTCACTCCCTTTGTATTTTAAGCAACAAGTGTTGCCTGGCACATAGTAAGTGCTAAATAAATGTTTGCTGAATGAGGAATAAAACTGTAAATGCAGAAGAGCAATCAAAATTTGAGCAACATCATTATTATTTAGATATCAAAATGGATTTGAGTGAAAATATTCACTTGACAAACAGATTCTGATAGGATTATATTTTTTAAACCAATGTATTATACAGTAAAGACATTGTTTTAAACATAGTTAAATGTGATTTAGAAATTAATGAATTTAATGTATTATCATTTGAAGAGAACTTCCTATGAGAATAACTTTATCTTTCAATATGAAAATTAAACTGCCAAAAACCAATCATCAGCAATGCAAATAAAAATAAAAATACCTGCTTTTTCTGATGTCCTAAGAAATACCATGTCCGATGGAATTCTTTGATTCTGCAGAGTAACATAAAATATTAATTATCTAAATGCAAGTTTATAAATTAACACAATTCCATTCCAAAGGAGAAACAGCTGCTAAAAACAACTAAAATAATATTATAATTCAACTCTATGTTGAAACATTTATAATTTATATAACAAAAATGAATATTTTAACTCATATTTTAGTTAGACCTCTAAGATTTCTTTCCCCATCAATGAGCCATGTAAATGGCATTTAGTGATAATCTGAAACTACTCCATTTCTGAAAAATATTAAACATTACTACTTCTGTGGCCTCTGCTGTCCTTCGACTCATACATAAAATATAGTATGTTTATTGCCTTATAAAAAAATGTATGCACTGTCTATTAGACTAAATAACCTGGAAAGGGAGGATAGTGTTCTTCCAACATCTAACACAAAACAAAGCATATCAAAAACAAACACTTAGTAAATGTTGAATGAATGGATAAATGCACAGCTGAGCAGATTAAACCCTAAAGATTTGAGGAGATACTCTTTTACAAGGCAGAAAAGGAGAAAAACTCAAAGTTCACTATTCATACATATACTTAATAACTATTACTGATGATAACTAGTATGAATTAGTACTACTAATAATACTTAGCATTAACATTAATTAGTTGGGAAAGCTGTAAAAACTAAAGAAAAATATAATAAGAATACTTCACATAATTTCATGAATTATTTATATTTTTGAGACCTAAGTAAATATTTACATACAAACAATAAAGAAATGAATTACTTGTCAGTCAGCAGCAACCACAAATATAAGTTGAGCATGTTAATGGTGAAAAAAGATATGCTGCAGAACAGTGCTTCTTATTTCTAACATGAAATAATTTCTAACATTTCTTTAGGCCACTATTGAGAGCTAAGGAACCCCTAGATGAAAGGGGAATGGAAATTAGAAAATGTTGGTAATAAACTCAACATATCAAAATGTGTGGAACACAGCCAAAGTTAGAAAAACGGTGAGAGGAAAATATACATTAAACTGCAAACAGAAGAAAAGGGAGACTAAAAATACACAAAGAACTAAATATCTGTTTGAAAGCAGAAAAACAAAAAGCCAATAAATCCCAAAGAACATACAAAGATGTAAGCAAATATAAGACCAAAATTAATGACACAGAAAATGAAAACATATATACCAGTAACAAACAGCAAGAAAGTAAATTTTTTTTAAAAAAATGCCCATTTTGGTAATAAGAAAAAACTAGCATTAGAATAAAACAGATGAAAGATGGGTAAGTTCTCTCAATAAAAAAACTATAAAACATTTTATAAACTATAAAATATTACTGAAAGAAATTAAACAAACACTAAGAAACAGAACATACCATGTTCTCCCATTAGAATATACAGCATCGCAAAGATGCAAAATGTCCACAGACTGACCTACACACTCAATAGAAACCCAGTCTAAATCTTAATGTGCTTTTTTGATGGGAACTGACAAGATATTCCTAATATTTAGAGGGCAATGCAAATGCCAAGAATGACTAACAACATGGAGGGTTGAATGTATAATATAACAAAGCTGAATATTAAAATAGAATAATTAAGACAAGATGGCATTCCACAAAGATAGATGATTTTATAACGCAAAGTAGAGAATCCAGAGGTCAGTCCACACAAATATGGATACCAGATTTATGAGGAAGGTTTGGCACTGTGGACATCTTTTAAATAAAGACATCTTTTAAAGTTTTCATCTTTCCAGAGAAAACTAGATACCTATGAGCGATGAGAAGAGGTAATACTACTAGGCCTCTACTTCAATAGAGACACAAAAGCCTATTCCAAATGAATTATAAATGTCAAAGCCAAAACAATAAAACCTAAAAGATAATAGAGAAGAATACTTTCATAACTTTTTGGTAAGAAGAGATTTCTTAAACAAGACTCCTTCCCCCCCAACCACCAATTTTAAAAAACTCATTACAAATGAAAAGATTAATAAGGTAGATTTCATTAAAATTAGGAATTTCTATTCCACAAAGCCTACTAGGAAGGAAAAGATATTTGCAAGATAAAACTAATAAAGGACTCCTATCTAGAATATCTGAAGGCCTGCAAACTGATAAGAAAGGATAACTCAGAAGAAAAATAATAAGAGATTTCCAACGGCTCTTTGCCACTGAACCACAAGGGAAGCTTCCAAAAAAGAAAGATATCCAAAATCATATGAAAAGTGTTCACCTTTGATAGTTTACAGAAATGCACATTAAAACTACAAGTTGCTACGTATACAATTTAGAAATGGTAATTTTAAACGGTTGGCAGCGCTAAGTGATGGCAAACATGAGGGATGGGAACTCTTACTGCCGACCTCAGTATAATTTGATCCATCACTCTGCAAAACCATTTGGAGCAAGTACTCAGGTGAAACATCCACACACCCCAAAATCCAACAAGCCCATTCCTGAGTACATATACAGCAGCCAAGTACTCATGCGTGAGCCACAACACATGGTCACGGATGTCTCGCAGCTATCATTCCTAACAGGAAAACTTGGAAGCAATCCAAATATCCACCAATGGTCCAATGGATAAAAGTCATACAGTGCAACAACAAAATGAACGAACTATAACTACACACAACAAAATGAAGAATCTCACAATCAGCACTGGATCGAATAAAAGCACCCACCCAAACACAGCTCCATCCTACTGAATTTTCCAGGCACCCTTGCTGAAAGTCAATTAACCATAAACTGAAGGCTTTATTTTTGGACTCTCAATGTTTAATTTATGCCAGTTCCATACTGTCCTGATTACTGTTAAGTTTTAAAAAGTTCTGAAATGGAGAAGTGTGAATACTCAAACAATTTTGTTCATATGTTTAAAAACTGCTTTGGCTACTCTGAATCTTTTGTATTTCCATACGAACTTCAGAATCAGCTCATCAATTTCTACATAGAAGTCAGCTAGGACATTGAGAGGGCAGCACTGAATTTGTACATCAGTTTGGGAGTATTCCCATTTTAACAGTATGAATACTTCTACACTATGAACATGGGAAGTCTTTCCATTTACCTAGGTCTTCTTTACTGTGTTTTGAAATGTTTTATAGTCTTCAAAGTTTTGGACCTCTTTTGTTACATTTATTCTTAACAACGATTTTATTTGTAAGTATTTTATTCCTTTGATGCTACTACAAATGAAATTCTGTTCTTAATTTCAATTTTAGACCATTACCCTATATTCCTCTATGCTATTTTATGTTCTAATGGCATCAATAAACAAATCAGAAACTCCAAAATAATTATTGGATACTTTTTATTTTTTCCCCCCTCTCAGGACTCTGAGCAATACAGGAGTAGGGACCTGTGTCTTCTTAACATAATATACCATGGTCCCTTTTGCTGGCACGTACACTCTCTCTTTCCCCCTCCAATGGGCAGGCCAGTGGTGAGCTGCCCGTGGAGAGGCCCATATGGCCAGGAATGAGGGTGGCTTCAGGCCAAAAGCTGGGAGAACTGAGGCCATGAATCCAAAAAGGTATCAGGTCCACCCCAGTGGAGCTTGGAGGTGACGGCCACGAGGCTGACACCTTGACATCCCTTGATTGTAGCCCTGTGACAGACACGCAGCCAGGAGGTGCAGCTAGGCTGTACCCAGATTCCTGACCATACAAACTGGGAGGAAATAAATGTTGATTTAAAAAAAAATTACATCAAAATGTATAGGACTAACATATGGCTCAGCCATCTCTCTGTCAGCATTTAGCCCACAGAATCCTGCAAGAATATATGTACCAGGATGTTCACTGCAGCACTCTTCAACAGCAGAAAAGAAAACGATCCAAAATCTAACAATGGAACAAAAGTTAGTAATTTGTAGTATTCATGTAACTGAATACTACATAAATAAGTTGCAAATCATTTTTCTCCCATTCTGTAAAATTAGACAAACACAGACTAAAACATTATCCGTGTACACATTCCGGCAACCAGATGAAGACCACTTCAGTCTTGAGAAAGAGCCCTCTCACTAAACAGCCCTGGCTGGTGACTCAGGCTGGGGGTGCTCTGGTGGGCTCCCACGTGGACGTCAGCTGGGACCAAGGGCTCACACTCCTCTGTCATAGGCCTTATGAAAAGTTGTCATATTTTTTAAAAAGTTGTTCAAGAGCCTTAAAAATGAAGACTGAGCCCTCAGTAACTGTTACTCAGGAAGACTGTGCAGGCAGAGACACGCCTCCACAAAGGCAGACAGCCCAGGCAGTCAAACTCCAGTGGAGTGGCGGCTTGTCCACAGCCACCTCTGACCACTGTGGGGTTTTTAATGGCTTCTTACAACACTGACCTAAACTTTTCTTTCTAATCCTCTTTAATTCCATTTCCCTTATTTTTAAGCCATAAGAATATCTAATAATTATGTATAATACATCTGTCTGTAAAAGGAAGCTCTAGAAACTGAAACTACGTCCTAACTTGCTCAGTCGTGTCCGACTCTTTGCGGCCCTATGGACCAGAGCCCGCCAGGCTCCTCTGTCCACAGGATTTCCAGGCAAGAAACTGGAGTGGGTTGCCATGCCCTTCTCCTGGGGATCTTCCCGACCCAGGGATCAAACCCGCACCTCTTATGTCTCCTGCACTGGCAGACAGGTTCTTTACCACTAGGGCCACCTGCGAAGCCCCAGAAACGGAAACATATTTCACGATAAATAGGTTCTAACTAATATAATTATTTGGTCAAAGATATAATTCTGACAATCAAACAATAAACAGTTAACCCATCTTATTTTTAGACAAAATAAGACCATCTACACACTAAAATGTACTTTAGCAAAAAAAAAAAATATGCAAGTCTAGATTTTTTTCTTCAGAATATCAATCTTATACAATAATGTTAAGATTTAAAATAACTGTCTCCAATAATTTCCTTCAGATTAAAACTTGCAATCAGTCTAAATGTTAATAACTGGTATACACATGTCTAAAATATATTAAAAATGCATCAACCTTTTCCACTATGATGAGGTCTCCAACTTGTATGTCTGAACTCTTAACTTGCACTTTACCTTAAAAAAAAGAAGAAGTATAATCAACTCAATGAAATAATAGCACATCAGAGTTAAACTTTCAGTTGATAAATAATACTTCAGAAATAACTTTGGGAGGAAAAAATAACACTCTAGATATTTATCTATACTTATACTTTCAAAATAAATTTATTTCAAATGGACACAGTCACTAAAAATTAACTTCTCTCAGTCAACTCCCAAATATAGCTAAATATCCCACAATAAGAGATGTGTCGGAACATGGACGAGAGCTCCATTTGGAAAGTTCTTCCTACATCTGCCATTATTTCAGGTCCGAGTCAAGTTACGGATGATCGAAAGTATCACTAAACAAAATAATTTGATGACAAACCTGAATAACATGGAGATGGAAAATCCTTACATTAATATTGTAAATGGCATTGACGGGCACACAACTGACAGAAAAACAAAGAAAAATATATGTAAGGTCACCCTCCACTAGTAGCTCCAAAGACATAGGACAGGACTGAAAACTAAGGCTTAGAGCTTTACACAAAAAGTGGTGTAAACTCTATAGTATCAGTGCAGCGTGACCACCTACAAAACCTAGCACACAGCGTCTACGCCACATCGGCACCACAGAGAAGAGACGAGAAGCTGACATGGCCGAGGCGAGACGCGGCTGGACAGCAGTAATGAGCCCCAGCCCGGGCCCCGCCCCTGTGATCCCTTCTCCCCTCTGTCTCTCCCTCTCCTGGTCGCCCTCCCTCTGACCATCTCCCTTTTAGGACCAGCAACAGCCTTGTACATTTATTTTTATACTTTTGTCAAAACTATTGTTTCAATATGAGAAAAGGTCCACTTCTCTTCCAGTCAGTTTATTCCGAAAGCTAAAAGAACAAGAGGTAAGTTCTTATTACATTAGTTCATATTACATAAACTAACATTACCAGTCATTACTTGACTTATAGACCAAATTCAACTCATTATAAAGCCTTATTTCCTAAATATCTCTGAACGCAGCTGAGTTTCAATAGAAACACATCAGTTCCTAATTATCTGTTTTGAGGATATCAAAAAATTTTGTAAATATTATATTTCTGCTGTTACATTTTTTCACATTCCTTAATTATACAATAAATACATAAGGGCTGAATTACTTTCCTGGAGGGAGGTGAAGCTACTTTTTACTTATACTCTAAGATAACAATGTACTTTAAAATTACATGTGAAGCAGTTAAGATATCTTCATATGAGTTAAGTATCTGTTTATTAATAGCCAAAAAACTCTTTTTTTCAGTTTGTTACTTCAAGCTTCATGTTTGTGCTTCATGTTTGTACTCCCACTGTCATGTTTTTTATAGCTAAGCATCAGGCAGTAAAGACATACCACTGAACTCATACTTCCTGTATATTGCTGATATTCAACTGCCAAGTCCTGTCCTCTTTGTGACCCCATGGACTGTAGCATGCCAGGCTTCCCATCTTGTCATTTAATTTTATGCTGTGCTACTATCCAATCCACTTTCTCTTCCTTCTAGATGAAAAACTGAGGACCACGCTCACCCTCACCCCAAGCCCTGTGATTTGACGATCACTTACAGGATGACCAAACCTGCAGCGTGTGCGCTTCTTCTCCACAATGGACCTCGCAGCAGCTTTCCGCTTCACCCCCTGCCTTGTCTCCCTCTGCTCCTGCTCTAGTCTGGCACTTTATCCTATGACTGTGATGCCCTAGCTGGTTCCCACAGGTTCTCTGCATCTGCTGTTGCTTTAAGTAGAAACCCATCCCTCCGCAGATCCCCTTACTCACACAGCAACGCTACCCCATGAAGCCTCTAGAGTAGGTACAAGCAGCAGCAGGATTTTATACAGACTGCTGCACATGCGCTTGAAATGCTACCTTGCTATGAATATTCAAACACCTGGGAATCTACCAAATCTCAGATCTGTGCACTTCAAGGACATTTAGTTTGTTCCTCACAAATGTATATCCAAACTTAACCCACTTTAAAAGAAAAGAAGGACTTTATAATCATTCTACCCATCATCAGTTAAAATGGGTCAAATGTCAGAATGGATTAAAGAGATGAGAACCATAAAAGCCACATCTAACCAGATACAGACATCATCAAAGAATGAAAATGTATGAATTGATTATTTCTCAACAAAACACACGCAAGGTGATAAGAGTGAGAGATAATGATGTAACTTTTTAAAAAGTACTTGCTCACAGATAACAGAGAAGGCAATGGCACCCCACTCCAGTGCTCTTGCCTGGAAAATCCCATGAATGGAGGAGCCTGGTAGGCTGCAGTCCCTGGGGTCGCTAAGAGTCGGACATGGCTGAGCGACTTCACTTTCACATTGGAGAAGGAAATGGCAACCCACTCCAGTGTTCTTGCCTGGAGAATACCAGGGACAGGGGGAGCCTGGTGGGCTGCTGTCTTTGGGGTCGCACAGAGTCGGACACGACTGAAGCGACTTAGCAGCAGCAGCTCACAGATAAGGAGCCCCTGGAAGGCCACAGGGCTGAGAGGAAGAGCGCTGCTGCTGAGCAGACGCCCACCCGCAGCATCAGCAGGCCATCCGGCTGGTCTGCAGTACTGGGGGGAGGGGTGCTCTCCCCAGATCTCCTCCTTCATCTTAAGTAGGAGCCGAATTTAACACAGATCACGGAGCAAAAGTGGGTAGCTGGGAAACAGTATATTAATTATGTTATGTTACATAATGTTATAAGGTTGGCTCAAAAGTTCATTCCATTTTTCATAAAATCTTATGGAAAAAACCAAATGAACTTTTTGGCCAACCCAATATATTAAGAGAGAGACTTATAATTCAGAAGAAAACCCAAAATATTGCTGGGAAGAAATTTTAAAACACCTAAATAAAAGAAGAGATATATTTAATTCATAGATCAGAACACTTAAATACTATTAAAGTGCCAATTCTCCCCAAAATTTACCTACAGATTCAATGCAATTAAAATCCTAGCAGGCTATTTTTTAATAGAAATTGACAAAGCAATTCTAAAAGTCACATGGAAATACATAGGATGCAGTTTACCCAAAACAACTCTGAAAATGAAAACACCAAGCTGGAGGGCAAACATTACTGCACTCCAGAATTATTAATACTGTGAAACAACAGTAATCAAGAGCACTGTTTTAGCATAAAGAGAAACAAATAGATCAATAGAGTGAAGAGAGAGTCCAGAAATAAACACACACATGGAAGACAACTGTCTGCTGACTAAAGTGTAAGGCGATGCAGTGGGGAAAAGGTCACTTTCTTGGAAAATGGTGCCAGAAACACTACCACTCACACCTGGTACTGACACAAAAATTTACTCAAAATAGATGTATCATATACACAGCAATTCTAAAACTGAAAAACAGAAGAAACATCGGAAAAACAGAAAATCTTTGTGAAAGTTTCTCAGGAATCTTATAGTGTTTCATGTTTCTCAGAGAACATAAGAAAAATATGAAAAATGACCATACCTGGTGGAGGGTAGGAAGGAGAGAGGAAGGGAGGTCTCCTGATGCTAGAATGTACTGTAACAAAACACACTTTAGAACTGGTATGGATGCGGCCTAGAGATTTGGATGAATCAGTGGAACAGCACAGAAACTAAACAAAAGGGCCAAAACAAACCAAACGCATTTCTCAAAGATCTGAGAAAAATTAAGAACTTGTTTTAGAGTAACTTACTGACCATTTGAGGGGAAAAAAAAGGTAGATCCTTTCTCCACATAATACCTTACAAGTAAAACTGCAAGGGGAGTAAAATTCCAAGTACAAAAAACAAAAACACAGAAACACTGTAAGGAAATTAAGATAGCTTCTTACAACAAACTGGGATTAAACAGACTTTCTAAGATTAAAATAAAACCCACAAAGATCAGAAGAGCTGCCTACAAAAAAACTAAAAAGGTATCTATATCTTTAAAAAATGAAAAAAATTAATCAAAAAAGATAAAAAATATTTGCCACATGTGATGCAGTGGTAAAGAATCTTCCTGCCAGTGCAGGAGGTACAAGACACACAGGTTCAATCCCTGGGTTGGAAAGATCCCCTGGAGAAGGAAACGGCAACCCAGCCCAGTATTCTTCCCTGGAGAATCCCATACGACAGAGGAGCCCGGCAGGCTACAGGCTATAGGGTAGCAAGGAGTCAGACATAACTGAGCACAGACACACAGAAATTTTAATAAGGTAAAGATGAACATGGGAACAAAGGAGGAATAGACTTTTATAAAAGAGATGAAACAGTAAAGTGTTGAAAGAGAAATAGCAAGCAAAAACAGTGAGAGTATCTCTCATCAAACTGGAAATTTAAAAAACCGGGAACCTGGGAGTCCAGTCACTAAAGAAAGCTGCAGAGCAAAAACCAGACTCCAGAGGGAGAGGAGGATGTTCCCTGCATCCATACACACACACACACACACACACATACACACACACACACACACAGTCACTAAAGAAAGCTGCAGAGCAAAAACCAGACTCCAGAGGGAGAGGAGGATGTTCCCCGCATCCATACACACACACACACACACACACACAGTCACTAAAGAAAGCTGCAGAGCAAAAACCAGACTCCAGAGGGAGGAGGATGTTCCCCGCATCCATACACACACACACACACACACACACACACACAGTCACTAAAGAAAGCTGCAGAGCAAAAACCAGACTCCAGAGGGAGAGGAGGATGTTCCCCGCATCCATACACACACACACACACACACACACACACACACACACACACACACACACGCTGGTCTGCGTGAGAAGGCACTCTGTGGGGGCCAGTGTTCTTTAAAGTTATGCTCCATAGTTTCCAGGCCCTAATCTCCAAACAATGTAATAAAAACTGCTAAATGTTTAACATCATGAAGAAATGAATTCATACAGGTCCTGTCAGGATGACCTAAGGCAAAATACCAGTTATGCAGGTACCCAGTACAAACATCCACTCTTGCCCATGTACCCAATCCTGAAGGTCCATGTCTACAGTGACATGGCCATAGAGAACGAAACAAACGAGGTGATAGATCTGAGGTGCTGTTTGTGCCTAACACACAGTAACTGATCGATAAACATCACTGCAGAGTCAAAATGAAATAATGCATGCTAAATATTCTTGAATGAGTACTGGAATAATCGTTTTCAAATGCAGAACACAGACACGAAAGATGACTTGGTAAAAGTGACATACTGCACAGACAAAATGTAAAAGGCACCAAAGAGGGGTTTTAACATCTCTTGATTTTCAAGGAAAAATTATTACTGATAAATGAAGTCAATTTCACTAGAAGATGAGAAAATGTCATTGAGACATTTCATAAAACTCTTTTTAACATAAAAAACAAAGTAAGAATGTTAACAAGTATGGGACAACACAGTATTGATACAGAGTCAAAGATGTCAAAATATGTAGCAATGAAGAACAGCTTCTCTTTCTGAACTCTGCACGGGTAAGGTTCCTTTTTGGCAAGGAAACTGGATCACAAGAAACAAGATGCAAATGTTCTCTCTCACATTCCCACACACAAACACAAGTAATTTACACAAGCCTCCAGTCACATTTTCTCTCTCTCCTATGTTTGAAACATGTTAAACAACAAAATGCCAGAATGAGTGAAAGAAATAACTAAGATATCCTTGGTTATCACACACAATCACCACAAGCTGTACAAAGGACCCAGCAGTAGCACAGAAGCAATCCAAGTTCGTTTCTAAATATCAAGTTCCACGCTAGCTTTAGGTTTAAATTTGGGAAATGGCTGACATGACTTAGCCCTGCTGAGATCTGGGGGCTGCTGAGAACACAAACAAATAAATGAAGACTTCTGGGTTGATCCCATCTGCTAGAAAACAAGACTGCACGAGCTCTGTGAAAAGCTTATTAGTTCACAACCGATCCACGTTTGAATTTCATGAGGTTATTGTGGTAGCTGACACACAGTGGGTACTTAGTAAACAAATGTGGAAATTAATTGTGAACTAGCCAACTGGATGAAGACAAGCAAGGTATACAATCTACGAACCACTCCTTAGCAACAGGGAGAAAGCAGCATTGATTCCAAGAATCCAAAAGCAGAATGGCCACACAATTCAAACTCCTTCATCAGGAATTTTTATAAAAACTGCCAAGAAGCAGGAAAGTCTATGTTACGCTCTTCTGTGAGTCTCCTCTGTTGCTGCTTACTAGGAGATGAAGCATAACACAAGCAGTCACAAACAAGGAGACGGAGGGAGGTGGAAGCAACAGGTATGGAAAATTCCCACACAAGAAAAGCAGTTTATGAGGCAACGAAATAAAGAGCAACCTAAAGACCATTCGGTATTCACTGAGATCACATGCCAGAGTCAAAATACTCTCTGCTTCCAAACACAGCACCTTCAAGATGTTAGCAAGTGGAAGTGGTTTTCCTTTTCAAAAGAAAAAAAAACACACACAAAATTTTCTCAGTGTATTTCTACAAGAAGATGCTTGAGAGCCCCAAATAAGAAAAGTTCAAATGCTGTAAAATGCTACAACAGACTACAGCGAATCACAGAGGAAAGAGCCATCAAGGCCATTCAAAGAATAGGTAACTGTGAAATACCAGAAGTTAAGTAGGCAGCATATATTCTTGATAAGAAAATAAATTTTAAACTATACTCAGCAAAAAGCATAAACTATTTTTTTTATATTCTAAATTTTACTTATCAATCATCTTTAGCAGAAAAACCAACCACAAAGCAACATGCCACAGATGAAAGAACACTGGACTTGAGGTCCAGGCTCAAACACACACTCCACCCAGAAGGATGGCCACTCAGGGCAGACCATCCTGCACAAGCCCCAGGCTGCTCACTGTCCCTGAGACAACGCCAGCCCCCAGGTGGGTGTCGTGTGAGTGAGCACAGGGCGCTTTCTTTGACACACTCGGGGGTCCAGCAGCACCAGCCACTGTGACTATCACCCACATGTGAAATGTACACTGCTCAGGTCACAGGCAATGATGACCAATTTTTTAAAAAAAGGTAAATTTTCATTTGTATTTGAAATGAAACTAATAAAATTGTTTTAGAGTGTTTTGAGTTCAAATAATATAGAATTGTAAAGGATACATGCTTCCCTGGTGACTCAGTTGGTAAAGAGTCTGCCTGCAATGTGGGAGACCCGGATTCGATCCCTGGGTCAGGAAGGCCCCCGGGAGAAGGGGATGGCAGCCCACTCCTGAATTCTTTCCTGGAGAATCCCATGGACAGAGGAGCCTGGCAGGCTACAGTCCATGGGGTTGCAAAGAGCTAGACACGACTGAGTGGCTAAACCACACAAAAGATATACACCAGTCTGTCTTCCTCAACAGTTCATACTATTTTAGGTGAAAATGACATAAAAGCAGCCACTTTAAGGTAAATAATTCAGTGGCATTTAGCACATTCAAAGTATTGTACAATCAACTCTACCAAGGTCCACAATGCGCTCGCCACTGCCAGAGAAGCCCTCGCCCGCTGGACTGTGTCCCACCCTGCTTCCCTGGCCTCGGCAGCCATACCTGCACTCTGTAACTCACCTGCTCTGTGAGTTTCAAGAGCGACACCACACAATACACGACCTTCGGTACCTGGCTTCTCTCACACAGCACAGCATTTTCAGGGTTCATTCATGTTCTGTCATGTATCAGTATTTCATTAATTTTTACAGCTGAATAATATCCCAGGCTATGAGGAGACCATCAATTCCTTGCCATTCATCCAATGGACAACCGACATCACCGTCTTCTGACGACCGTATTCAGTGCCGTGATGAGCAGGGGTGTGCGTGCATCTGCTTGAGCTCCTATCCTTAATTCTAAATTTATCTGGGCAGCTCTTCATTCTGCCTTCACTTCTGGGTGACAGCTTTACTAGATACAGAATTTCTGCTGACAGTTTTCCCTTCTCCGACTCCTTCTGATGAGAAGCCCGCAGTGCGCTCACCACCGCCGAGGACCCTGCCTGGAGGAGCCACCTCTCAAGCTGCTCGAAGGCTGGGCTTGTGGCCCCAGGGTTTGGACCATGTGATGATGCTGTGTCTCAGTGTGGGTCCTCACTCTGACCCTCCTGGGCTTCAGGGAACGTCCTCAATGTGTAGATTTGTATCTTTTGTCAAAACTAGGGGTCAATGGCCACATCCCTTCACATTTCCCCTCTGCTCTCCAGAGCAAACTCTACCAGGCACCTCAGTACCCCTGACACTGTCCCACAAGTCTCTCAGGACTGGCTCACTGCTCTTCCTTCCACTCCAGCTCCTCAGGCTGGACCATTTTCAGTGACCAGAGGCTCAGGCTAACTGATCTTTCTTCTGCCAGCTCAAGTCTGCTACTGAAAGTCTCCAGTGAGTTTCTCTTTCATTTACTGTATTTTTCAGTACCAGAATTTCTTGCTTTTTTTTTCAATCCTGACATATCTTTACAGATACGCTCTATTTGCCAACACACTGTTCTGGGATCTTTCAGCATCTGTCCACTATCTCCCTTAGCTTCAGAACATAACTGAGGTGGGTGAGGTTCATGTCTGTCTATGAAGTCCAATGTCTGGGCTTCCTCAGAGACAGTTTTTGTCAATGTCTTCTGCGAAATGCATTCTGGGTTTTTTTTTGTGGAAACCCAGACATTTTGAGTATTATCATCTGCCAACTCAGGAAGTGAAATATTTCTCCCTCTTTTGGGTTTGTTTTGCTGCTTAGTATATGCTGTAGCCATGTATATCTAGTGACTTTTCTAAACTGTTTTATAAAGCATGTATTCTTTGTCACATGCGGTCTCTCAAGTCTTTCTTACTTTAGTTTATATTTAACCAGTGTTTGAAAGAGATCTCCTTGCATGTGAGGAAAAAGCAGGGTGTGGAGGGAGGAAAGGAGGAAGAGAAGGGAGTAAGGACGAAGACAGGAGCAGGCACAGCTGCTCATGGCCTCTGCAGACAACGGTTCCGTGTGGGAGCCCTGGTCGCAGCTCCACCTCAGCCTTCGCTTCTGCCTGCCCTGAGCCCGCATCCAGCCTTGAGCATGGCCCCTCGGCCAACAGGGGCACTTCAGATTCTCTCCCGACTCTTCCTGCCTGGCTGTGACAGCTGGTGTGTAAGCCTGGCTGTGATCTCTGCCCGGCCGCTGCGGCTGGACCCCAGCCTACACAACAAGAAACGCCTGCAGCTTTCCAGCTTTCCTGCCCAGAGTTGCAGGTTAGGTGACAGACAGACAAGCCAACTGAATCAGTCCTTCAGGCAGGCCCCACACAGGTTAGACAGACAAAAACAATTCACCACAAATAAGTTCTGCTCCACACTCTTCGGAGTCAGTGTCCAGAGTCCCAAATCAGGATCTGGCTGCTGCCATCTTCAAGGAGGGTGCCAGGAGGCGGACAGGGTAGAGCAAGGGCAGGTGCAAACACCACGGAGCTTTCCTACTGTTTTCAAGTGGTCTTTTCCTGGATTCAATAATCCCCTAGATGCTGTAAGGCTTTGATGTTTTTCAGAGTCCTGACAAGTTAGCTCTGCCAGGTCCTGACTCATCTGTGGAGCCGCCTACTCTTCATTTTGTGGACATCATTCATTTGTGAATGACATAATCAGTGCACAGAAACAAATCTCTGCTCAGCCCAAATTCCACAACAGAAAATATAAGCCAAGTTCTATACTGTATTCTAAAACACACAAACCAAAGTTATACCTAATTTACCTGGCCATTCTGGGGAGTCTTTTCCCCAGAACTAAAGCTTACCTTCTTTTTTATACAACACACCTTTCCTCTACCATGCCAATATGTAAAGCATCAAAGCTTTTTAATAATTAATTTTTCAATCCAATTGAGAAAGCATAATATTTTCAACAAATGATACTGGGACAACTTGGGATTCACATGCAAAAGAATGTGAAGCAATACCACATACAACATGCAAAATGAAAACGGGTCACACGCCTGAAATGTAGGAGCTCAAACTATAAAACTCCTAAAAGAAAATACAGAAGCAAACCTTTGCAACTTTGGGTTGGCAAACTATTTCTTAGATACGATCCCAAAATATAAGCAACAAAATAAAAAAACAGATGAACTTGGGACTTAATGAAAATAAAAACTTTTCTGCATCAGGGACACCGTCAGGAAAGAAAAACTACAACCCACAGAACGAGACAACATAGTTCCAAATCACATATATCTAACAAGGGACTAACATCCACTCCACTCTGAACTCCGTTTCCAGACAGGCTCCGAGGTGCTATGAATCTTCACTGAGTTTCTCACTGGCAGCTTTTCCTGTCCTCATGCTTATCATAATAGCTTCACACATTCTCTCCTATCACACTGCTTCTTTTCTACAGTGGACTGAAAACCAAATAAACAACTCTTAACACAAACCAGACAAGGGTTCAAGCCCTAGGTGAAGGGCGTAGGGAAACCAGCACACATTGGTTTCCATTTTGGATCTCGACATTTGTTTCAGGTGCTAGAAGTCCTATTTCCTAAGCACAGTTTCAGGCCGTGGTACCAGATGTCTGGTCTTGATGACTGTGATTAAAATAGATTGCAAAGAGAGACTTTAAACGAGGAGATGCTATGCTTTACAATGTGTACATATAAGTTGGGTTTAACAAGTGTCTAGTACACAAGCATTCTATACAAGCTGCAACAGAGTATACTGTGTAACCATTTACATATAAACATATATACACACACCTGTATATGTACATGTGCATGCATGTGTATAAGGGCTTGTGTATACACTTATATTCATACATGCATACATACATTCAAGCATCGAGATAGTAAAAATCTATCCTGAAATCACATACATCATATTATTATAGGAAAATTAATTAGATAACATGTAATCACATAATACTATTTTCAGTAACAAAACTAAGACATTTTCTTGCAATTATGCTCATTCTAGAATGATCACATGAACCAATGGTAAAACTGGATTAAAAGTGTCCTGCTCACCTCTTACTGTAAGCTTACTATACAGTTGTGAGTTCACTTCCTTGTCTCGCTGGAAACGCCGAAATTCATCTATTGCTTCTCTCATGATAGTAACAGCCAAGACAAATCCCTTTAAACAAAATAAAACAAAGTATTTGAGAAAACTGGATTTTAACAAAAAAGGGAAAATTCTTATTACTTATTTAGTTCTACTTTTTTCCTTCAATTTATACTAGTTGTAAAGCATACAATAAGTGAAAATGAAAAATGACAAAAAGTAACAAACACTCTAAAAGGAACACAGTGTAAGATTTATGATTCTCACTGTACCCAAAAAAAGTTTTAAAATTCACATCTTATGTATAGAATAGACTCGTGGACTCTGTGGATGAGGGAAAGGGTGGGATGATATGGGAGAATGGCATTGAAACATGTTAATTATCATATGTCTAATCAATCGCCAGCCCAGGATTGATTCTCGGGGCTGGTGCATCGAGATTTCCCGGGGGGGAGGGAGGAGGGAGGGGTTTCTGGAGGGGGAGCTTATGTAAACCCATAGTAATATCATGGCATTGTATGGCAAAAACAATAAAAGGGAGAAAAAAAAAATTCACATCTTAATATGTACTTCAAGTGAAACATCAGAAAACCACCTCCAGTGAGGAGAAAAAAAGAGAGAAAACCAAGCAGCAGAAGTCACCTGTGTTTCCTCTGCACGGCTGTGTGGCTGGTTCGGACTGTGGGGTCAGCCTGAGGGCTCCCCAACGAGTGATCCGTGCACACAGACACGGGCCGCACCCCACTAGGAGGAAACCCGACAGACCACCACTAGTGGGCCCCGTTCCACCACAGCTGCACCTCCACACGCTCCGACAGCACGCCAGGACCTTGTACAACTACCGTGCCCTCTGCCCACGACACCTACTCTGCACACAGCGCCTCCTCTCCCAGCACAGGAGGGAGCTGGGCTGGGACACAGAGCTGCCTGCCTGGGGCCCAAGGGAACCCCCAGCCCTACCAGCAAAAGTGCTTTGTGACGTCTCTTGCCGACCTAGCTCGAGGGCTGCAGAGGACTCCAGAAACCCTTTAACCACGTGCAGTGACACACAGCAACAATGTCACATTTCAAAAATCAGATCAATTTATCCTTTAACACCTTAACTCTTAAAACTGTACTTTAAATACTTAATAATTTAACTTAATTTCAAAATCTTTTCTTCTTACCAGAGGAGCCCAGTAGGTGTAGAGATACCCTATTTTCAATGCTGGTACAAACTGTGAGCAGGATACGATCAGAAAATAGAGATTCAAGAAAAACTTGAATTGTTCATATAAAACCTAAAAAGAAAAAGAAAAAAAAATCAATATAATCTCTTCAAGAAAAATCTTTATACCTTAAATAATTAAAATCAGCATAATATCTGACTATATTTCCACCAACAGTAAGAATATGCCGAGTCACAATAAACTTAATTTTGACAATGGCTTTTCAATAACTAAATTAGAAAAAAAGAGCTAAGATTATCTCAAATTGTATTTAAAATAAACTGAAAAAAGGACAGTTAGAACTTTTAACTATGTTAAACCTTTTGGTTTTCTGTTTCCTTGTATGCAGTCTTTCAATTTCCCACATTCATCTTTCATAAATCTTTACATGCATATCACCCAAGATACACAGGAAAACCTTCCCAATGTTAGTACGTTATAAATTCAGAAAATCTTTTGGGAAAGTGGTGAACCCTTATATTTAGTTAGTTGGTAAACACTTAAACATGACAGCCACATTTTCTGAATGTGAACATTAGGTAGCTTCACAAAGATCCAGTGAATAAATAAATCATATATAGGTATGAATTCACACACACAAAAAAAACATTAATCTCTTGCATTTACTTCCCTCAAAGTATAAGAAATGAAAACATATAAAAGTATGTAAATTATAGACCAATTTTTATGAAGAAAACCACCTGTATATTCTTTATAGTCTCTTGGTAGTTGATCTTAAACAATATTTTCAAATATAAACTAAAGTCATCATTCAACAATATCTTTTAGGAATGCAAATACTGTATTTTCATTTTTGTTTCTTAATTCAAATAGAATAATCCTTAAGAAAATCCGAGATCTAGTATATTAACAGACTTTTATTCACAAATGCCTCACTTACTAGATTTAAACTGAAAATCAAAATGGAACAAAACTCATGTTTATAGATGAGAATACCTTAAATAGCACACTACAATTATAATGAAACTTACAAACTTGCAAATTTTAAATCAAAATCTCCTTGGATGTCATTTTTAAATACAACTTGGAAGGCATGGAAATTTTAACAAGGGCAGAGCAATGGGTTAAGTACTTATTGTTGACTTAAAGAGGCTGGAATCACAGTTTTTATATAATGAAGCTGTATACATCATTACACAGTTATGTGTGGAATGAAAAATCAGTTACATAGATAACACGTTTATATTTATAATCACATTCAATTGCTGTCTAAAATGTTTTGAATCATTTCATAAATTAATCTCAGCAGGAAAGAATGCTCTCTTTTTCCTCAGTGATTTCTTTAAAATCTCAGTTAGCATAAATTATATCTATTAGCAATTCAGAAATTGCCATTTGTGCTAAAAATGGCATAGAATTCCTACTGTGCAATTACCAAATGTTTCTAAAATACTACACTTTGGATGAAAAGACTAATTTAAGAGATAATCTAAGGAAAAAGTCATTCCCACGGTAACAGTGGTACAGACACATCAACAGGTCTCTTCAGGTCAGCCATCCTGAAGGCTGAGTGAACTCATCCAGACAAGCTATACTGCCCATGGACACTGCAATCAAGACTCTACTGTCTGCTGAGTGATCTCAGAGGCATCAGGAACATGTACAGTATTAGCCAATC
This sequence comes from Antilocapra americana, assembly GCA_007570785.1. Classification (NCBI taxonomy): domain Eukaryota; kingdom Metazoa; phylum Chordata; class Mammalia; order Artiodactyla; family Antilocapridae; genus Antilocapra; species Antilocapra americana. The sequence continues at coordinate 1,024,707 of ML662445.1, forward strand.
TGGGAGTATTTAATAATTTAAACCTAAGGAGAAAACAGTAGCTTCATTCAATAAAGATGAGAATATTTATCTGCCTGGAAGACAGTTTACATTTTATTGTTCTGACAGAAGAACAGTCTTTTAATTATGGAGGCATTAGTTTTGCATGTTTTAATAAAGGAGCATGTTAGACATCAAGGGTCTCACAACTACTGGATGGATGGGGGCGGATGGTGATGCTAATCAATGCCCAAAATAAAGTCAGCATAGTTATTTAAATAAAAACATGAAAGCTAAAGCAGCCTTCATTTCACATAATTGAGTATTTTTTTGCAAAACAGCATATGAGCTAATACTTGAAATGTGTTAAAAACTTTGATAATGGAAAAATAATCAGCACCAGCTTTCTTTTGCCTTTAGAAAGATAAATAAATCTATTAAAATAGGGAATGAGGAAAAATAAATCAACTATTCTAAATACATATAATCTCAGCTTTACAATTTAAGACAAAAATATCACTGGCAACAAAAAATAATAAATATTTAAATTTTAGAATTTAAATTTAGCATAATACCTAATTAAAGATAACTACTGATATAATAATAAAACAAGGCCTGAAATGTATAATGTGAAGTAGAAAATAAATCTAAAAGTGCTTATATTTTGTTACTCAGTCATGTTTGAGTAAAAAGTTATTTTGACTGTGACAGCCTTCAGTTCAGTTCAGTCACTAAGTTGTGTCTGATTCTTTGGGACCCTATAAAGTGCAGCATGCCTGGCCTCTCTGTCTTTCACCAACTCCTGGAATTTACTGAAACTTATGTCCATTGAGTCAGTGATGCCATCCAACCATCTCCTCCTCTGTCATCCCCTTCTCCTCCCACACTCAATCTTTCCCAGCATCAGGGTCTTTTCAAATGAGTCAGTTTTTCACATCAGGTGGCCAAAGAATTGGATTTCAGCTTCAGCATCAGTCCTTCCAATGAATATGCAGGACTGATTTCCTCTAAGATGGACTGGTTGGATCTCCTTTCTGTCTAAGAGTCTTCTTCAACACCACAGTTCAAAAGCATCAATTCTTCGGTGCTCAGCTTTCTTTATAGTCCAACTCTCACATCCATACATGACTACCGGAAAAATGAAACCTCTGACTAGACAGACTTATGTTGGCAAAGTCATGTCTCTGCTTTTTAATATGCTGTCTAGGTTGGTCATAACTTTTCTTCCAAGGAGTAAGTGTCTGCAGTGATTTTGGAGCCTAAAAATATAAAGTCAGTCACTGTTTCCACTGTTTCTCCATCTATTTGCCATGAAGTGATGGGACTGGATGCCATGATCTTAGTTTTCTGAAAGTTGGCTTAAAACTCAACATTCAGAAAACTA
>ML662445.1:1026169-1126145 GCA_007570785.1 Antilocapra americana
CTGCTTTTTAATATGCTGTCTAGGTTGGTCATAACTTTTCTTCCAAGGAGTAAGTGTCTGCAGTGATTTTGGAGCCTAAAAATATAAAGTCAGTCACTGTTTCCACTGTTTCTCCATCTATTTGCCATGAAGTGATGGGACTGGATGCCATGATCTTAGTTTTCTGAATGTTGAGTTTTAAGCCAACTTTTTCACTCTTCTCTTTCACTTTCATCAAGAGGCTCATCTTCTCCTTCTCCTGAGAGAATTTCAAAAGTACAACTCCCTGCTGAGCAACTGCTGACTAGAGAATGTTCAGTTCAGTTCAGTCACTCAGTCATGTCCGACTCTTTGCGACCCCATGGACTGCAGCATGCGAGGCCTCCCTGTCCATCACCAATTCCCAATTCCCGAAGTCTACCCAAACCCACGTCCATTGAGTCGGTGATGCCATCCAGCCATCTCATCCTCTGTCGTCCCCTTCTCCTCCTGCCCTCAATCTTTTCCAGCATCAGGATCTTTTCAAATGAGTCAGCTCTTTGCATCACATTGCCACAGGACTGGAGTTTCAGCTTCAGCATCAGTCCTTCCAATGATCACCCAGGACTGATCTCCTTTAGGACGGACTGGTTGGATCTCCTTGCAGTCCAAGGGACTTTCAAGAGTCTTCTCCAACACCACAGTTCAAAAGCATCAATTTTTTGGCACTCAGCTTTCTTTATGGTCCAACTCTTAATCCATACATGACTACTGGAAAAACCATAGCCTTGACTAGACAGACCTTTGTTGACAAAGTAATGTCTCTGCTTTTTAATATGGAGAATGTTGGGTCCCACTAAAAAGATACCCTACGTCCAAGGGCAAAGGAGAAGCCCCAGCAAGACTGTAGGAGGGGTGAAATCACACTTAGAATCAAACCCCTTACCTGCCAGAGACACGCAGAGGGCTTAAACAAACCTAGTGTGCAACAGGACCCAGAGACCCAACAGAGACTGAGCCAGAAACGCACGTGAGTGACAGCCTTAGCAGGCTTTAAAAGTTATATACACTGAACATTTCCCTCCAAACAAATTCCCAGTCAAAATTTATGACTTATTTTCTGATAATTTTATTTAGATTTGATCATTTCTACAATGATATAAATGTGATCTTTATCTGGAACTGAAGGCAATAATCAGACTATAAATTTTCTTGAGTTGAATTTTACTATGTGGGTATTAAAAACACATGAAAACAAAAAAAAGAAAAGTATATGAATTATTTCACAATTATTTGAAACGCCCATGGTTCAAAGGTCTCTGATTTGGACGTGACAGAATTAACGAGAGAAAAAAAATGAGAACAAAGTCAGTAATCTCCAATACCCAGTGCATTTTCAAGAATTTAACAATCTTACCCCAGGTATAAAGGTAAATATATTATATTTCTGATTTTTTATAGAATTTCTGGGATGCTTTTCTTCACATTTTTCCGGACATCCAAGCCACACCGTACGAGCTTTCAATTCTCTCTTTCTTTGACAAATATTTATCAGCCAATCACAGCAACTGCATGAAACAAAAGATACGTTTTGTGTATGCTTTTCTAAATGTTTTATGATTAATTCTAAATATATAGACCCAATATTGTTTCTGTATTTACCAGACACCAATGGCTTATCCACTGTTAAACAGTAAGGGCTTTCTTAAAATGGGTCAGCTACACTAATTTAAATTTGACATAAAAATACCGAAAGAGCTTACACAAGTTGTGATGACTCCTGGAGCCTCAGGGAGATTACCTTCCCTGTTTAGACCCTCTCATGGGCAAAATAAACCATTAACATTTGGAAGCACTCAAAGCCGCATATACTGACAAAAGAGGCACCATATGTTATTGGTAATTCTCAATACGCCACTTGGTGATTCTGATAAAGGCTCCTAGGCGTCAATTAATTAAAATGTGACCATCCTTGTCTTGTCTTAGGTAGTCACTTTTTTCCTCCTTTAAAAGATGACTTTTCTAGTAGCATTAATATAAAATTAAGACTTATGACTCGATGCAATATTCTGAAAGGATACCAACATTTAATGGACTACTCAAATGGTAGTAAAAGCTTGATTGCATTTTCATATAGTTACCTTCACCTATGAGGTACAGATTTTAATGCTAAATCTACCCTTGTTGCTCCAATAGTGCCAGGTCTCCAGGGTACAAACTCGTTCCCTTCCTGGGACGTCCCCTTCCTCTACTCAACCATTATATTTGAGTAGAGCATATAAAGTTTCTAGTGGGAGAACTTTTCTTAAAATACTTCAGAAAATGATGAAAAGGTATCAAATTCATCTTTATTACGCATAAAATAATCATGAATTTAAACTTCAGTATTAACAATTCCATATTAAATTAATTCAGTATTAAATTAACAATTTAATTAACAATTAAAATGTAGAAAAAGACTCGCAATGACTTATTTAGGAAAGGAAAGTTAAAGCCAAGGCTAGAACAACAGAAACACCAACCGGGAGGAGGAGGCAGACATGCCTAACTTCTCTCTGTGACAAAGTTAACATCACAATGCCAGTCTTAGAAGGAATGACAATGAAATGAGGGTGACATAATTGGACTCAAGTCAAATTCACTGCATGTCTTTCCTCTACTCCAGTCATTCTGAGGTTATTCTTTAAACATCACTTCACAGTGCTTGCTTCAGCAGCACACATGCTAAAACTAGAACGATATAGAAAAGATTAGCATGGCCTCTAAGCAAGGATAACATGCAGATTCATGAAGTGTACCACATTTAAAAAAGAAAAAAACAGACATCACTATCAAACACAGAACAGGTAGATGTGCTGTATGAGGGGATACACTAGGTGTTTAAATTGCAATGAGTTTACTCCTCCTGAATATCCCCCAGGTTCCTGGCTTTGCTCAGAAAACCCTACGTCTGGAGGAAGGCACAGAGCTCAGTGCTTCTCTGAGGGAGGCAGGCCTTGTGCCAGGAGCTCAGCATGGACCTTGTGATGGCACAGGTGACTTCAGAGAGGCTCCCTAAGTCCTATTTTTTCACTATTAGTAGCAGAGTGTCATGAATAATTCAGTTACATGTTGGAAGTCTAGGAACCTTAGTTTTTTTTCTCTACAGTTATAGAGAAAAAAAATAAGCTATAGAATATGTGTTTTTAGTCTCCTGTTTTTAGCTCTCCAACCTTATAGTTCAGTTTAGTTGCTCAGTCATGTCAAAAACTCAAAAAATGTGGATTTTCCAGAGTTTATGCTGGTATCAACGTGGTCTACCAGCAAAAGGCTCTGTAAATGTGAAACCACTGTCTTTGTCACAAGACACTGTAAACATGCCTAGAATAACCTCAGCATCGACACCAGTCGGCAGCACATGGGATTAGCATCCCAGTAGCTCCCCAACTGTCATACTCTATAAACTCTAAATTAAATACCAAAGGCTAAAAACACATATTCAACCATTTATTTTTTCTCAGTAACCCTGCATAGAAAAAACTAATGATCCTAGACTTCCAAAAGGTAACTAAATTATTCATAACACTCTGCTGCTAATAGTGAAAAAGTAGTGGTTAGGGAGCCACTATGAAGTCCAAGAGATGTCAAACAGGAGATGGCAAGAGTGAACATCGACATTTTAGGAATCAGCAAACTAAAATGGACTGGATGGGAGAATTTAACATTGTATCTACTACTGCTGCTGCGGGCAAGAATCTCTTAGAAAAAATGCAGTAGCCATCACAGTCAACTAAAGTGTCTGAAATGCAGTACTTGGATGCGATCTCAAAAGCGACAGAGTGATCTTTGTTCGTTTCCAACCCAAACCATTCAATATCACAGTAATCCAAGTCTATGCCCCAAACAGTAATGCTGAAGAAGCTGAAGCGTTCTATGAAGACCTACAAGACCTTCTAGAACTAACACCCCCAAAAGATGTCCTTTTCATTATAGGAGACTGGAATGAAAAAGCAGGAAGTCAAGAAACATCTGGAGTAACAGGCAAATTTGGCCTTGGAGTACAAAATGAAGCAGGGCAAAGGTTAATACAGTTTTACCCAGAGAGCACACTGGTCATAGCAAACACACTCTTCCAACAACACAACAGAAGACTCTACACTTGGACATCACCAGATGGTCAACACCAAAATCAGACTGATTATATTCTTTGCAGCCAAAGATGGAGAAGCTCTACACAGTCAGCAAAAAAAAGACCAGGAGCTGACTTCAGCTCAGGTCATGAACTCCTTACTGTCAAATTCAGACTTAAGTTGAAGAAAGTAGGGAAAACCACTGAATCATCCAGGTACGACTTAAATTCAAATCCCTTCCGATTATACAGTGGAAATGAGAAATAGATTCAGGAATTAGATTGATAGACCAAGTGCCTGATGAACTATGGATGGAGGTTCATGACACTGTATAAGAAACAGGGATCAAGACCATCTCCAAGAAAAAGAAATGCAAAAAAGCAAAATGGCTGTTTGAGGAGACCTTACAAATAGCTGTGAAAAGAAGAGAAGTGAAAAGCAAAGGAGAAAAGGAAATATATACCCATTTCAATGGAGAGTTTCAAAGAATAGCAAGAAGAGATAAGAAAGCCTTCCTAAGTGGTCAATGAAAAGAAATAGAGGAAATCAATACAATGAGAAAGACTAGAGATCTCTTCAAGAAAATCAGAGATACCAAGGGAACATTTCATGCAAGGATGGGCTCAATAAAGGACAGAAATGGTATGGACCTAACAGAAGCAGAAGATACAGGTGGCAAGAATACACAGAATTATACAAAAAAGATTTTCATGACCCAGATAATCATGATGGTGTGATCACTCACACTTGCCTAGGGCCAGACATCCTGGAAGGTGAAGTCAAGTGGGCCTCAGTGGAGGTGATGGAATTCCAGTGGAGCTATTTCAAATCCTGAAAGATGACGCTGTAAAAGTGCTGCAATCTATATGCCAGAACATTTGGAAAACTCAGCAGTGGCCACAGGACTGGAAAAGATCAGTTTTCATTCTAATCCCAAAGAAAGGCAATGCCAAAGAATGCTCAAACTACTGCACAACTGCACTCACCTCACATGTTAGTAAAGTAATGCTCAAAATTCTCCAAGCCAGACTTCAACAGTACATGAACTGTGAACTTGCAGACATTCAAGCTGGTTTTAGAAAAGGCAGAGGAACTGAGATCAAATTGCCAACATCCACTGCTTTATCAAAAAAGCAAGAGAGTTCCAGAAAAACATCTATTTCTGCTTTATTAACTAAGCTAAAGCCTTTGACTGTGTGGATCACCACAAACTGTGGAAAATTCTTAAAGAGGTGGGAATATTAGACCACCTGACCTACCTCTTGAGAAACCTGTATGCAGGTCAGGAAGCAACAGTCAGAACTGACATGGAACAACAGACTGGTTCCAAATAAGAAAAGGAGTACATCAAGGTTGTGTGTTGTCATCCTGCTTATTTAACTTATATGCAGAGTACATCATGAGAAACGCTGGGCTGGAAGAAGCACAAGCTGGAATCAAGATTGCCAGGAGAAATATCAATAACCTCAGATATGCAGATGACACCATCCTTATGGCAGAAAACAAAGAAGAACTAAAGAGCCTCTTGAAAGTGAAAGAGAAGAGTGAAAAAGTTGGCTTAAAGCTCAACATTCAGAAAACTAAGACCATGGTATGACGAATAGATGGGGAAACAGTGAGAGACTTTATTTTGGGGGGCTCCAAAATCACTACAGATGGTGATTGCAGCCATGAAATTAAAAGAGGCCTACTTCTTAGAACAAAGGTTATGACCAACCTAGACAGCATATTAAAGAACAGAGACATTACTTTGCCAACAAAGGTCTACCTAGTCAAGGCCATGGTTTTTCCAGTAGTCATGTATGGATGTGAGAGTTGGACTATAAAGAAAGCTGAGCGCCAAAGAACTGATGCTTTTGAACTGTGGTGTTGGAGAAGACTCTTGAGAGTCCCTTGGACTGCAAGGAGATCCAACCATTCCATCCTAGAGGAAATCAGTCCTGAATATTCATTGGAAGGACTGATGTTGAAGCTAAACCTCCAGTATTTTGGCCACCTGATGGGAAGAACTGACTCTTCAAAAGACCCTGATGCTGGGAAAGATTGAAGGTGGGAGAAGAAGGGGATGACAGAGGGTGAGTTGGTCGGATGGCATCACTGACTCAACAGACATGAGTTTGAGTAATCTCTGGGAATTGGTGATGGTCAGGGAGGCCTGGCGTGCTGCAGTCCATGGGGTCACAAAGAGTCAGACATGACTGAGAGACTGAACTGAACTGATGAAGTCCAGTGGCATCACAAGATTAAATAAGTGCACAAGAGCCTGGGGCACTACCAGAACTGCCACTGGATTATGCAGACAGAAGACAAAGACAGAGACAGGTGCTACCAAGTAAAGAGAATACTTGTTATTAAAAAGTACATGTAAGTCTTAGGGAATTGTAGAGCTAAGGCAGAAAGTAAACATGAGCAATTTTTGAAGGCAAAGAAACAAGAGTAAAATCCACTGGTAAATACTGGTAAGTGAGAAGGAGCTGCAGAGAGCTGCCTCTGGAACAAGCCAGGAGCCAGCACCCAGAACAAGGGCAGGGGAACAAAACGCGGCCTCAATGACCCATCACTCTGAAGACACTTTCCCATTTAAATGCAAATTGAAACTAAATTCAGTAATGCACAAAGTATCCTTTTTACTTAAAGACATTTTAGGATTAGCAACTTTTCACAGATGCCTGTACAATCAAAGCAGTGCTCCAATATTAAATAAAGGATCTACATACCAAGATCCTGTCTTCTAAAATTTTAAGTGACCATAGTTAGGTAACTTCCAAAATTTAGAGATTCCTGAATAAATAAATAAATATTCCATTCATCAAGTACCTTCGGTCACCAAGCCAGAAGCAACCGGACACTTGTGTCCTCCTGAAAGATCTATATTTTCCCACGCTTCTGCACTCCAAATGTGCTGCAGGTTAACTGAGAGGGTAGAGGCCATTGAGATCAGGAATAATCCCAGTATTTGATACCGGTCCCTTCATATGGAAATGCCACTCAGGGGCTCCACTTTCCTGGGACAAAGTGATCTTTGATAGGGAGTGAAATGTAAATCTCCTGAGAAAGGCGTTACTGCTACACGTCTACCCCAGAACTACATATCTGAGTGCATCACAGTAACTCACGTGGGGGACACTCAAAATGTCTAGAAGACAGATCGCAGAAAAATTTTTTCAGAATCAAATTTTTCAGAGTTGGAATTTTTGCCAAATAATAAAAATGAGAAGGGAGATCTTAAGCCATGAAGAAATTAAAGCCTACTCAATCCCTGAAGAAGAACAATTTTAAAGTAAGCCTTACTGCTCACAGAATCTATAAGTAAAAATACACAGAAATATCTAGAGCTCACTAATATTATTGGCTACATTTACTACAATATTCACTAACATTTTCTTCTGCAATTAAACTAATTTTACACAACTTCTACTTTTTGATCCATCACCTAATAATTTTAGATGTCCAACTCTTTGCAACCCATGGACTGTAGCCTGCTAGGCTCCTCTATCCATGGAATTCTCCAGGCAAGAATACTGGAGTGGGTAGCCACTTCCTTCTCCAGGGGATCTTCCCAAGCCAGGGATCAAACCCAGGTCTCCTGCATTGCAGGACTATTCTTTACTATCTGAGCCACCAAGGAAGCCCCAAGCATACAAGTTATAATCCCTAGTATTTAGTAAATAAAAAGGTTAACGAATATTCAAAACTGGAAATCTATAAGAAATAAATGATTTCCTGGTGCAAAGGTGTCTACTGAGCAAGGAGTGTGGCCACGTCTCAGGTCACTGTGGTCCACGTGGAAAGAGACACTCATGAGCAAAACTGCCATGACAGCTCAGTCACTTGTGCCTACTCGGTCACCATTCCCTAAGATAAAGACTTTACATACAGGTCAAGTGTATGTTACGCAGCTGTCTTAATTTTCCCAAAACATGGGCGTTTTTGCTGCTAACATCTGTATTTTCAAAAAAGGAATACTACAAATGAAAGCCACAATTTGGCTATGTTCCATTTGGTAAAAACAAAACCCTGTAAGAGACCAAAAATAACTCAGCAGTGTATTCAGTGTTGTGACTGCTCACAATTCCTGGCAACTATCTGACCGAGACGGGTACGTCACCATTTCTACAGCATAGGCCGCCTTCGTGGAGCCCACACTGCAGGCACGAGACCACACTATGTCCTCAGAGCTTTCTGTCTGTCTGTACCCGCCCCCACATCCTCAGTCTTCAGAAGCAGTCACCCAAGGATCCTCCACGCACAATCTCCACTTCAGGATTCCTCTGGGAGGTGTTCTCTACTGGAAGATAGCAAATCAGGACCTACCGCACTGAGACCACAAGGCCCTGTCCTGGCACTCCCAGTCCATGGAGCAAAGAGGGAGGAAGGGCTTCGGCCCGTCAAGTCAGACTCTTCTTCAGCCCCTAGCCTTCCCCTTAACTCCCATGACAGGGATTCTTCTAGTTCTTGGCTTCAACCATGGTGAGAATGCACGCCTCAGACAGCAACATGGGGTCGAGCCCGACTCCTTTCTCTGCTCCACACTAGTGAAAAACACAGGCCACACCATCAAATGGTGCCACCCAAGCCCATCCACTGCAGCTGTCTCCTCAGCCGCCAATGCTGGCCACCGTTTCCACCGCACCCACCCTTGCGCTTCCGAGCTGGTGTTGTAATGGCCAAGCCTCTCCCAACAATAATACGGTTATGCTAAGTTTGAGACAGATGCATGATTACTGATCTTCCTTTGCTGATCACTGATGATCTCTATCGAAGCATGGCCAATGTTCTCTTTTTGAGTCCTCATCTGTATCCTGACACCTTCTCACCTAAATGAACTAGTGGTCCCGATCAAGGGTAACAGTCATCTTCTCCAACACTATCTCACTGTTCCTATCTTTTCTGCCTCCTAAAAAGGAGTATAAGCCTTCCTTTCCAAAACTGTCCTTTCCCCCAAGGTACCTCCTCATTTCCCCTTCAGAGCCCTATGCCACAAGCCTACTGATGCTTTAGGAAAGTCAACTGTTGCAGATGGCTTTCACTATCAGAACGGTAACAATGCTCAACCTCTATCTCCAGACCCTGCTTCTGGGTCTGACACACCTGTCTTAGACCAATCTAGTTCAAACAGATTTATAAGAGGTACCACAGGTACCACCTCACACTAGTGAGAAGGGCCATCATTAAAAAGTCTGTAAATAATAAGTACTGGAGGGAGTGCAGAGAAAAAGGAGCCTACACTGCTGGTAGAACGTAAATGGTTACACCCACTAGAGAGGACAGCATATTCAAAGTCACTCAGTTGTGTCTGACTCTACGACCCCACGGACTTTGGCCCACCAGGTTCCCCTGTCCAAGGAATTCTCCAGGCAAGAGTACTGGAGTAGACTGCCATTCCCTTCTCCAGGGGATCTTTCCAACCCAAGGATCATGCCCAGGTCTCTGCACTGTGGGCAGATTCTTCACTGTCTGAGCCCCCAGAAACGCTCAGGGAGAACTGTATGGAGGTTCCTTAAAAACTACCATCACCATATGATCCAGCAGTCTCATTCCTGGGCATATATCTGGAGGAAACTCTAATTTGGAAAGATACATGCACACCAATGTTCACTGCAGCACTGTTTACAATAGCAAAGACATGGAAGCAACCAAAGTGTCCACCGACAGAGGAATGGATAAAGATGTGGGACATATATACAACAGAATATTACTCAGCCAAAGAAAAGAATGAAATAATACCATCTGTAGTAACATGAATGGACCTAGAGATTATCATACTAAATGAAGTCAGTCAGAGAAAGACAAATATCATAGTGATAGTGCTTATATGCAAAAGCTAAACAATGATGCAAATGAACTTACTTATAAAACAGAATCACAGATATACAAGACAAACTTAAGGTTACCAAAGAGGATAGCAGGGGGTGGCGAGAAAGGGGATAAATTAGGAGTTTGGGGTCTACTATATATAAAACAGATAAACAACAAGGATACAACAAGGGAAACTATATTCAATACCTTGTAGTAACCTATAACAGAAAAAAAATCTGAAAAATACACATATGTTTAACTGAAAAAACAAAAATACCAACAAGGAAGTCTATAGGAAGATGTGTGTAGCTATGTGCAAATAGTAGGCCATCTCATGTAAGAGACTTGAGCTCCACTGACCAGGTCACTGCAGGGGCCCCAGAGAGCTTCCTGGCGGTGCAGACAGTAAAGAGTCAGCCCGCAACACAGGGGACCTGGGATTGATCCCTGGGTCAGGAAGATGCCCTGCAGAAGGGAGTGGCTACCTACTCCAGTGTTCTTCCCTGGAGAAATCCATGAACAGAGGAGCCTGGTGGGCTATAGGCCAGGGTCGCAAAGAGCTGGACACCTGTGAGTGACTATCACTCTCACTTTTCAGGGGTCCTAGAACCAATCCTCCACTGAGGCCAAGAGGTACGTATACAATTATAGATGGAAAAGAAAGGAACACAGTTTATAAGTATCAATTTATAATATCAATACAGTGACAAGAATCAATGTTACCATGTATTAATTACAAAGTCATGAATCGTCTCCATCTTTTAAACATTAAAGTGTTAGTCATGTCCACACTTCACGACCCCATGCGCTGGGGCTCGCCAGGCTCTTCTGTCCATGGAATTCTCCAGGCAAGAATACTGGAGTGGGCTGCCATTTCCTTCTCCAGAGTTTAAACATTAAATCATCTGACAAGAAAAGTGAATTTGGCTTTCTGTCCCTTTTGGATTAGCACTGTTTAATTTTGACTAAGGTTATTTACACTCTCCAGGATGTCATTTAGAGTGGCTTCTATAGTTTGACATGGAAACAAATGTGCTGAGAAGCTAAGCTTATAAATAACAATGTAACCTCGCTGAGCAGGAGGTTAGGCAGAGGTGGGAGACAAACCTGGTACAGAGGAACTTCCATCCCCCGCAGACAAACCACTCCAGGCCTCTCTTTCTTCGCGTGATCCTAGCTCGTGGTAAAGTGTGGTAATCACTTTCTTCATTCTCAAAGCCCTCTTCAGACATCATTAGTGGCATTTCATCCAAGTGGGCAGACTCATCCTCCAGCTGGTACCTGGAGAAAGGCAAGATCAGAGCACTGAGGTGGGGCAAGCTGTCTCCTGTCTACGGTAAGGGTTTCAGTCAGGGTTAGAGCTGGCCCAGTTCTACTAATCACACTTCTCTTTTCTCCTCATACTGAGCTAATTTTCTCATACTAAGCTACATGAACCAAGAACTTCCAGATGTTAAAGCTGGATTTAGACAGAAAAGGTAGAGAAAGCAGAGGTCAAATTGCCAACATCTGCTGGATCACAGAAAAAACAAGGGAATTCCAAAAAAACATCTACTTTTGCTTCATTGACTACACGAAGCCTTTGACTGTGTGGACACAACAAACTGTGGAAAAATTCTGAAAAGAGATGGGACTACCAGATGACCTTACCTGTCTCCTGAGAAACCTGTATGCAGGACAAGAAGCAACAGTTAAAACCAGACATGAAACAATGGACTGGTTCAAAACTGGGAAAGGAGTATGTCAAGGATGTATACTGTCACCCTGCTTATTTAACTTATATGCCATGTACATCATGCAAAATGCCAGGCTGGATGACTCACAAGCTGGAATCAAGATTGCCAAGAGAAATATCAACATGATTTAGTGACTGAACAACAACAAAAATGGTTAAGTTGTAACTCATATTACCTATGCTTTTTTGTAGTCACTAACTTATGTCTGACTCTTTGTGATCCCATGGACTGCAGCACACCAAGCTTCCCTGCCCTTCACCATTTCCCAGAGCTTGCCCAAACTCATGTCCACTGAGTTGGTGACGCCATCCAACCATCTCACCCTCTGTTGTTCCCTTCTCCTTCTGCCCTCAATCTCTTCCAGCATCAAGATCTTTTCCAAAGAATTGGCTCTTTGCATCAGGTGGCCAAAGTACTGGAGCTTCAATTTCAGCATCAGCCCTTCCAATGAATATTCAGGGTTGACCTCCTTTAGGACGGACTGGTTGGGTCTCCGTGCTGTCCAAGGACTCTCAAGAGTTGTCTCCAACATCACAGTTCAAAAGCATCAACTCTTCGGCACTCAGCGTTCTTGATAGTCCAACTCTCACATCCATACATGACCACTGGAAAAACCATAGTTTTCAGTAGATGGACCTAGGTTGGCAAAGTGATGTCTCTGCTTTTTAATATGCTATCTAGGTTTGTCATAGCTTTTCTGCCAAGGAGTGTATTTTAATTTTGTGGCTGCAATCACCATCCACAGTGATTTTGGAGCCCAAGAAAATAAAGTCTGTCACTGTTATCCCATCTGTTTGCCATGAAGTGATGGGACTGGATGCCATGATCTTAGTTTTTGAATGCTAACTTTTAAGCCAGCTTTTTCACTCTCCTCTTTCACCCTCATCAAGAGGTTCTTTAGTTCCTCTTTGCTTTCTGCCATTAGAGTGGTATCATCAGTCTGTGTGAAGCTGTTGATACTTCTCCCAGCAATCTTGATTCCAGCTTGTGATCATCCAGCCCAGCACTTCCCATGATGTATTCTGCATATAAGTTAAATAAGCAAGGTGACAATATACAGCCTTGACATACTCCTTTTCCAATTTTGAACCAGTCTGTTGTTCCATGTTTGGTTCTAACTGTTGCTTCTTGTCCTACATACAGGTTTCTCAGGAGACAGGTAAGGTGGTCTGGTATTCCCTTCTCTTTCAGAATTTTTCCAGTTTGTTGTGACCCACACAGTCAAAGGCTTCAGCATACTCAATGAAACTGAAGTATAATAAAAAAACAAACAAACAAATTTTTATAGTTAATTGTTGATAACAGCCTGCTCCCTGGCAGCCAAGAAACCACTGGCAGATGAATATTCCCTCATCACTACGCACACCCCAGCCTGCCAAGCTAATTCCTACAACACGGTCTTGCCTGAATTTACCGTGAGGCCCTTTCCCCTCGTCCTCCTGCTGGCTGCCACAGAGAGTCTGCACCCTGACACACAGGGAAAATTCACTCAAGAGAGTGAATATGGAGAGTGCGCTGCTCAACCAGACAGCCAGAATATTGGGGAAAGAACCCCTGAAGGCCTCTTAGACTAGAAGCTCAGGGAAATGGATGGCTGATGTTTACTGAGTCCTTACTATGGCCAGGTACAACGTACATCTGTAATCAGCATTATCAAAGAAGAACATCATAACAGACAAGGAACTAGGGGGATTAAAAGCAGCATATAACAGAAAAATGATGCTATATAGGCAGTTCTCTCAAATCGATAAAAAAGCAAATGCCTTGAATGACAGATGAGCAAAGACAATTCACAAAAGAAGAAAAAAACAACTAAGAAAATCACATTCCACCACATTAGGAACTCCAACTCTTTCAACACACACTTGAGCTCCCACTACATGCCAGTACTGTCCCCACGGGTACAGAAGCAAAGAGGCAACAAAGCCCCTGTGATACACAGCTCAGGGACTCACAGGACACTCAATGGGAAAAGTGCTAGGAAGACGATAAAGGAAGTGATAAGACTAGAGGTGACAGGAAGGGTCTTCCTAGATTATCAAGGAAGCTGAGTCTCAACAAGGGACACTTGGATGAAAAGCAGCCAACCACATAAAGGTCTAGGAAGACAGAGAAGGGGCTGCAGAGACTGGAGGACTGCAGGAGGGGAGAGAGCCAGTGTGGCTGGAGCAAGTGAGCCTCATGGCCTGGGAAACTGAGATGAAGAGCTCAGTGTGAAGAGGAAGGCAATGAAAGGTTTTAAGCCTGGGAATAATTTTCGTTCTCAAAAGGGACTCTTAAAACATGCAAATTAAAACAACAGAAAATAAATAATTTTTAACATCTGGCATAGCCAACAGTCTTGGATAACCAGGCACTCTTAACTGCTGTAAGAAAGTGAACAACTTTTTCGGAGAATAATTTGTGAATATGCATCAAAAGCCTTTTTCTTTTTTTGTAATGTATTTAACTTTAACCACAGGCTCCAATTATCTCATGAAAATTAAAAATATATGTAAGACATGTCTACAAAGATGATGATCACCACGCTAGTCACCCAAAAAGCATGGAAAAACTTTCATATCAACAATTAAGAGTTGCTTAATCCATGACCTAAATCAAATCCCTTATGACTATACAATGGAAGTGAGAAATAGATTTAAGGGATTAGATCTGATAGACAGAATGCCTGATGAACTATGGACGGAGGTTTGAGACATTGTATAGGAGACAGGGATCAAGACCATCCCCAAGAAAAAGAAATGCAAAAAAGCAAAATGGCTGTCTGAGGAGGCCTTACAAATAGCTGTGAAAAGAAGACGAGCGAAAAGCAAAGGAGAAAAGGAAAGATATACCCATTTCAATGTAGAGTTCCAAAGAATAGCAAGGAGAGATAAGACTTCCTCAGCGATCAATGCAAAGAAACAGAGGAAAACAACAGAATGGGAAAGACTAGAGATCTCTTCAAGAAAATTAGGGATACCAAGGGAACATTTCATGCAAAGATGGGCTCAATAAATGATAGAAATGGTATGGACCTAACAGAAGCAGAAGATACTAAGAAGAGGTGGCAAGAATACACAGAAGAACTGTACAAAAAGATCCTCACGACTCAGATAATTACGATGGTGTGATCACTCACACTCAGCTAGAGCCAGACATCCCGGAATGTGCAGTCAAGTGGGCCTTAGGAAGCATCACTACGAACAAAGCTAGTGGAGGTGATGGAATTCCAGTGGAGCTCTTCCAAATCCTAAAAGATGATGCTGTAAAAATGCTACACTCAATATGCCAGTAAATTTGAAAAACTCAGCAGTGGCAACAGGACTGGAAAAGGTCAGTTTTCATTCCAATCCCAAAGAAAGGCAATGCCAAAGAATGCTCAAACTACTGCACAATTGCACTCATTTCACATGCTAGCAAAGTAATGCTCAAAATTCTCCAAGCAAGGCTTCAGCAATACATGAACCATGAACTTCCAGAAGTTCTAGCTGGTTTTAGAAAAGGCAAAGGAACCAGGGATCAAATTGCCAACATCCGATGGATCATTGAAAAACCAAGAGTTTCAGAAAAACAACTATTTCTGCTTTATTGACTATGCCAAAGCCTTTGACTGTGTGGATCACAATAAATTCTGAAAGAGATGGAAATACCAGACCACCTGACCTGCCTCTTGAGAAACCTGTATGCAGGTCAGGAAGCACAGTTAGACCTGGACATGAAACAACAGACTGGTTCCTAATAGGAAAAGGAGTACATCAAGGCTGTATATTGTCATCCTGCTTATTTAACTTATATGAAGTGTACATCATGAGAAATGCTGGGCTGAAGGAAGCACAAGCTGGAATCAAGATTGTCGGGAGAAATATCAATAACCTCAGATATGCAGATGACACCACCCTTCTAGCAGAAAGTGAAGAACTAAAGAGCTTCTTAATGAAAGTGAAAGAGAGTGAAAAAGTTGGCTTAAAGCTCAACATTCAGAAAAGTAAGATCATGGCATCTGGTCCCATCACTTCATGGCAGATAGATGGGGAAACAGTGGAAACTGTGGCTGACTTTATTTTGGGGGCTCTAAAATCACTGCAGATGGTGATTGCAGCCATGCAATTAAAAGACGCTCACTCCTTGGAAGCAGTTATTACCAACCTAGACAGCATAATAAAAAGCAGAGACACTACTTTGCCAACAAAGGTCTGTCTAGTCAAGGCTATGGTTTTACCAGTAGTCATGTATGGACGTGAGAGATGGACTATAAAGAAAGCTGAGCGCTGAAGAATTGATGTTTTTGAACTGTGGTGTTGGAGAAGACTCTTGAAAGTCCCTTGGACTGCAAGGAGATCCAACCAGTTCATCCTAAAGGAGATCAGTCCTGGGTGTTCATTGGAAGGACTGATGTTGAGGCTGAAACTCCAGTCCTTTGGCCACCTCATGCGAAGAGCTAGTTCATTTGAAAAGACCCTAATGCTGGGAAGGATTGGGGGCAGGAGGAGAAGGGGATAACAGAGGATGAGATGGTTGGATGGCATCACCGACTCAATGGACATGGGTTTGCGTGGACTCCGGGAGTTGGTGATGGACAGGGAGGCCTGGCGTGCTGCAGTTCATGGGGTCAGAAACAGTCGGACACGACTGAGCAACTGAACTGATCTGAATCCATGATGGAATACCATATCATTACTAAAATCAAGAAGGCAGAAGACCTCTGCTTAAAGCAAATGTCCGGAGAAGCAGCATTCACTGCCGACAACTGTCCTGAACACTTCTCTCCCCTCATCAAAGGGTCACTTGTCTTCACCTCTCGTCGAATCTACAAACAACTCCAATTACTCTCAGTTCCACAATGGAACATCCTTACAGCAAGCCATCTATCACTTTAGATGGTTTAGGCAAAAATTACATAATCTGAAACAGAATTAATATTTTTTCTCTCAAAAATTCCTTTTTCTTACTTCTGTATAAGATCACCTCCTTTAAAACAGTCAACTAGAAAATGGCTATTTATACAAAATGCAATTAAAATTCAAACCACCACTAAATATATTATAATACAGTATACAAAATGAGATTTTTAGTCTTTTTCATTAAGTTCTTTTAGTGATTGTGTTGCATTTTAGCAAAAGCCACAATCTTACCACATTTAATGCTAGAAAAGCAGTACAATGAGTCTGAAAGATAATGAATATAAGCAACATCATGTTTAGTAACCTCAACTTCAGAAAGGGAGCCTCCGAACTGGCAAGCAATTTATTCCATTTCCAAAGCAATTTTCCTATTGTATTGAAAATTTTACCTCAGTATTTAAAAACAATAAGATGATGAATAATGGATTTTTTTCTGAGACAAAATAAGCAGAGAATCTTAAGTGTCTTTGTTGCCTGGTGTCATACACACTTAATTGGTTTGTCACTCAAGAAAAATCAACGTTTCCAGCAATTAAGTATAATTCTGGAAACATATTTTTTTTAAATGAGTAAAAACAATGTGAACAAAGACAACAGAATGGATGATACCGAACCCAAGAATACCACCATGCTAAGAACTAATGACAGCTCTCTTTACTGCTGCCAAAGGTTTAAAAAAACTAGGAACTTTCAATAAAACATTCAAATACTGGAAGGCACATAATTTACATGTATCCAAGTAAAAGTAGGTCAGTACAGCAACTATCTTAAACTCACATTTTTATCTTGAGTATCCAACAGTCTTATTGTTTCCATTTTGATGAGAAACATTTCTGAGAAGTCAACTGATATTAAAGGGAGAAATATAAATATGCCTACTGCTTAAACCTTAAGAAAAATAAACACTCCCTCTTTGCTTACATGTTAATAAAGCAGAAAAACAAGGCAACAAAATACTATAAAAATGTATATTTTCTTCATCAAATACAGCTTCCAAGTTCAACTGTGTTGCAATGAGTCATTAATAAGCAGCAAAACTGTATGAACTAGTGAGAAATTAGAACTCCTTCCCTCCTACAGCAGCAGAGGAGATAAACAGAGGAATCTTTTTTAAAAAAAGAAAAAAATAAAGGACGAGTGCTGGAGCAGCATGCCTTGACATCGGGAGCAAAAACAAGCAACAAGGATAAGAGTCAGGCTTTACTGACCTACTGATTCCTCTTATAGAAGGTTCTCTAAAAACTGAACACCAATTTCTTGAATAAGAAATTACACCAACACTATACATATATTGAGACAAACTTCTGAATTAGTTAATGTGCGTGCATGCTAAGTCACTTCAGTTGTGTAACTCTTCGAAACCCTATAGCCTGTCAGGCTCCTCTGTTTATGGCAATCTCCAGACAAGAATACTGAGTTGGGCTGCCATTTCCTCCTCCAGGGGATCTTCCTGACCCAGGGATTGAACCCACGTCTCTGTCTCCTGCACTGGCAGGCGAATTCTTTACCACTAGCCTCCAGAGGTAATGGTACAATATGTAATGAATGTAAATGCCAATCCAGAAATTTACAGACGAGCAGGCTGGTTAAGCTAAGGATACATACTCCAGCCGGCCAAAAGGTGCTATTTCAATCACCAACTCTATCTTCATGCTAATACTGCCAGTTTAGAAAGTTAAACTAAATATTTCTATTCTGGTAAGTATAAAGAATTTTGTAAACTGCCATGAACTAGAGTTCATTTAAAGGAAATACTATGTATTATAAGAATATGTCTCTAATTCCAAGGAATCCTGGACCTGGGTACTTTGATAAAAGCTATCTTAAAAATCACTCTCTACTTTAAAAAAAGCTTTTAATTACAAACCATCACAGAAAAGGAAAATAGTATAATATTTATTATCACAATAATTGTTAAATTTTTTAGATTCAGAGAAAATTGTGTGTAGACACTCAATGAGAAAACACTAAAAAAAAAAATTGTGTTTTCTCTACCAAGAAACACACTAATATTTTAGAGATAATCAGACAATAGCCATCTGTTCTCAGTATGAGTCTCTTTTTAAAAGAGACTGATAAAACAGAACTTAAGTAAGGTGTGTGTGTGTGAGTTGCTTACTCGTGTCCGACTCTTTGCAACCCCATAGACTGTAGCCCACCAAGCCCCTTCATCCACGGATTCGCCAGGCAAGAACACTGGAGTGGGTTGCCATTTCCTTCTCTAAAAGGAACTACAGAAAGAAAGAAAGTGAAGTTGCTCAGTTGTGTTCAACTCTTTGTGACCCCATGGACTGTAGCCTACCACGCTCCTGCATCCATGGAATTTTCCAGGCAAGAGTACTGGAGTGGGTTGCCATTTCCTTTTCCAATTAACTAAGGTCCACAGCCTTATAGCACAAAACCAAAATGTCCAGGATACAATCAAAAATCACTCATACCAAAATCCAATAAACCTCAACCTGAATGAGAAGAGACTCAAAAGATACTAACATGAAAAAGATTCAGATGTTAAAATTATCTAACAGGAGTTTTAAAACATTCATCATTAAACTGTTTCAATGGGTAATACAAATATGCTTGAAACATAAGAAAAAATTAGAAAGACTAAGCAAAGGAACAGCTAATATGAATTAGAATCAACTAGAAATTTTGAAATTAGAAAAGCAATAAGACTTAAAAACTGAATGGACAGGCTCAGCAGCAGAATGGAGACACAGAAAAAAAAAAATCAATGAGCTTGAAGATGGAACAACAGAAATCACCCAACCTCAACAGAAAATGGACTTAAATGAACAGAACTCATGACCAAGTGGGACTAAAAGAAAAGCTCTCACAAGTTGTCAACTAGAGTATCAGAAGAAGAGATGAAAGATTGTCCAAACATAAGTATTCAAATAAATAAATCCTGAAAACTTCTAACTGACAGAAGAGTCAAGAAACTAAGTGAAACAGTCTAAACTCAAATCTATGCTAAGGCCCATGAAAATCAAACTACTGAAAACCAAAGACAAAGCTTGAAATTAGTGAGAAATACTTTACCTACAATGGAAAATCATTCCAATGACATCAGATTTTTCATCAGAAATCATGAAACCCAAAAAGAAGTGACATAACATTTTTCAAGTGCTGAGAGAACTGTCAACCTGAAACTGCATATATGATGAAAATATCCTTACAGAATGAAGGGTAAATAAGACATCCTCAGATGAAGAAAAACTAAGAGATTTGTTTCTGGCAGATCCACCCTCAAAGTATAGCCAAGGAATTCTTAAAACAGAATAGAAATAAGAAAATAGTTTTGGTATACCAGGAAATAAGAGAACAACATAAGTAGCAAAAATGTGTATTATTATAATAAGCTGTCCTTCTCCCCTTATGTTGCCTAAATTATGTTTGAGAGATAAAGCAAAACTTCTAACACTGATGAGCAGTTCTAACTGTACTATGTGAAATATGTAATTACCTTCATATATGTAAAACTTACATATAATTTTACAAGACACAAGCATACCTCAGAGATATTGTAGGTTCAGTTCTAGACCACTGGAATAAATCAAATATGGTAATAAAGTGAGTCAAACAAACTTTTTGATTTTCTGGTACATATAAAAATTATGTTCACAATGTACCGAAGTCTACCAAGTGTGCAACAGCATTATGTATTAAAAAAAAGTACATGCCTGAACTGAAAAATACTTTATTGCTTAAAAATGCTAACCATCAACTGACAAAGCAGGGTTGCCACAAACCTTCAATTTGTAAAAACAAAAACAAAAACAAAAACAAAAACCACAACCCTGCAAAGCACAATAAAACAAGGTATACCCATAATTACATTACCAGTGGTGGGAATAAAAGGATGTAAGGTAAGGATTATATACTTTACTCAAATTCATAAAATATCAACAGGAGTATACTGTGATGAGCTATGTATGTGTAATATAAAAAAACTACTGCTACATAGTGTTTATACAGAGATCCAATGTAAAACACCACAAGTAAATCAAAATAGGATTCTAAAAATGTTCAAGTGACTGTTAAAAAAGGCAGGAAAAAGAAAAGAGAGAAACAAAAGACAGAAAACAGAAAGTAAAAAATGGCAGGTATAAGCCCTAACTAATCAATCACTACACTGAATGTAAATGTTCTAAATGCATCAGCTCAAGGACACACAGTGGCAGGGTGGATAAAAAGTATAACCAACACATATCAATGAAGAGAAACTCACTTTAATATAAGCAGGTTGAAAGTAAAAGGATGGAAAATTACATTCGAGGCAAACATCAATCAAAAGAAAGCAGGAGTGGCTATATTAATGTCAATTAAAGCAAACATCAGAGCAAAAAAACTACTAGTGACAGACAGGGAAATTTCATAATGATAAAAATGTCAGTCCATTAAGAAAATAAGTAATCCCAACATGAATGCACAAAAAAATAGACCTGCAAAATATGTGAAGCAAAAACTGATAAAACTATAAGGAGAAACAGACGAATCCATGATTACAGTCAAAAGACTTCAACTATCCACCCCTCAACAACCAGACAGTAAACCAGCAAGGAGAGAAGTCAACACCATTAACTAACAGGATCTAATCGCATTTTAGAACATTTCACCCAACAACAGCACAAAGTACTTTCTTTTCAAGAGCCCCAGAATTCCTACTGATACTGATCATATCCTCAGTCACAAAACAAACTGCACCAAATTTAGAATAACTGAAATTATACAAATTGTGTTCTTTGATCATAAAAAAATCATGCTAGATATTTAGTAACTAGATGATAACAGTAAGTTTTCCAAACTTACTCCTAAACAATCCACTGGTCAGAGAGGATGTCTCAAAGACAATCAAAACACAAGAAGTTTGTTGGACACAGTGCCAAGAGGGAAATTTACAGCAATAAATATTTACATTAAAGAAGAAGAAAAGTCTCTAATTAATAATCCAAGCTCTCACCTTAAGAAGAGAAAAATGAATATAAACAAATGTAGAAAAAAATAAACATGAGGTTGGAAAAAGAAAACTAGAAAAAATAAGTAAAATAAAAGATGGATCTTTGAAAAGATCAAATCTCTAGCAAGAAAGAACAACAACAAAAAAAGTGAAGGCACAAACCACCAATATCTGAATGAATTAACAGCAAAAAGAAAACAGGGAACTACCACAAACAAGTCTATACACAAAAATACAGCAACTTAGCTAAAATGAACCAACTGGTCATGAGCACAAACTATCACCATTCACCAAATATAAAACAGATCCTTTGAATAGCTCAATAACTATTAAGGAAACTGAATTTTAAATTAAAACACCCTAAAAAGAAATCTCCAGGTCCAGATGGTTTCACTGGGAAATTCTACCAAACATTTAAAGAAGTAACACCAACTCTACAAAATGTCTTCCAGAAAGGGAAGGAGAAGAAAACGCTTCCCCACTCATCTCATGGGGCCAAGTATCAGGGTAAAATCTGGCCATCACTGCCACTCTACTCACGGAATGTAAACTCTAATGAGAAGATAAGCGATTAGTCAAGTGCACTCTGTGCTATGAAGGGAAGCAGAGTACTGTACGAGCCTGGCAGGAGCATCTTGTTCTGTCCTGGCTGGGGCTGAAATCAAGGAAGGTATTAAAAGGCCACCTGATGCAAAGGACCGACTCACTGGAAAAGACTGTGATGCTGGGAAAGAGTGAAGGCAGAAGAAGGGGGTGACAGAGGATAAGATGGTTCGATGGCATCACTGATGTGATGGACATGAATTTTCGTAAACTCCAGGAGTTGGTGATGGACAGGGAGGCCTGGCGCACTGCAGTCCGTGCAGTCACAGAGTTGGACATGACTGAGTGGCTGAACTGAGCTGAATTAGAAGTCAAGTCATTTCAGATGTTGACACAAGTGAGGAATACAGTCACTGTAATAATGGAGATTTGTAAATACAAGAAAACAGTACAAACTAACTGCTGGTGGAATGAGAGGCTGGGGAGAAAGTGACAGGTAGAGAGCCACAGTGGCTATCATAAACCTTTCACCACCAATTAACTTTTTAAACAATACATAAATGTCACCATGATAAAATACAACCAAAACCAAACTTCGCAAAATAATACAGGAACACAACTTTTAAGTCACAACCCATTTCTCTCTGCTTCTCTTCCTTAAATACAACTATTAATCCATACAAACCCTGGAAATGAAGCAAAAGCCAAACAGGAGAGCTCTGGTGGGTGGTGAGAATGCAGCAGTGAGAGGAAGAGAACTGGGCGGACTCAGGACGCAGAACCGGAGGGACGCAGAACCGGAGAAACGCAATGGGAGGACACCTTATGTGACCCCACCCAGCAGAAGGACACAGGCCAGCACTGCCTACTCCATCCTACCAAGAAAAGGCAGCCCAGGAAGGCCCTTACTCCCCTGAGAGTCCACCACCAGCAAGACAAGACTGACAAGTGGCCTTGGGAGGCAGTGTCCCACCCCACCAGCCTGAGACTCCCACATCCCACCCAGGGACACAGGGGCATCCAGGTGGCACTGCTTAGGGCCCCTGACACAACAAGAGGTTAGAGGCCTCAGACATCAATGTCTCCATGTCCCGTGAGCCTGAGACTCCCCTCTCTCACTGGGGGGAGTGTGGGAGGGTAGGGTGAGGCAGGGGCAGGCAGCATCAACAAACACAGAAACAGCCAGCTCAGGAAATGGCTTCTATCCATGGCCTAAAATGCTTCTCATCTTCCTTAAGATGCCAGAGGAGCCAGGGGCACGAGCAAAAAGGATTTAGCCACAGACAGCCTTTTGTGGTGCTGAGTCTCCTCTCCCACCGAGACACACCAGGGAAGTCAGGGGGCACAGATGGAGAGGAGACAGCTACAGCCACTGTCCATCCAACACAGTCTCGTCATCCATATGGGATGACACCACCACCTCTCACCAAGAGACTCTGGGCCTAGGGAAATCCCTTCTCCTCAGCAGCATAGAGAGAGACAAAAGTAAGAGCTCTGGCAGCACGACATAAACCAACAGACCAAAAATCAGCACAGAGGCCCTGTGAATTAAACTGTCATTGGAACTGAGGCCAACAAAGGTAGGCCAGGACCTATGTGCTAAATCTAAACAGGGTTATCAATATGGCCCACATTCTCCTAATATAAAAGACAAAGTATCAAGGAAACAATCAAAAACTATCCATCATCCAAAGAATCAAAACACTGACAATGTGAATTAGAAAAGACAACCAACTGACAACAATCCTAAGATGAACTCAGCTATAGAATGGTCTAACAATTATTTCAAGCACCAAACATAAAAATGCTTCAACAATCAATTTCAAATTCTCGTCAAACAAACAGAAATTATAAAACTTAAAAACACAACATTAGAAACAAAACCTCACTGGATGGCATCTACGTGAAAGTGAAAGTCAGTACAGTGAAAATGACAGAGGACAGAATTGAGGAACTTGAGAATAAATAGTATTTACACAGTCTGAACACAGAGAATAAACACTGGGGGGAAAAAAAACCCTAAAAGAATTATGTAAAACCAACAAAAGATGCAGCATCTGTATCATTGGAATCCTGAAACTAGATAAGAAAGAGGTGTAAGTGAAAGAGTAGAAGAAATTATGACTAAAAACTCCCTAAATTAGGTGAAACAAAACCCAGCAAATTCAAGAAGCTTAGCAACTACCAAACAAGTTAAACGCAAAGAAATCATACCAATATACATCATAATTAAACCTGTGAAAACTGAAGACAAAAAACTTGAAAGCAGTCAAAGAAAAATTATGCATTACCTATGGAGAACACCAATCTGAATGACAGCAGACTTCTAATCAGAAACTATGAAAGCTGGAAGGAAGTGGAACAAGAGCTTTCAGGTACCAAAAAGTGTCAACAAGGAATTCTCTACCCAATAAAAACTATCTTTCAGAAATAAAGGAGAAATAAAGACACCATAAGATGAAATCTCAAGACTGCCTATAGGAAGGCTAAAATAAAAAGGAAATTAAAAAAAAAAGAGAACGCTGGAACAGCAGGAAGGAGCAACAAAACGAGTAAAAATACGGGTACATTCAATAAGCTATCCTTATCATCACAAGTCTTATAAACCATACTTGATAATTTAAACAAAAAGTTAAAAACACCATCAGATACTAAGGACATGATTTTTTTTGATAATTTGTGCTTTTATTTGCCAGTCTAATTTAACTATAGTGACCTGCAAATTTTTGATCTAAAAAATACATTTTACATCACAATCCAACTAACACACATACATATATAAGAAGGACATGATATTTAAATTTCAGGGGGGAAAAGGGAAGTAAAGGAACCAAAATTTGTGGAAACCAAGTTTCCACAAATCACTCCACATAGTAAAATACTGATACCAATACACTATGGTGATACGTCACATAAGTATACTGTAATACCCAGAGCAAATACTACAAAAACTATACAAAGGCCTACCCTAAAAAACACTATAGCGGTATCACAAAAACATTCAAGTAAAAGGAAGGCAAGAAGAGAAACATAAGAAACAGAAAAAGATTACTACAGTGGCACACTTAAACGCTAACGTATCAGTAATCATCTTGAATGACCTAAATACACCAACCAAAAGACAGAGATTGACACATTGAATAATGGAAAAACATGATCCAACAGTAACTCACTTCAAATTCATCACAAATAGGTTGAATGCTAATATGATGCAAACATTTATCCACAAAAAGCAGAAGTGGCTACACTAGTCTACTAAAGGAGGCTTCAGAGCAAAGAAAGTTACCAGAGACAACAATAAAAGAAATATCTGCCTGAAGACAAAGGGATCCTAAATGTATATATACCACATTTCTGAGCTTTAAAACGTAAAAGGCAAAAACTGGCAGATGAGAACTTTGAGGGAAATCTATTGTGAAAGAGGTGGCACATTTTCAAAAAATATCTCCTAAAATCAGTTACTTAGAAGATTACTAACACAGTTACTCTTACAGGTAATGACAGGGAAGAAAGGAGAAACCATACCTCTCCACTTCAGGGCCAAACACTAAAAATGGGCTTCTAACTAACTCCTCCTGTACCCTCAACAATTCTACAAGAAAAAACATTGCCCTCATTTTACAGCAGAGGAAATTAGGGATTACAGTTTAAATTACCTAAGATCAAACAGCTAGTCTGTAAATGAACCAAGATTCAACTCAGCTCTGTAAGATTATTATATGTACTCTTTTGACTATGTTATGGCCTCTCAAACAGCCCGAACCAAAAATTATTCTAAAACTTGAATTCTGAAGTAAGTGGGTACTAAAATCCGTACTCTTTCTGTGAGCTAAAGGCAGATTGCGTCTACAATCCTTCAGAAATAAAATTTTAACAACTATTTCCCCTTTTTATAGGTTTCTTTTCCTAACCGCTGTATCAGAGGGGTAGTCTTCCCTTCCCTTAATTTAATAAGTTAAACACGAAGTAAATCCAACTAGGGTATGAGATTTCCATTTTAAATCAAAGGTCTCCACTTCTAATTTCTACCACTGTAATAACTGTGCTCACATGAAACAATTCAACCGTTCTGAATCTCCAGTTCCCATTGTTAAAGAGCAAAAACTTGTCAACAAAAGGTACTTTGTAGGTATGTTTAAGTAAAAAGTGTTCTCAGGAAACAAACTGAACTGTCTTCACGTGCTCTTCCACTTGTGAAGTGACACCCAACAAGGTCTGCATTTCTAAGCCTGACTGGGCGTTGTGTCTGCCATATTCACGATCTCCCGGAGACGCTGCAAGTTTCGGAGCCTAACACCTGCGAGACGGGCGACGTGGGGCCCGTGCCGCCTGCGCTGCTCCAGGCAGCAGACCCCGAGTCCGGGGCTGCCCCCTCTCCGCCGAGCCCGGCCGGCCGGGGCGCTCCGGGGCGGGGTCCCCGCGCAGCGCGGACGCCCTCCCCGGGTCCAGGCGCGCCTGGGCGGCCCCCGTCGTGCCGGGCAGGGAGGGGCGCCGGGGCGGGAGGATGGGCGGCCCCGTCGTTACCTGCTGGGCCGGTCGGCCCCCGGCCCGGGCCCCGCTGCGCTGAAGTAGGCCGCGCGTTTGCGGTTGGCCGCAGCCACGGCCGCCGCGCTGCGCACCGGGTACAGAGGGATCTGGTCCGCCATGCTCTGGCCGCCACCTTCCCGCCCCTCTCCTCCCCTCTCCCCCTCGGTTCACCGCCTTTCCCCGCCCTCTCCCCTCAGCGCCAACCCGGCTGAGGCACCGCCCGCACGCCCTGCCCCTCCACCGTGCGTCGAGGCCTGATGGCGTCACCACGCGTCGGGGCCCGATGATGACACCACCCGCGAAGGTGAGGCGCGGGGGGCGGAGGCTTCAGAGGCCCCGCCCCCGGCGCTTCTGGGCCCGGTGACGTCATTCGTCGGCGAGAGCGCGAGAAGCGGGTGGCGGCGTTCAGACGCCCAACTCCGTCGGTGACCGATGACGTCCCTGGGCGGGGAAGGCCCGAGCGGAAGCCGTGTGGTTCCAGCGAGGCGGAGGCAGGCCTTTCCTGAGCGCCCCTGGGCCGAGGCGCTGACCTGTTGGTCTAGAGTGCGGCGGATGCGGCCCGGCCTCCCTGCCCTGGGAGGCCTTCTTGAGAGCCAGGCGGAGGGCCGTGAGGGGCCCTGCCGCAGGGGAACTGGGCCGCCCCCTTCGCGCAGTGCGCACCCGGTGACGGATGCAGCTGGTGGCCAACGCGGTTTGCCGCAATAGCGTGCCGCTCTTGAGTGGCCCGCTAGGTCACCACCCTCAACAGCTGACATTGTTACACCAACCAACTAGATGACCACTGTCAACAACATTGTTTACACCAACCGGCTAGACAAACATTTTCGATTGACGTCGCTAACACCAACAGGCTGGAACCACTCTCACAGCTGACACTGTTGCTCAAGCCACGTAACCACTCCCAACAACCCTAAAGGGTGTAGTTGATGGTCCTGCAGGCTTTAACCACTTTTATATATAACCCAGCAATCTCACCCTCACATTCCTGTGTTAAATCCCCTCTAAACACGTAGGTCCTGAAATACTCTGAGCAGCTCTTAATGTCTTTTCACACCGTATCTTCCCTCTTAAATACTTGAATAAAAATTTTGTCACATCTATGTTATATATCTTCATGAGAGTTTTTTTACCTCTCAAAAATTATAATTTAGCAAAAAGGCAAATTTTCAAATATTGAAGAGCTTCCTTATGTATTTTTTAAAATGGATGACAGGGTATCAAATGGTGGAATCTAAATGCCATTCTATGCATTTGAAAGAGTGATGTCACCAGTTCTGTTTTTAAATGTAAATACTTACTTAAATGCCAAAGATGCATCATTTGTAACCAGTTCAGTTAAGTTGCTCAGTCGTGTCAAACTGTTTTCAACCCCATGAACTGCAGCACGCCAGTCCTCCCTGTCCATCACCAACTCCCGGACTCTACCCAAACCCATGTCCATTGAGTCAGTGATGCCATCCAACCATCTCATCCTCTGTCATCCCCTTTCTCCTCCTGCCCCCAGGCCTTCCCAGCATTAGGGTCTTTTCCAATGAGTCAACTCTTTGCATGAGGTGGCCAGAGTATTGGAGTTTCAGCTGCAGCATCAGCCCTTCCAATGAACACCCAGGACTGATCTCCTTTAGGATGGACTGGTTGGATCTCCTTGCAGTCCAAGGGACTCTCAACAGTCTTCTCCAACACCACAGTTCAAAACCATCAATTCTTCAGTGCTCAGCTTTCCTCACCATCCAACTCTCACATCCATACATGACTGCTGGAAAAACCATAGCCTTAACTAGACAGACCTTTGCTGGCAAAATAATGTCTCTGCTTTTCAATATGCTATCTAGGTTGGTCATAACTTTCCTTCCAAGGAGTGAGCGTCTTTTAATTTCATGGCTGCAATCACCATCTGCAGTGATTTTGGAGCCCCCCAAAATTAAGTTTGACACTGTTTCCCCATCTATTTGCCATGAAGTGATGGGACCAGATGCCATGATCTTAGTGTTCTTAATGTTGACCCTTAGGCCAATTTTTTCACTCTCCTCTTTCACTTTCATCAAGAGGCTTTTTAGTTCCTCTTCACTTTCTGCCATAAGGGTGGTGTCGTCTGCATATCTGACGTTATTGATATTTTTCCCGGCAATCTTGATTCCAGCTTGTGCTTTTTCCAACCCAGCGTTTCTCATGATGTAATCTGCATATAAGTTAAATAAGCAGGGTGACAATATACAGCCTTGATGTACTCCTTTTCCTATTTGGAACCAGTTTGTTGTTCCATGTCCAGTTCTAACTGTTGCTTCCTGACCTGCATACAGGTTTCTCAAGAGGCAGGTCAGGTGGTCTGGTATTCCCATCTCCTTCAGAATTTTCCACCGTTTATTGTGATCCACACAGTAAAAGACTTCGGCATAGTCAATAAAGCAGAAATAGATGTTTTTCTGGAACTCTCTTGCTTTTTTGATGATCCAGCAGATGTTGGCAATTTGATCTCTGGTTCCTCTGCTCTTGCTAAAACTTTACACTTACAATAAAAACTATGCTGTTAACACAAAGTGTGTGAATGAATACATACTTTTACAAAATTATTTTAGGGAGTCAATGAGCAAAAAAGAACTTTGAAGATTGTGCCTGGTCGGCTACAGTCCACGGGACTGCAAAAGAATCAGACACAACTTAGCAACTAAAGAACAAACTGTAATGATCAGTTGGAAAAAGAAACTATCACCAAAAAATGAATCTTTAAATATGTCTTTTATAGAGCAGTTTTAACATTTATCATTTCTTTCGGATGCTTTCTTTGCTTTGCTCTCATGGAACTCTCCCTTGAGAGAAATGCATTCTTTTTCTCAACAGGTGAAAGTGAAAGTCGCTCAGTCATGACTGACTCCTTGCGGCCCCATGGACTGTAGCCTACCAGGCTCCTCCATCCATGGGATAGTCCAGGCAAGAGTACTGGAGTAGGTTGCCATTTCCTTCTCCAGGACTCAACAGGTAGTGACGTTAAACAAAAAGTCTCTGTACTGCCACGCCCTCTAACATACATCTGGATTCAGAAGATCCCAACTTCACTAAAACACATCATATTTCATTCCTTGAATAGAAATATATTTTAAAGGGGAATGATTAAGTACCTTTATTATAAAGGAGGAAAATGTAACTACAACAATAAGGTTTCTTTTCAATTCACCACTTAAAGTGAAAATGTTGGTCACTCAGTCCTCTCCAACTCTTTGGGACCCCATGGGCTATACCCTGCCAGGCTCCTCTGTCCATGGGATTCTCCTGGCAAGAATACTGGAGTAGGTTGCTATTCCCTTCTCCAGGGGATCTTCCTGGCCCAGGGGTCGAACCTGGGTTTCCTGCATTGCAATCAGATTCTTTACTGTGTGAGCCACCCTCAGTTGATAACGATAGGGGGGAAAAAACACTAGAATAAGGGTTTTCTTCAGTTCACCACTTGAGGCTCTCACATTATAGCAAGTTCATAATTTAAAATTAATATATTTTGACGGGTAATTTATTCTATTCTCATAATCTGAAAGAATTTAAGTCGAGCACAAAAAATGTGTGTGCATGCACGCGTGTGGGTACGTATATACATGGCATTTATTATTTTGCCACATGGAACTTCAACCATACTCAGGAAATCCTGATAACTTGAAAAAGAATTTCAGGTTGTTTGGGATCCGGCTGTTTAGATCAATGTAGAGCTTTCATAGTTTTAGAGCATTCATAGCTTTGTAATGAGCCATAGATGTTTCAACTATTCTATCAAAATGGGGAAAATGCAATTAATAACATCGTGGAGAGTTTCAAAGGGTTAGCTAATGAATAAACTGGAATCAAACTACTCTTTGGAGTCTTGTTATAGCTGGTCAGAATTTGGAATCAATAAGGCTGTTCTGTATCAATAGCTGTGTGGCTGACAAGGTCTTTATACCTGTAATTTTAAAGTCTACGAATCTTTCTAGTCACAATACCATGGTCTCAGTAATAAGATGCCATATCTGACACACCCTGTCCACATCTCCAGCAGCCCCTGGTGTCCAGTGTCCCTTTTCCTAGAAGGGTGCCTCCTTGCCTGGCCCTGGGCTGTCTGTGGCCCTTCCCTCCACAGCCCCCTGGGCACTGCATACACGTCCTGGCCCCGTCGTTTCCTGCTTGTCACAGCCACACTGAAGGGATCTGAACAAACTGTGGAAGGAACTGCCCTCCACTTTACTGGGCTTCCCCTGTGGCTCCACTGGTAAAGAATCCGCCTGTAATGTGGGAGACCTGAGTTTGATCCCTGGGTTGGGAAGATCCCCTGGAAAAGGGAAAGGCCCACTCCAGTATTCTGGCCTGGAGAATTCCATGGACTGTGTAGTTCATGGAGTCGCAAAGGGTCGCCTATTCCAGCTAAGTCTATTCCTGTGAAATTTTTATTTCAGAAATTTTGGGGGTTTCGGTTCTAAAACTGCCATTTAGTTTTTTAAAAAATTGTGTCAGTATCCCTGATGAAATGTCTTGTTTTCCATTTATTTAAAGCATACTTCTTTCACTTCACAGACAATAGCTACAATATTCACTTCAAAGTCTTGCCTGTGGGTTCCATCTTGGATTCATATTGAGATATGGCTTCATTGCTTCTCTTTCCTCTTGAGTACAAATTCCATTTTCTTGATACTTCAGATGACTGGTCATTTTGGACTGATCCTGGACATTGTGAATGTTAAGTTGTAGAGATTTTGGATTCTGCTATTGTTCTTCAATGAGTGTGTTTCATATGCTCACAGGAGAGTTTTACAGGAAAATTCAGTTTTTCAATGTGAATACTGGTCTCGGTCTAGATCTTATTTCCTAAGCTGAGCTAACTTAAACCTGTTTCGCATACACACGGCTCAGGGTCTGTCAGAGAGAGACCACTGGAGGATCCCACGAGCTTTCAAACCCAAACCCTGTAGACACTTCATAACCCAAAGTCACCTGTGTTTTCCAGCCTCATGGGAAAGTGAGTGCCTCCCTGCCTCCCCTATGGGACTCCAGCATGCAAGACACACAGTGAGGGTCTTGAAGGTGTCCTGAGGGCTGTGCTTCTCACCCCACCCAGCTGATCTCTGAATCAACTCACCTGCAATATCAAGCTTCCATCACATGTCCGACTCCAGTGATGATGAGTGGTGTTGCCTTGGATGTCTGCAAACCTGAGGCTCACAGCACCCCTCCTTCACGATGGCCTGTTCTCCCACTGCAGTCACCGAACATGCAGGAGAGGAGAAGCAACAGTCATTGTTGATAACCACTGTGTTAGGTCTAATTTGCATCTATGTCTGAAAGGACAAGAGCGATGGTCCTGGAGCTGCACATTAAACATGGGTGCTTTCCTGCGACACCCTCCCCCTCAATTCTGAGCCCTTCTTCCTGGGAAGGGTGGTTATAATTTGTCACCACACAAATGACACTACACTTGCTGTTGACATTCTTTGATTGGATAAATTACTTATTCTTATTATTGTAAAGACAATTTCCATGAACCTTTCATACTGTGAGCATCTTAGTTTGAGATGGAAAGGGCTGGAAGTCTTGACGGTGGACAGAAACATGGGTCCTGAAGACGCATGTCCATGATTGTAGAATAAAAGTCAGGCCTTTTGTGTCTGGTCACCTTTGTCTCATGTTCAGGGTGCCCTATGCCCACTTGACCATCGTCCCATGGGGCGCACAGGTCTTTGTGGACCCAAACACTGTCACCCTCACTCTGCAACCCTGTAGGACAGAGCATGGACCTCGTGGGGCAGGGACCAGTTCTGAATGTTTTTAACTTGGTGCAAACACCAATTTAGTGTTAATTGGACCAACTTAGTGTTTAGTTGGTAGTTTCAGACAATGACTTAAATCATTATAACTAGGCTCAAGCACATTTTATTAACAGGAACCATTACAATCAACACATTGCTGCCAATGAGAAATAAGTTTGTTTATTGCCATAGCATAAAATGAATGAATGCTTGGAAAGCATTTTCTGCATCCTGCTATTTGTGGAAGTGTTTTCTCTGCAAAAAGCTGGAGATGCTCGAGGAAGTGGCTGTCAGTTGTCAAGAGATCAGGTGAATATGGCAGATGAGGCAAAACTTTGTAATCCAATTCGTTCAATTTTGAAGCATTTGTTGTGTGATGTGTGGTTGAATATTGTCTTGGAGAAGAATTGGGCACTTTCTATTGATCAATGCCAGCTGCAGGCATTGCAGTTTTCGGTGCATCTTATTGATTTGCTGAGCATACTTCTCAGATGTAATGGTTTTACTGGGATTCAGAAAGCTGTAGTGGATCATTCCAGCAGCAGACCACCAAAAGAGTGACCATGACCTATTTTTCTGTTGCAAGTTTGGCTTAATGACCCGGATAGCCATGATGATGTGATCACTCACCTAGAGCCAGACATCCTGGAGTTCGAAGTCAAGTGGGCCTTAGGAAGCATCACTACAAACAAAGCTAATGGAAGTGATGGAATTCTAGCTGAGCTATTTCAAATCCTAAAAAAAGATGTTACGGGACTGGAAAAGGTCAGTTTTCATTCCAATCCCAAAGAAAGGCAATGCCAAAGACTGTTCAAACTACTGCACAATTGCACTCATCTCACACGCTAGTAAAGTAATGCTCAAAATTCTCCAAGCCATACTTCAACAGTATGTGAACCGTGAACTTCCAGATGTTCAAGCTGGATTTACAAAAGGCAGAGGAACCAGAGATCAAATTGCCAACATCTGCTGGATCATCAAAAAAGCAAGAGAATTCCAGAAAAAACATCTACTTCTGCTTTATTGACTACGTCAAAGCCTTTGACTGTGTGGACCACAACAAACTGGAAAATTCTTCAAGAGATGGGAATACCAGACCACAACAGACCTCCTGAGAAATCTGTATGCAGGCAAGAAGCAACAGTTAGAACCAGACATGGAACAATGAACTGGTTCCTTCCAAATTGGGAAAGGAGTATGTCAAGGCTGTATATTGTCACCTTGCTTATGTAACTTACATGCTGAGTACAGCATGCAAAATGCTGGGCTAGATGAAGCACAAGCTGGAATCAAGATTGCGGGGAAAAATAATCAATAACCTCAGATAGGCAGATGACACCATCCTTATGGCAGAAAGCAAAGAACTAAAGAGCCTCTTGATGAAAATGAAAGAGGAGAGTGAAAAACATGGCTTTAAACTCAACATTCAAAAAATCAAGATCAGGGCATCCGATCATATCACTTTATGGCAGATAGATGGGGAAACAATGGAAACAGTGGTAGACTTTATTTTTGGGGGGCTCTAAAATCACTGCCGATGGTGACCGAAGCCATGAAATTAAAAGACGTATGCTCCTTGGAAGAAAAGCTATGGTCAACCTACACAGCATAGTAAAAAGCAGAGACATTACTTTGGCAACAAAGGTCCGTATAGTCAAAGCTATGATTTTTCCAGTAGTCATGTATGGATGTGAGAATTTGACTATAAAGAAAGCTGAGCATTGAAGAATTGATGCTTTTGAACTGTGGTGTTGGAGAAGACTCTTGAGAGTCCCTCAGACTGCAAGGAGATCAAACCAGTGAAACTTAAAGGAAATCAGTCCCGAATATTCATTGGAAGGACTGATGCTGAAGCCGAATCTCCAATACTTTGGCCACCTGATGTGAAGAACTGACTCATTGGAAAAGATCCTGATGGTTGGAAAGACTGAAGGCAGGAAGAGAAGGGGATGGCAGAGGATGAGATGGTTGGATGGCGTCACCGACTTGATGGACATGAGTTTGAACAAGCTCTGGGAGTTGGTGATGGTCAGGGAAGCCTGGTGTGCTGCAGTCCATGGGGTCACAAAGAGTTGGACATGACTGAGCGACTGAAGTGAACTGAACTTGGCCTTGGGAAGTTCTCTGAAGCTTCTCAGTTGAACCACAGAGATGCTCATCGCTGGTTGTTACATAAAATCCACTTCTTATCACATGTCACAATCAAGAAATGGTTTGCTGTTGTTGCATAGAAGAAAAGATGACACTTCAAAATGACAATTTAAAAAATTTTTCTGTCATGCCCTGGAGGAGGAAATGGCAACCCACTCCAGTATTCTTGCATGGAAAATCCCATGGATGGAGGAGCCTGTCGGGCTACAGTCCATGGGGTCATGAAGAGTTGGACACAAGTGAGCTACTTCACTTTCACTTTCTCACAAGGCACCCACCTGTTTTCACCTTTCCAATTTGCTTCAAATGCCAAATGACCATAAAATGGTCAACATTGTGTCCTTCAGCAATTTCCCGAGTAGTTGTAGGAGGATCAGCTTCGATGATTCTCTAAGTTCGTTGTTGTCAACTTCCAATGGCCAGTCACTGGGCTCCTCAGTTTCAAGGCTCTCATCTTTCTTCCAAAACTTCTTGAACCACAACTGCACCCTACGTTGGTTAGCAGTTCCTGGGACAAATGTTGCTGATGTGAGTTGTTTCTGCTGCTTTAGGACTCATTTTGAACTTGAATAAGAAACTTTCTCGAGTTTGCTTTTTGTCTAACATCATTTTCCTAGCCTAAAATAAATATAAAATAAACAGTAATAAATCATTAGAAAAATACAAAGCAACAAGTGTTCATTGAAATGATGTATAACATAACCACATTTATATAAGAATGTATTCCATTATCAAACAGTAATGTTCAGCAATACAAAACCAAAATTATTTTTGTACCAACCTAATATTTTCAGCAGTGTTCAGAAGTTAATCATAAGAAGCTTTATAAAACATGCTACGCATATCACAAATCACCTCTGAAAGCCAGATACTCAAGGTGAGAACACCACAAAATTTGAGGAAAGACCCAAAAAAACCACTCAGTGTTTTCCTTTAAAAAGCGTCTAAAAAGAAGGAAATTTTCCTTCCTTCCCTAGAATAGTGGCCATTCCTTGTGGAGGCAGAATGAAGTGGTTGCGGGCATGGCTCGATAGAGAGTCCTCACCGCACCTCGGACCGTGCCCTGAGCTCACAGCCCCTCCTGAGCCTGGGTTCCTCATCTGTTTGACAGGAAGACAGCACCAGCCCTCGCCCCGCCCCAGGCTTTGTGAGACGTCCGTGGGCTCACGTATCTTAAGCATTTGGCCTAGTGCTGGTACAAAGTAAGTGATTTTAAGGTGGGGCTAACAAATATTTGTGGTATAAATTGTGAAATTTTTTTCTCTCTTCCTGTAATTATTGATAGCACTGATCCTCAGCATATAGCAGAAACACGCATTCCATGTGTTCTGTTATATACTAATGTTGCTGCTGCTGCTGCTGCTAAGTCGCTTCAGTCGTGTCTGACCCTGTGCAACCCCATAGATGGCAGCCCACCAGCGCCCATGTCCCCGGGATTCTCCAGGCAAAAACACTGGAGTGGGTTGCCATTTCCTTCTCCAATGCATGAAAGTGAAAAGTGAAAGTGAAGTTGCTTAGTCGTGTCCGACTCTTCTCGACCCCATGGACTGCAGCCCACCAGGCTCCTCTGTCCAGGGGATTCTCCAGGCAACTGTACTGGAGTGGGGTGCCATTAGATAGATAGAATAGGAAGAAGGAGTCCAAAATGGCAGTGGCTAAAAAACAAAGAAAGGAAAAAGCCTGCAAATATGGAGCAAAAGAGAATCCACACACTGAAGTGAGAACTTCAGGTGAAACAAACACACTACCTTCTTGGCCAGGTCAATTTGCATAGCGCAGGCTCAAGGTGCTATGAGGAGGAGACAGACCAAAGGAGGAAGCCAAGATGGATTGAGCCCTCTTCTTTGGGGTTGGCCCACCCTCATGCCTCAAGGGTGTACTTTCCTTCGCTTGCAGAATAAAACTCTGAGCTGTAATCAAGCTGTAACACTGGTCCACCATTTCAAATCTTTGCTGTGGCAAGACAGAACCAAGGAAATTACACATCCCCCCCGACACTATTATTGTTTACCTAAATGCTAACTTTTTTCCAATTGTGCTCAGTTGCTTAGTCGTGTCTGACTCTTGGTGACCCCATGGACTGTTGCCCACTAGGCTCCTGAATCCATGGAATTTTCCAGGCAAGAATGCTGAAATGGGTATTCACTTCTTCATTTCCTTCTCCAGGGACTTTTCCTGACCCAGGGATCAAACCTGCATCACTTGTGTCTCTTGCATTGGCAGGTTTATTCTTTACCACTTAGTTTTTAATATGTTTTTCCTATATTAGATGTGGAATATATCTGCTTTTATTTTAATAGTCAAATAAAAATAAACCAAATGGTGAAACCCTTTTTCCTTTGGGGTTTTCAGACAGTCTAAGCTTACCAAGTTGTTATAAGTGAGAGATTCCAGATATGCCTGATACACTTGTAAAATCTGAATTAACATGCAGGGTCCAGGCCTCGCGAGTGGCTGGCCCAGGGACACCTGGCAGGAACACAGTTTCTCTGGGAAGAATTTTCAAATTTCTTCAGAGAGGCTCTCCAGTGTTCAGACACCCTCATTGCCAGGGACTTACTTTCGTACAGGGGCTTCTATCCAGCCAGGGTCTTGGGTGGGCTTCCATTAAAATGAGGATGGCTGGACAGTGGACACCCTTCTGTGATCTACCCACATTCCCCCTGCATCCCCCTGCCATCCTTTCCTCTTTAAAGAAGAAGCTCCAGGAACTTAAACTTTTCCAACAAGTTTAAGTTTGTTCTATGAAAGCACACTTTATAGATGTTTATTATTTTCACATGTCATTTTAAATTAATAACCCTCCATTCTTCCTACTGGAAATTTTTGGCAACATTTTTTAAATTAGCTTTTATTGGAATACAGTTGCTTGGCAAAAAATTTTGCTATATAAACTTGACATGCATCAGAGACCATGACAAATTTATTTTCAGAAGTATTTTAAGGTATGATGATGGCTTTATTAAAATCTAGGAGCCAACAGAGCTGATCGTCTAAGAATTGATGCTCAAGAGGAAGCTGTTGGGCTTTCGTCTCTCCTCTCTTTCTTACCTGACTGTGAAGAAGTGAAGTGTTAGTTCTTCAGTCATCTCCAACTCTGAAACTCCATGGCCTGTAGCCTGCCAGGCTCCTCTGACCATGAAATTCTCCAGGCAAGAATTCTGGTGTGGGTTGCCATTTCCTCCTCCAGGGGATATTCCTGACCCAGGGATCGAAACCTCCCCAGGTCTCCCACATTGCAGGCAGATTCTTTACCAGCTGAGGCACTAGGGAAGCCTATGAATTACAACAAATTTTTAAGTCTGAGTATCAGGTCCCTTACCTGAAGGATGGGAATAATAATAGTACTGACTTCAAAAGATCTGTGTGAGAACGAAGTACAAGAATGCATACAGAGTGCTTGGAGTG
The DNA here is from genome assembly GCA_007570785.1 of Antilocapra americana. NCBI lineage: Eukaryota > Metazoa > Chordata > Mammalia > Artiodactyla > Antilocapridae > Antilocapra > Antilocapra americana. The sequence continues at coordinate 1,064,003 of ML662445.1, forward strand.
CACTGGACCAAGAAGCACATGTGTGGTGACCCTACTGAGTCCTTTCAGGCTCCGCCTGCCCTGTGTTCCTTGTCTCAGATACTGGTAGGCTAAGCAGTGACCCAGCAGGTCTGCCCCGCAGGAGGGACTGCAGGACAGGGCATCAGACCGGCACCGTCATTGCTGGACACTGAGGCTTCCCCAAGACCCTAGAATCACAGTGACACCCACTGAATTGGAGAAGCTTCTCCTGCCCCCCTTTATAGAAAGTTGCTGGAACATTCCATCACTTAGAATTCATTAATGCTTCTCCCTCCAGAAAGGAGGGATGCAGAGCTCCCTCCCTTAAAAAAAAGGCTCAGAATTAAAAATCCTTATTAAAGAATATTAATACTCATGAACTAAGAAAAACAAAAGGAGAAATTGCCTGGAATAAATTCAGATCACCCTTTGATTCAGTCCACTGAGACGTGTAAACAACAGAGCCATTAAATGGAGGTGGTGTGGACCGGAAGAGAGGCTCTGACCCCCATCCAGGGAGCCTCTGGCCCTTTAGCCAGCAGCCTTGGGGAGTGCTCACCTGGTCTCAGTCAACTTGGATAATTGTGGGGTACGGGTGGGCACCCAAATGAATATCGTAGGTTATCATCCTTTCCTCCCCAAGAGAAAAGAAATGACGGTGTGAAAGGATCAAGGTAAGCAAAACAAAACTACAGGCACTGGGAAAGTCGGATTAATAGCTTATTTTGCAAGAGGCCATACTGTTTCAAAAACACTTCCCATATAATTAAAATGTAAGACATGCATTATGAAGTATGTTTGCGAGTATTGGCTCAAATACCTGTGGACTGAACAATGATTATTAAATATGTTTATAAAGGTTAGAAAAAACACTAGGTATAGATGCAACTTCCTTTTCAATATTTGAGCTTCAGTATGTTCTCCTTAAAGAGCAGGAGCACTAGAAGGACATTCAAAGAAACCTCTGGGAGCCCCACGCTCTTCTTTTGCTCACTCTCTGGCCAGCCCTGTGAGAGCCACACAAGTGTACTGTCAGCCTCTCTGGGAGAGTCACCTTGTCATGGGATCATACAGAACGATGACTTTCATGGAGATCACAGAACCTCGGGGACACCACGCCATGGAGATCCCAAGGAAAGTCAGCGACATACAGCTGGGAAGCAGCCCGTGCACGCATGCTAAGTTGCTTCAGTCGTGTCTGACGACTCTTTGTGACCTCATGGACTGTAGCCCTCCAGGCTCCTCTGTCCATGGGATTCTCCAGGCAAGAACATTGGAGTGGTTGCCACCATCTCCTCTAGGGGATCTTCCCAACCCAGGGATCGAACCCTCGTCTCTCATGTCTCCTGCACTGGCAGCCGGGTTCTTTACCACTAGTGCCACTTGGGAAGCCCAATTACTATTAAAATTATAAGTCATTTAATGATTAGTAATCACTTAGCTCTTTAATCTGGTGGGCTGTGCTAGGTTGGTGATTAGGACAAGGAAAAACCAGGGCTTGAATGAAACCAGAAGCAAATATGGCACCTCCGCCTGTGCCTGTGTGGCACCTTCTGAGGCCAGGTGAGGGCCCTGGGGAGGCAGGCGGTCAGCTGAGTGGCCAGGGGGCGGCTCCCTGGGGCGAGTGGAGTGGCCCTGAGGGGCAGTGTGGCCTGTGCGTGCTGTGGGAACGGCGATATGCCGAGTTGGTTTTTCTTATGATTTACACAGTCACCATAACTCACACAGGAATGCATCTTCGAGCAGAAATTTTTCTTAAAAGCAGGAATGAGAGCAACAGGGAGAAAGGCTCTTTATACAGTGGCACCTTTGGCAGCACCCCGGGCCTCATCCTGCTATCGGATTTCACTTCTTTCTCCTACAAACCCAACTGATCCAGCATAAACAGCCACCTGTTCGAGAGGGATGCTCCATCAGTGTCACTCTGAGGAGGTGAATGAGGCAATGGCAATTGTGAGATACACTCTTAACGCCTGTTTCAGCCAATCTAGCTGCAAGATCAAGCTGACTACATTGTTTTTGTTTTGCTTTGTTTTTTACATTATGTTTCATGATAGACAATCAAAAATAGAGTATGGATCTGAAGACCATGTTTGGCGTATGTGCTGAAAAGAAGCATCATAAACTGGACGTTTATTCAGATTTTCGGCTGTAACACCAACAGCTTTCTATCTAATGTGAGTCGGAGCCCATACACACATAAACCGTCTGATAGCGCTGCAAATGCTTCTGTAAACGGCCACATCAGGCAGCGTCTCCTCACGAGATGCAGGCGTCGCTGGGCCAGGCTGTGAGTGCTGGGGGCATTTCTCCGAGCATTTGTCCTGTCGCTGCTGATCCCATGGCGGTGGGGGGTGGCGCTGGGTGCCCTGTGCTCTCGGCTGGCTCTTCACGTCTGTCTGCACGGTGGGCAGCTGGGACACAACGGCCGTCCCCAGCCGGGGCAGGGGCAGCCTGCCTCCTCCCTGTCCTGAGACCCAGGCGTCCTGGCTCAGGGTCCCTCTCCCGTGTGTGCAGCTGTCGCCAGTGGGGACAGGGCTTAGAGACCTGGGGCCAAAGCCTGGTCGCTGGTGCAAGTGATGAGCAGTTCCACACGTCTGATCCAACAGCCTGCGTCTCCTACCGGTGCCCGGCACCCAGCGCCTTTCCTGGGCAGTGTGTGAGCTTGTGAGCAGGTGGACACTCAGATGGTCAGAGCTGCTGACAGGACCTCCCAGGTTCTGGAGCATCAAGCACTCAATCTGCAAAAGACCCTGATGTTGTTTCCAACACCTGCAACCACAGGCGTCTCCCCACTTCGTCCAGAGGAGAAACCTGACTCGGGAAGGGCAGTAGGGCTGCTGTAGCCAAGGGCACAGCAGGGTGGCCTCCCTCCCTCTGCGATGAGCTCCCAGGAGGAACGGAGGGAGCATGCGTGGAAAATAAACGAGGGCGTGAGGACAGGGTGGGCGAGGACTGAGGGCGTCTGGGTCAGGCTGAGGCGATCTTGCTGAGTGAACCCAGGCCAGCAGGGCAAGGCAGGGTCGCCTGCGGCCGGGCGTGTCTCTGAACGGGCCCCAGGCCTGTCTCCACCTGGGAACCCAAGGACACTCGGGTGTCCTCTGACCCTCTGACCAGGACAGGTGGCTTCCCTGCAGAGGCCTCTGGTTTCTGGGTGTGCTTGGGGGATGTCCCAGCACTAAGAGCTGCCCGCCTTCCGGCCTGGAAGCCCTGCCCTTCCAAGTCCACAGAGTAAGCATGGAAATCAAACCAGAGAACCGAGGCCAAGGTGAATATCAATGAGGCTGCTGCCAGGTGAGATGTTGGTTCACGGGTGGCCAGACCCCCATAGGCGGGTGACCCTCAGAGGTGGCCTCAGACTGCAAGTCATTCCACGAGGCCTGGGCAGGTTCCAGGCCCTGGCCCAGAAAACCAGACACTGGGCCACAGGGCTCCTCTAGCCGCGAGGTTCCTGTCGCTCGGACTCATGCAGTAGGAAGTAGGAAGGGGAGGCACCAAGGCCTGGCCACGGTGCCCTGCGGCAGGGTGCAGACACACATGCCTACACAGTGGGCCAGCCTGTGTAGAGAAGAGGGCCACCTCCCTCTCCCCCAATTCTGCTGCAGCTGCCTGGCCCTGAAATGTCTGGACGGTGGGGTGAGAGAATGAGTTTCCTTTGTTTCCGAGGCCCTGGGAGCCCCCCTGGGTGGGGGGACTGCAGCCTGGCCTATAGACCAGGCCTGTGAATGAAGCACACACGAGGTCAGGGAAGGAGAGGAGGGGCTGGCAGGCCGGGCGGACTCTAAAGAGTCCGGGGGGCTATAGCCGGTGAGCTCGGGGGATGCGCCTGCACCCTAGGACAAGGTGGTTGTCACCAGAACTGTGGTGTGGGGCTCAGAGTTTCCCACCCTCATTCTGTGGTCCACGCCTGCCAACCAGGCAGACCACACTCCTCTCCCAGGAGATGCACGGGGCTCGTGAGCTCATTTAAGGCTTCGAGAAGTCCTGTAGTGCAGAAACCCACCTCAGCTGCCCCGAGTGTGTCCCTGAAGAATCCAATTCCCAGGCCCTCGTCCATGCTTGGGGCCGCCTTCCCTACTCGATCAACACATTCTTTCTAGACATGAATTATTTGAGAGCAAGAACTAACTGGAGGGTTTCCACCTGAAGATTGTGACTATTGGTCAAAACAAACTAAAAATTAAGTGGTCCAACTCTGAAATTCAAAGTGAGTTAAGGATTGCTTTGGGAAATGCCATTCTGCTGATTTTGCCCTTGAATTTAAGAAATATCTAGTACAGAGTCCTGCAGGCCATGAGGAGCACAGCAATTCAGCTGCAGTTTAAACCGAAATCTGGTGAAAGGAGGAGGTACCAAGACAGGGCTCTTCTCAAAGCATCCTTGGCTCTGAAAGTGGCTGGGAAAGCACACATTTTTAACCTTGAAACCAACAGATGATAAGATGTAGTTGTTTCTTCAAACACTGAAGATCTGATGACTTGGAATAATTTGAAAAGTAGAAGCTGGGGAATCATAATATATCCTGGGATATAATGTGCTTGGTTTGGAAAGCAAGTGAAAGTATTACTCACTCAGTCATGTCCAACTCTTTGTGACCCTGTGGAGGGTAGCCCACCAGGCTCCTCTGTCCATGGGGTTTTCCAGGCAAGAATACTGGAGTGAGTAGCCATTCCCTTCTCCAGGGGATCTTCCCCACCCAGGGATAGAACCTAGGTCCCTTGCAGTGCAGGCAGATTCTCTGCCATCTGAGCCAACAGGGGTTCCAAGTCTCACTAATGACATTACCTTTCTAAAGTCATCTTTGAACAAAATACCCCGGGGATGGTGCCTGTCACTCATATTCTTCCCAGGAGGGACCTTCCCGAGTAACACAGGGTTTGGCAAAGTCTGTCCTGGTGCGTCTTTGCTTTTTAATTGAAGCAGCGTTGATCCACAGCATTGTGTTAGTTTCAGGTGTCCTGGAGCGCCTTTGCATCGTCACTCCAGTATAAAGACCTTCTGTGTGGCCACCTTGGGAGTGTGCTCCTTTCTGTCCAAGCTCTTTTCCCTGGAGCCGTTTCATATTCCTACAGTGGGTCCCCAGGCTGGAAGTTTCATCTTTACTGTTGGTTTTACTTCAGAGTTTAAAACAAACTTGACCTGTATGCAGAAGGTTTTGGCTCTGCTATTATTTCTGTAATCTAGAACATGTCTACATGCTTCAGGGATGCAAGCACTATATGCTTTCCTCAACAAAACTCGCAATATCTTTTTCTCAACAACCGATTGCACCCATTCTGCTGCAGAGAAAGGTTTAGGATCACCTTTTAGGCTAGTTTGTCATGGTTGGGCTAGATTTATGCCATCAAAGCAAAGACAGCTTTGGGTGGAAAATTCCATTTGTACAGCAGAGAGTACACACATTCTGTCATAATTCACAAAATGTTAGTATTTCTGTTGGATAGTTAGAAAAATAAAATGCATGTATTTGTCAAGACAATTGTTTGGTTTGGGGCTGTGCTTTGTGTAGTTAAAGCCATTAATCACTTTTATATCTCTTTTTGAGTTTTCTGTTTATAATTCTTTGGTCACCGAATTATTCTACCTTCCTCTTTCCATGTCTAGAAAGATGCAATTTCAGAAGTTAGAGGAAGCAGTTATCAGAATGGAATGAATCTTTGCCTGTCACGAACTAAATGTAGTCTTCCTGGGATCTGATTTGGGTAAAGCTACAAAATTAAAATTCTATCCCAGTATTTTTCATCTACTGAAATTTTAAACATTTTTGCAGGACAGAACCACTATAAGTAAAAATGTTCTCTTTTGTTTTAGCTTTCTCTAGGTTTGTAGTTTATTTCTGAATCTTTTATCAGCTCTAGTTGGACAGTTATATCCTGCCTTTCTATTTCTTTGGTACAGCTAGACTTGTTCTTCTTGATTTCCTGTATGAATCACAAATGATCTCCCCAAAACTTCAAGAAAAGATCATAGTTTTTACTAAGTGCTTCTCACCTTAAAAAAATATTGCATTTCATCGTCTTGTTCCAAGTAGTTAGTGACCTTTCCCTATGCATATTCATAATCCAAAATCATTATTAAAATCCTTCACTATTATATCAGCAATCATGCATTCAGTGAATGATTTCCATCAATGAAAACCTCATTATGTTCATTCTTATATATTTACATTCAAATAGAAATTACTCATTTCAATATATAATAACATTTCTATCTAAGGAAATGCAAAAAATTAATATAAAAATTCTAATATAAAGGGATACATATCATCATCTAGAAATGCTGCAAGAATAATATACAGTTAATGAATGTAGTGTATGGAAAAATAGTAACAGTGAAAGAGACTGCTCTCAAGAGTTGGCAATACTTTTAGCTAATGCTTACATGGTCCTCACTGTTGACTGTCACTGGTCTGACCTCCTTATGAAGGTGGCTATGAAGCAGCCCACTTGACAGCTGAGGAGACGGACATAGAGGTCATGTCACTCGCCAATGACTACACTGCCAGCAGGTGATGGGGCCTGAATGCGAATCTTGACAGATTCAGATTTTATGCCCTTCTAATCCTTCAAGCAAACTAATGACTCAAAGAGAGAAAGAAAGAATGAAAGAAAAAAAAAGGAAGGAAGGAAAAAAGGAAGCGGAACAGAGAGAAAGGAAAAGATGCACCCGTAGAGCAAAGACCTTTGTTTTGACCGTGCCCACTTCACACGAACAGCCTGTCTACACACACACGGATATAAGCTGAGACTCAGAGTTTCAACTTGCCGTGCCATGAGGTCTGACATTTTCTATCCCACTTTCTTTCATTAAAAATGCTGCTTTAGAGCTGCTGGACTGATTTCATGACTCGCCAATGGGGCTCTGGCTTGGACGACTAGGGCTCAGGCAGGAGCTCTTAAATCTCTCTGGACACAGACGTAACAGAGTGAATATGTAGTTTTAGTTTGAAAAGGAGAGCTAGCTATCTGTACCAACTGCTTCTTCTGAAGATGATCAGTGAAAACGTCAGAATCCACTATTCTAGCATTTCAGTCAATAGGAAACAATAGGATGGATTAAACTTGAATCTGAAAGATTCATGTGAATGAAATACCTCTGTTACAATTTTGATATGGGCAACAAATACCCCCACAACTTAGAATTTGTAATTATTTCTCAAATCATTTTCACTGTAAAAATTGTGAGCAACTTAGTTTTTGATTTATCTGTATTACATTTGATAACACGTCTAAGCAACAGAGATAAAATATTTCACAGATAACTTCCTTTTTTCCAAAGCACAAAATAATCTCAGAAGATTTGCTTAGGAAGAAAAAGATATTGAAGGATATTTAGCGTTTTCTTCACATGCAACTACATAATGTTATATAATGGAAGTACATAAATGCAAAGTAAAATGTAATCTCTCAACTGATGAATGGGTGTGCCAGTTTCCCAGGGCAGCAAATTAAGAACATTGATGCAAATTGTATTTAAACCAACTAACAGTGGTATCAGATGAAAAGAAGGCTGAGCACCAAAGAACTGAATCTTTTGAATTGTGGTATTGGAGAAGACTCTTCAGAGACACTTGGACTGCAAGGAGGTCAAACCAGTTGATCCTAAAGGAAATCAACCCTGAATATTCATTGGCAGGACTGATGCTGAAGCTGAAACTCTAATACTTTGGCCATCTGATGAGAAGAACTGACTCATTTGAAAAGACCCTGATGTTGGAAAAGACTGAAGGTAGGAGGAGAAGGGGACGATATAGGATGAGATGGTTGGATGGAATCACCGAGTCTTTGGACATGAGTTTGAGCAAGCTCTGGGAGATGGTGAAGGACAGGGAAGCCTGGTGTGCTGCAGTCCGTGGGGTTGCAAAGTCAGACATGACTTAGGGACTGAACAAAAACAACAATCAGAGGAAATGGCTGATAACTGAAATAAAAATAAAGGTTACTTCTACAGTTCAAAGTGTGTGAAGGTTCATCCCCTTACAGCAAGACTTTTGGATTCAAATATGTAAATGTGACTGTTTAGGTCCAAAACAGTTTTCAATGATGAATATAAACTCAAATTTGACACTAAGACTTAAGCCCAAGAATCAAATTCAAGACTTTAACCGCTAGGCCATAAACAATTTCAAAAATAGGGTGCATTAACCTCAAAATTTAATTTTAGGCTTATATGGACATGCTCCAGAAGCCTGCAGTATGCTAAAAATATTAAATGTGAAGGCGCCTAGAATTCACCTCTTTTTGACAGCTGAGCCCAGTTATGGTTACAAAGTACCTACATTTGGGTTCAATAAAGCAAGTGCTTTGAACAGACCATCAGCTGCATAAAAATAATACACAGTTTAAAATGGATGCAAGAGACAATGTAAGTTTAATAAACGGGAAAACACCACCTACTTCGGCTGTTTATTTATTCCAGGACCAAAACAGCTACGAAATTTCTGAGGTTCTAATTTAGAAAATCTTAAATAGGGAGAGAACAGTTTGGACAAGCCTGGCTAACAGTTTTCAAAAACTCATTAGTCCTGTAAAATTTCAATTTATCCTCTCACATTTGCAAGGCGTCCAGTGCATTTACCAATAATACCCTTTTCTTTTCAAGTTACCCTCACCTCCATCTGCAGTTCCCATATCATTAAGCTGAACACAGAGATGTGACTGCAGAAAAGCCATTCAGCATTTGTCAATAATCACTACTGAGACTTGGGGAAGGGGAGAAGCAGAAAATATTAACATTCTTTGGCAGATTCACTTTCCTTCTGGTTCACTCAAACTTCATCAAAGTTCTTGGGATTTTTTCTGCATTTATGACTCCAACTGCAGTATACCAACACGTATTTATTGGGCATGGACCAGGTGCAGGACTCTGGCTCAGTGATGAAGGTGAAACGCTTGGTCAGAATCTGGAACGTGCTTCTCGAGAGTAAATCCTGGGATCACCATCACCCAGATAGTCACCCACTACACACAGCACCCATGCCTCCATCTTTGCTCACTTTGAGGCTCTGACACACAGCAGATGCCCGGTGGGTCACTGGGGAGGGTCTATGAGAGGGGCTCTGACGTGGACGGCACATACGCTGGCACGGGTGAGTGTGTAAGAGTGAGTGCAACGGCTCGGGTGGCAGCAGGCATCCTGTGATCATGAGTGAAAGTGAAAGCTGCTCAGCCATGTCTACCATTTGCAACCCCATGGATTATACAGCAGGCCAGAATACTGGAGTGGGTGGCCTTCCCCTCCTCCAGGGATCTTCCCAACCCAGGGATCAAACCCAGGTCTCCCTCACTGCAGGCGCAGATCCTTTATCAGCTGAGCCACAAGGGGAAGCCCAAGAATACTGGAGTAGGTAGACTATCCCTTCTCCAGTGGATCTTCCTGACCCAGGAATCAAACTAGGGTCTCCTGAATTGCAGGAGATTCTTTACCTGCAGGCATAGAATTCTTTACCAGGAGGATTCTTTACTGACTGAGCTATCAGGAAAGACAGTGCTCAAGAGAACACCCACCACAAAGAGGAGGAGGTGTGAAAGGCTGAGGGTGAAGTAACTGACATCAGCAGTGGGATGGGGTGTCCTGGCTAACCATCCCTTCCTGACGGCAGGAATCTCTCTCGTCTTCTACTCCTGCCAAATACTACAGGAAACAGCTGTCATCCATCCATCATCTACCTACCTACCTACCCACCCACTATCTACCTCTCATCTGCTGAATGCAGTTAGGATTGTTACAAGATTGACTTGTATTTATCATCTCAAAGTGTCCCAGGCACAGACCTTTCTGCTGGAATCCCACCCTGTGTGCTGTGGGACGGCCCGTCCTTTGTAGATTAATTCTGTTCGGTGACCAGAGCTAAGTAGTGTGGCCTCCAGACCAGGGAGAGGAAGGAGGCAGCGGTGTTGATTCTCACTTCATGGAGGATATCCTGGGAAATCCCCTGCCCTGGGGGATGGTGTTGGCAGGGCAGACCGTGGACTGCAGGAATTTGAGCGAGCAGGTGGCAGTGTGAATGTCTGTGTGAGTGTGTGTGTGAGCATGAAATGTGCGCCTCACCTCTTCCCCCCCAGAGTTCACGGCTACAGGGCCGGGTCAGAACAGCCACTCTGCTGAGACCTCCTCTGTGTCCAGGTCTCCTTCTAAAACATCGGTCTGGACTCAGCAAGTCCCCTGGGACCCCAGTCATCTCTGAGCACCCCCGCCCCCACCCCCGCCGCCCCTGCAGGACTCACCGGTGGTCTTCACAGCAGGAACTCTGGAGGCCAGAAGGTAGGAAACTGCCCAAGAGGCGGGCTCAGGTCACCCCTGCCCCGAGCCCCCTGCTCCGGAGATGGCAGGCCCCAGAGGTGCTCCCAGGCAGCCAGGGAGCCAGTGGGCTTTCCGGCCCGCCTCGGAGGTTCTTCTTGGCAGCAGCCCTGGAGGGCACTGCCCCTTGCCCTGCAGGAGGACCACCCGGGGTGGCGGGGCTGGGGTGAGGCCTGCAGGCCCCTGCCCTTGGTCCCCGCGTCGCTTCCTGGCAGCTGGCAGGTCTCAGCTTCCCGCACGTTCAGTGCCGCCTTCCCCAGAAGCCTCTCCTGCCCGAATCCTGGCTCTCTGTGCATCCTGGGGGCGGCATCTCCACGTCCACACGAGTGGAGTCTCTTCGCTCCACAGCCTGGGCGCTGGGACTGGGGATGCATGTTCCCCAGCTCTTCCTCAGACCTGTCCCTGTCCACACATGCAGACAAGGCGCTGTGGAGAGAGAGCAGCAAGGGCCCGGGGACTCAAGGAGGAGCGGGGCAGTGAAGCTGGAATCCATCCAGGAGGCAAGCCAGGCCCCTGAAGTTGACGTGGGAGGGGGAGGCCAGGAGGTCCTCCCACACCCCGCCTTCCTCACCTGCAGCGTCCAGGACCTGGGGGCATCCCTGCCATCAAGGGCTAGAGAATCTGCGTTGCATCACATTCTATTTTTGCTCTGGTAAACTACTTCATCTTTTCAGAAAGGCTGGACTGCTTTGAGATTGGAAAGGAAAGAGGCTCTCCCTTAAAGGTCTCAGACCGCGGTGAGGTGGGGACTGAGAGACGCCAGCAGCGGCTCTCAGAGAAGCAGTGGGTGGGGAGCTGGTGTCGCTGCCAGGGAGAAGGTTCCAGAAACGGCAGAAGGCTGCGTCTGCACCCAGTGCTCTGCTCTAGGAATTCGGATGCATCCCAAGAGAAGTCCCAGCCTCTTCAATTACAAGAGCAGAGAAAACACAAAATGTATCAAACGTGCAATTTTTAGAAGCACAGAAAACACAGCGTTTTCCAACACACAACCAAGCTGCCCATGCAAACCTGTGCCAACTGCTTTCTCTGCCTAACCCTAAACCCTAACCCTAGAATCTTCTCCCCTCAGGGAGTATGCAGCATTAAAACAATTACGCTTTATTTTCTGCTCAAAAAGCTGAACTTGTTATTCTGGACAAACAAGTATTTGCAGAGTTGCTCTTTCAGGTACACATAACTTACCAGTAAAGTAGAAACTTCTACTAGTGAAGATCAAAACAGCTTAAACTAGTTCTTATTGCTGACTTTAAGATACACATTGAGGTATAAGAATGTCTTAAAAAGTGAGTTTTATGAAGAGCCAGGCAACGTCATTTTCCCTTCAAGATCCCATACTTGTGTTCTCTTTGTAGTATTGGCCAAAGCTCAATTTGGGGTATGGTGGTACTTTTTTCCTGTGATTACAAGTACTATTTTAATGCACTTATAATTTTAAATACCTATACTTATTCCCTTAATGCTCCTAAAGTAAACCAAGTCAGATACCATCAACCACACTGGACATTATGCAAAATGAACTACTGGGTTGCTGTCATTTACTGTCGTCAAGATCCAATCAGTCCTGGACAGCAGGAGGCAGGGTCTGCAGGGTGACTCAGACGCACCTGCCCAGCGGCAGATGGCGTCCGTCTGTCCCTCACCGCCTCCTGGCAGACACAAGGTGCATCTCTGGGGGGAGCTCCAGGACCACCAGGTAAGGCAGCTTGTGCAAGCTGCTCTCCATACCACGGAGGATGCTTTGTTTGTGCCAAAGTGAAGCCTGCAGACAAAAGCGGGTGTCGAGATGCTAAATCATCTGAGTTTCCCTTTTCAGGGATTGTGAGAAACCTTTGCATTTGTCTTCAGTTAAATACCAAGTCCAGGCACAAAGACCACTGGGTCTGTATTTCTAAAACTGAGTAATTCAGCCCATTGGAAGAGAAAGATGACTGGGCTCAGAGCTCAGCCTCAGGGACCAGTCTTGAAAGTAACCAAGTTAAGATCTCTAGTGTTATGTATTGTTTTGCCTCACCTCTCAGCTTTGAGGATCTCAGTTCCCAAACCAGGGACTGAGCCCAGGTCACAGCAGTGAAAGCACTGCATCCTAGCCACTGGACTGTGAGGGGATGCCCTCACATCACGATTTCTAACTTAAAGCTTGATCTCTACTATTTTCCAGCAAAACAGATTAAAAAGTGACAGAATCAAGGTTAAAACACAAAATGAAAAAAAAGAGAAACACAAGCCAGGATGTAAAAAACGAGATGACAATGCAAAAAGACAAATATAATAGGAAGGTCTCTAAGTGGACCAGGGGTTCATCGTGAACAAAAGAGCTGGAGGTTCATCACCTTAAACAATATGCAGGGATTTGTTCAAGTCCTAGAAAGTGTACTGAGTTTATGAAAAATGTGTAGTTGCCCTCAGGAAAAGCTAATCATTTACAAATATTTATTGATAAAGTTCATTTCCCAAATTGCCTATAGCTTCTAATTGAAATTCCATGAGGTTAATGCAGCTATAAACTCTCTGAGATGCTGGTGAGTTTCCTGCTCTTTATGTCTCTGTTAGTGTTTTCACTGCTGGTACAATTTCCAGATTGGCTTCTTTTGTAAGTTGGTGCTTTATCCATATGTAGTAAATAAAGAACTCATCTTGGGGGTAAAATTATCAGCAGGTTGGGTTACTTATCCACAATGTCACAGAAGTGAATTGCTCGCCTTTAGAAGAGAATGCCTTCACAGCTCCTACCTCTTTTCAATTATCTAGTTTAAGCCTCAATTAGGAGACAAATGGGTTCCAGAACTCTTCTCAATGACCCCAAACCCTGGCCCGCACGGCCTCTACAGCGAGGTCCGTTACCAAACATCACAAACAGAGCAGAACAAAAAGCCCCAAATGAGAAGCCAAGGAAAGAATGGGAATGCTGAAGACAAGAGGCAAAGGAAACGCTCATGCTTCTTGCTCTCAAGCACAGTCTCTACCCCAAGAACTGTTCCTAGACCCGTCTATTTCCTAGGGAGAAACCAAACAACTCCAGGCTTACTTGTGAAGGAAAATGAATTCAAAATCTAACTTATTGTTCAATTATCTTAATGTGTGGGGAAGTTTCTATGTGCTCCTCCCACTGTGTATTCCTAAAACTTCCGATATCGTCAGAGTGGAAAACGTTTTTCTCTGAGGCTGCCTGTTTTTCCTTGGAGGCGGTATTTGTGGGTGGGTGTGATATGTTCCTTCTTCTGGGTAGATTTAGGTTATAACAAGGCCTGTTCCCAAGCTGTCCTTGATACTGTAAATAGAAAAAGTAAATGAAACAGAAATGTTTTATATCACACATTTAATCCACCTTGTATAATGCCAGTTACACAAGAAATGTGGGGACTTTGGTCATTTAGATGTTTATGTCCTGACTTGTGAAAAGTTATGAAAGTTTAGGTGTCCTTGAGGAAGAAAACTGATAAATGGAATGAAAGCAGCAGCCGGAGAGGGAAGGAGCCCACGCTCCTGAGACATTCCTAGTTCACAGATAATTCTGCGGTATAAAAACATGCATAGCAGACCAACTTGGAAAGCATTTGGTGGAGTGTGCAAAATCCCCATGTTCACAAGTGACCACATTTGGGACTAGTCAGACATTTATTTTCAGGTTTGAATCAGATACAGTGAGTGACTCACAGGGATATACACAGATCCCTTCACTTTGGGGGCTTATGAATCATGTTTTCCTCTCAGTGACATAGGGAACTCGTAACAACAGGCAAGGACTCACACTTTAGGATCCCCTCTCTTCCTCTCTTCCATCTCACCAACATTCTGATTGTCTCCCTCCGGGTTGGTCCAGTGCGCAGTGAATACTGAATTCAGCCATGAGAAAGACCTTGAGGCAGAGTCATTTAAGCGTAATCTGCAAGCTTTCCTTCTGGAGACATCACACCAGAACCGCACGTGCAGTTATAGATTAGGACGGGAAACCTAGTGCTAACAGTGAGGTTCTCTAACTGCTCACCAAAAGAGCGACGAGGCAACCCCTGCCCCAGCGTATCCTCTGCTGAGCGTCTACACCGACACAGAGGTCTGTATGTCGCCTTCCGGAGGCTCTGCCTGTGACGTGCACACACGACAGAACCCAATCTACCTGAAAAGGTCTCCTTTCTGACAGAAAATGCAGTCAGCATAACGTTCACAGAGATCGACTTTATTTTACCTTAAATATAGTTGCATTTTTAAAAGCTTCAATAAACTTAGTGATTTTTTTTAAAAATCAAAGATACCAACACATTTTTCATGGTCCAAATATGATTCCACATATTTTCTTTAGCAAAGTCATTTGCAATAGATTTCTCATATTTATATTCTTAGCTAATCATTTGTATCTTCTCTCTATACAGATGCCATCAATTAGTCTATTGAATTCTGAAGGGGGCGGGGAAGAAAGATATACATTAGTGGTAGTTGTTTAAAGGGAAAAAAAAAAAAAAAACACTGGTTTTTGGAAGTGGAAATTTTATTGTCATCAAATTCTCCCCCGCTGTTACAGATCGGGGAGCAGAGGGAGGAATTGCTGAGGCTCTCACAGGGCACAGCCTGGCCTGTCCCCGGCCTGAGCCGCTGTGGGGAAGACCAGGGCCACTCGGCGACGCTGATACACCCACGGCCGCCACCCTGGTACAAAGACGTGGACAGGAGGATAGCAGGAGAATGTGTCTATGGTGATTTCATTTTAAAGTTTCCTGTTCATAAAAAAGTGCTGAAACAATAGTGTTTCCCACTTAAGTGAAAAAGAAAAGGACTTCATTATCTTCCTAGTGTTGCATGGAATATTTTGTAGATCAGATTTTCCCATAGCTCAAAATCAGCCAACAGACCCGCTCACAGAAACATCTCACAGCCTCTGCTTTTCAAAGACGCACCGGGTCCCTAGAAAAACTTCTCGAAGGAGCGAAGGAGAGCCTAAGACCAGGCATGAGCAAATGAGCAAAGGACTCGAAACACAAAGGCTGAACCCGAGGTCCTCAGGTCGGCTGGCACGCTCGTGAGGTGTCAGGCTGGCTGCAGAATTACACACGTGACCTTATTACCCACTGAAAACATGCACCGGGGGGAGAGATGAGGGCTCTGGACTTCCGTGGCTGGGATAGCCAGCCAAAATAAATGAAGCGAGTTGAAGGTGGGTGGGCTGAAAACATCGTCCAGCAGCCGGTAATAAACAGCCCTGATGTTTGCCGCGGCTTCTGAACGCCAGAGCGGGCTCTGGGCGCTGCCTGCCAGGCACAGAGGAGGAGCGGGCAGGGGACCCAGGCTGCTGGAAGCTTCCATACGCACAGAGTTAAACAGCGAGGGCTTCATAGCAATTGCTTTGTGGCCCTTAAGCAATGCTTTTTAATTAGTTTGAAATGTTTGTTAATTGTTCCTGCAACCAACTTAGAATAGAAATATATTTAAATAAATAATTTTTAGGGATTGTTGGCATTTATGATTCTTTGATATACTGTCTGAGCAGCTAGAGTTCATGTCAGGAAGAAGTAAATATCCAGGCTTGTTAAGCCCAAACACCTCTGGTTTTACACTAGAAACATTTTTGAATTAAAAAATAAATCTTTTTTTTCTTTTTACATTTTAATTTATATTAATTACTTTAAATGACTGTAGAACTCTTTTGCTATTTCCTTACCATATGTTAAAAAAATGACTATCTGGTTTAGTTGGTTTATCTCTCATAATTTCTACTCTAGCTCTGAAATCAACAGGGTTTTAATTCCTCAGGCTTACTATATACGACACCTGCCGGGGGACTGGGCAGTTAGCTTAGTGGTTAGTCCCTTTCTCAACACTTCAAAATCACCCAGTGTCTCCCAGGTGAACTTTGCTGGGGCTTCTAGGTATCCGTAGTTATTTTCTTAAAAGAAGAAATGGATTATATATGTTGAAATCTAGGAGCTACTAAATTATTTAAGGTTTTATGCCTTATCACATGTTTTTGGCAAGGTAAAGCTTCTTCTCAAGTGAGGGGCACCCTTTATCCGGGAGGGACAGGCTCAGGGAGGGCCCCGCCTTCCTCCCTGGCCTACCTCCTTGAATCACGGCTGGAGGCACAGCTATTTAGTTTTCCAGGGACCCAAAGAACTGGGGTTTTCCTCAAGACCCACCACAGGAGGGTCATTCAGAGTGCAGTCATTTTTGGACACTGTCAACAGTCTCTAGTCATTAGACATTAGACATTTTCTACCACATCTTCTTCCATCAAAGATGTCAATTAAAAAAATACCCCACAATTAAGAGGTTGTATTTTTATTTTAGAAAACGGTGAAACAAAAAAATTTCAAGACCAATCAAGACACGCTTAGATATGGCTTAAATCTAAGCTGTCAGACTGGACTGACTGTCCTTGGAGAAACACCACAAATATACATCCACCATCAATGACCATAACCTCAAATTCCACGTTTTCCATTAGAATAATCAAGGAACGCCATTCAGAAATAATATTACATCCTGCATTTTATTCAATTCCATATGACAAAAATAGGAACCTAGACTAAGACATCCATTTCAATCAGTAGATGTGTCAAGCCACAGATTTCATCATAAAAAATATCAGATCTGGGTAACAACTCTGCACTGGTTCAGGGAGGGCCCAGCCCTGCACGGTGCTGCAATAGAAAAATAGTGTCTCTCCACCGTGCGGAGGGACAGCCTCACCCGGACACAGGCCGGGCAGTCTCACTGCCCGCCACGAGCCACCTTATGTACAGCACTTTACATTTCTCTTTTCTCACGGTATATACACATCTTTCTGGGAGGACAGAACACTATATGGTACCAAATACGACCCCCACCCCCTGGCAAAAAAAAAAATCACACCCAAGGGACACAGATAAATAATAATGACACTCACTGCTGAAACACAGCGACACTGACCGGGACACCCTCACCCGTCCTGGGAGAAGAGAGGGTCCCCCGGGCTCACTCCATCCCACCTCCGTGAGAAACAGCGGGCGAGTTCTGTCTTCTTTTCTGACAGAAACCACCGCTAGGTCTGCTCATCTGCGAGGCTCTGACACTCTGCGCTTGCTGGGGCTGTGTTAGGAAGGCTGTCCTAGAAGCTCGGTCTCCGCTGAGGAGGCCGACTGCCTGCCTCCCTCCTCGAGGCTCGCCTCCTGGCGCTGGCCCCGGGCACGATGACCAGGGGGACCGCGTGGTCAGGAGGCCCCACTTCCAGACTCCGGCACGCGTGCAGCACACAGAATGAGGTAGAACACACCACCCGTCCACACGGCCTGGCTCAGCCTAGCCACTTGCACCTGCCCGGGGCCCTTCCCTGACTCAGAGCAGGTGACCGTCAGCAGCCCAAGCCTGCGCTTCGAGTGATTGGACCACAGCGCGCTTCGTTTGCATCTGAGAAGGTAATAAATAAATCAGAGACCCAGAACATGTCCTGGTTATGATGGGTCATACCGCTCGACACCCGGCACCTCTCGGTTTACTGGACACAATGCTGGGCCTGCAGGCTGTCGGGGTCTGGTCCACGGGCGCGAGGAAGCAGCAGAGGGGACGGCGAGATCACATCTGCACGGTGGCCGCTCGGCTCCCCCCGCCCAGCTGTGTTGGTGTCACAGTCCTAAGACGGGTTCACCAGAGTTTTGTTAGGGGTGGTCAAGCTTTTAAATGGGTTTTCTAGAAAAGTTAAATCACTCAGTTTAAGAAATGGCAGGCCCTAGTTTACTGAGGAACTGACCAGTCCTGGTGGCTTCCTGGTTAAGGAGCACAGACTTCTCGTATCGTTTGACCTAAGACCGTAACAGCTTATTTTTTTTTTCATTTTCCTTCAATCAAAGTACTATTTATAAAATGCTTTACATCTTTTAAAATTTTCAAATTATAGACAAACCTCCCTAATACAAAATACTAAAAGTGCAATAGTATAAATTAAGAGTTTGCAACCACATTATACAAACATTACCTTTTTATTGTACAGCTTTGATAATGTGAAATATTTACTCACAACTGCTATAACGTTGTGAATTATTCACGGTGACGTCTGTCTGTGACTTGTTCCCAATTGCTGGGCTACAGACCACACTAGAGACCACTGTCCACATAGCAGCTACAGACATTTAAATTAAAAAAAAAAAAAGGCTTGTTACTGAGAGGTGCTTGCACACGAAAAGCATGCTGTTTCCAAACAGAACTTCACAATTTTGCCTGCATGGAAATCACCCACTTATTTATAGTAAAACAAATCTTGCTTAAAAAAAAAAAAATCACATAGCCAGATGTCTTCTGCAGTACACAAGCTCCCGTTACAGTCAGGCTGCATTGTCTGTGACCCGCATCATCTGAACGTCATAAATACTACAGGCGAAGGTGCTGCGCGGGACCCGGCGTCGGGCGCACTGGACCACGTCATTGAGATAAGAGTTCTAAAGACAGTTCAAGTTTCTAACTAATTCCAACAAGACCACTGAAAGAGTTTCCCTGGCACAGGGAGGGCTCTGGAGAGATGGAATGGATGTGGTCTGAGCCCCTTCGGCTTCCAAGGAGGCTCTCAGAAGATGTCCCTTTCTGACTCAAATCTATCTCCAAGGTTGCTGAGTTCTCAAGTTCACCTCGAAAGGTGCAACCGGGCAGTGCAGGAAGCCACCTCGGGCGGCCACCGGGTGACATCTCTCCTGCTCCGGGTGAACCGGGGAGGAGACCCGCAGGGCAGGGACGTGGCTAGTTAATCCCAATCTCCTTGTTATCCTCAATGAACCGTGTGAATGGCCGGCCGACTCCCGTGTCCGAGTTGGCTTTGTCCAGCCCAGCGATGGGCGGGCTGCTGCCTGGACGCGCCTTGTCCAGCCCGGCGGCCAGGGAGCCCAGCGGGGGGAGGGCGCTCCCGCCGAGACTTACGGGGAGCTGGGGGAGGCCTCCGTTTTGGATCACAGAGATCTCGTTGTTCTTCATGGCCAGCCCGTTGGTGATGGCGGCGGCGTACTGGTTCCAAAAGCTGGGGTCCACATTCATGGCCCGCGCGGCCAGATCCTTCTGGAACATCTCCGAGAACTTGAGGGCATCGCCGCCCAGCAGGGCCATGGGGTTCTCCACTGACAGGCGGCGGCCACGTCTGGCGGGAGCGTTGTTCCACATGTGGGTGCCCATGTGCACCTGCGGGGACAGAGCCATACCCAGGCGTGAGCGCGCCCAGCCTCGAGTCACAGAGGCATCCGGGGCCAGGGACGCTTTCCAGCTCCTCTCCGTCCCCTCCTCCCCAGCCTGAGCACTCATCTGGGACCACAAACTTGTTAGGTGAGCTTTTCTGAACATCTGAGACGTAAACCTGCAACACTCCGTTCGTCAAGTACACAGCCAGCTGACCGATGAGGTGATGGACGCTCCTGTCAGTTCACAGCTCGACAGGATGACTTCCCCACTAAGGTGTCAGACCCCCAGGCCACTGGAGGGTCCCAAAGCTCCCCCCACACCCAGATCGTCTTCTACTTGGAACTCCTGCTGTCCCTGTGCCTATTTCTCTGGTTTTCTGCCAAACACAGAGGGAACGCCCAGGCACCTGTGGTCAGCAACGAAGGTCAGGTGGCCTTCATTTCATGAGGAAGTGGAAGCCACGTCCACAGTGCCTGCTGAAGGGGGTCGCTGAGACCCCACCGCAGCTAACCTGGACTGGAAAGCAGCACGCTGGGCTGAATGGCTCTGTGGTGGGGGCCACACACCCCGCCTCCAGGGAAGATGGGCTGCCTGGCCGCATCTTCAATACCAGCGTTACCTCAGCGTACCAACTGTCCCTGGCCCTCAGGCTGGGAAGCTTCTGCCAAATGCCCCCCGCGCCCTCTTGGCAATCGAGTGGATAAACCCACAGACAAAGCCCTGGCCTCTGGATCACGTGTGTTACGTGAAAGCATTAACAAGCCTAGCTGTTTTGGTACCAGTGACCCATTGGACTCAGGGAGGCAAGTGTGCATCTCCCCAACGCCTGCTTCCACTCAGGTGGCACCAGCCTCTCGAGGGGAGGACAGACCTGCATGGAAGGCAAGCTCCTTGCTGGGCCCTGGACATGTGTGGGAGCACCACATGGAACATGCTTACCTGGACACACATACAAGGCAGACTCGCCCATAACACTCATCGACACGGCACACGCAGGCTCTCTCAGGGGTGCCCCCCAGCTAGGGCCACAGGAGGCGAGGGGGCTCCCAGCCGACCCTCACCTTGAGGTTGCCCTTGGTGGTGAAGGCTCTCCCGCAGATGGTGCAGCCAAACGGCTTCTCCCCAGTGTGGGTGCGCTCGTGGATCTGCAGGGCGCTGGCCGAGGAGAAGGTCTTCCCGCACGACTGGCAGTTGTGCTGCTTGGGCGTCCGGCGTGGCGGGGGGGCCAGCATGGGCGCGAGGCCGGGGCTCATCACTGTCGGGGGCCCGGGCGGCACCTGGACGGCAGCTGGCAGCGGCGGACCCTCGGCCAGTAGGCCGGCCTTGCTGTGCCCGTTCACTTCCGTTTTGATGGTGGTGGGCATGGAGCCAGGGCCCAGGCTCGGGGTGCCCTGGCCGGGACCTAGAGCAAAGTTGGGGTCAAGCAACTGGGGAGGCAGCTCTCGCAACCTGTGGGTCAGTAAGTGCTGCTTTAAGTTACCCAGCGTGGAGCAGCCGCGCCCGCAGACCGCGCACACGAACGGCCGCTCCTTGGTGTGGCTGCGGAGGTGGATCTCCAGGGCACTCCTGCAAGCAAAGGGCTTGGCACACACACGACACACAGTGCTCGCACACTTACCCCGATCGCGGCTCAGGAACAGCAGGCTAAAGGGGGCTTCCTCCTTGACGGCCGGCCGGCCCGGGTGGGTGGCCGTCAGGTCCAGTGCCCCTCCATTCTCGGGGCCGGGGGGCGGGCTGTCCGGCTTCTCCGTCTTCAGTGGGGTCTCCTGGGGCTCCTCCTGGGCGCCAAGGCCCGGGGACTTGGAGGTCAGGCTCTCGCTGTTACTGTTCCCAGGCGACAGGGCCTGCAAGGAGGAGGATGACTCAGACAGGGCCGGGCTGCCCGCACTCCGGCTCTCCAGGTCGCCCACGGCCGAGGACGAGTCGTTGCTCAGATGGTCGCTCTCCCCAGACCCGTTCTCCAGGGACTTGAGGGCGGTCAGCTGTGGGCAGCTCATGACCGAGTCCATCATCTTCATCTGGTTCTCCAGGGCAGCGATGCTGGAGATGACGGAGGGCGGGGAGGGCGGGCAGGAGCCCGAGAAGGCCAGCAGCGGCTTGTTGGGGTCGCCAGCTGTGTCCTTTAGCTCAGCGTCGTCCTCCAGGGAGTTGTCATCCATGTCATCATCACAGGCACTCAGGGCGTCGGCGGCCTTGTCATCATAGGGCAGCGTGGCATCCATGGTGTCCTGGAAGCCCTCAGGCAGTGGCGTGTTGGGGATCTGGCCCCCCATGTGCATGCGGATGTGCTGCTGAAGCACCACGGCGTTGGTGAACTTCTTCTGGCAGATGGGGCAGGAGTGCTGCACGCGCAGGGGCGGTTTGGCGCGGTGCACGCCGAAGTGCGTCTTCAGGTTGCCCTTGGTGGTGAAGGCACGCCCGCATATCTTGCACTTGAAGGGCCGCTCACCTGTGTGCGTCCGGTAGTGCATCTTCAGGGCGCTCTGGCAGCTCAGCACGCGGTGGCAGATGACGCACTGGTTGGGGTCTGTCATCTTCTTGTCTATGTTCTCCACCAGCTGCTGCAGCTTGGAGGTTTCAGATGTTTGCATAGAGTCGAGCAGCCCTCCAAAGGGGAACTTGGCCTTAAATGGCTCGGCCACGGCCGGGAGGACCGGGCTGCAGAGGCCTGGGGATGCACTGTTGTCCGCCAGGGCAGACGTGGTGACCTGCCCCGCCACAGCCGGGAGGTCCCCTGCCCTGGAGTTTGTGCAGGGCAGGCTCACGGGCTCCGTCTTGGGCAGGGTAGATCCACTGGGTGCCGGCTGCGGGGACCCCGCAGCCACCGGGACGCCGGTCTCGGAGCTGGTCAGGCCTGGGGACAAAGAGGGGCACTCGCTGGAGGCGGGCGAGGGCCGCTGCGGGGAGCGGCTGGCGGGGGTGAGGCTGGGGGAGTCTGCGTAGCTGCCCACGGCCACACCCGGGAGGGGGGGGGGGAGCTGCAGCCCCACCGACGTGGGCACAGTGGGCAGCGCCGGTTTGCTGTCCAGCCAGGTGGTGACCGGTTTCTCTGGCGGCAGCGACATCCCATAGGGAATCCCAGAGCAGGTGGGCACGTTGTCCAGGTACTCGGGCACTGGGTAGGGGTTCATCTGGATGTGGGGGTACTTCTCCTTGTGCCTCTGGAAGTGCACCTTCAGGTTGCCCTTGGTGGAGAAGCGGTTCCCGCAGATGTTGCACTTGAAGGGCCGCTCGCCCGTGTGTGAGCGCAGGTGGATCTGCAGGGCGCTGTCGCTCCCGAACACCTTAGCGCAGAACCTGCACTTGTGCTTGAAGAAGGGGTCCTCCGCGCTGGCCTTGGGCTCGAACACTGACACGTTGGGGGGCTTGCCCTTGCGGTGCTTCATGAGGGCCGACAGCGGGTCCAGCGCGTTGGCCGTGGCCGCGATGCTGACCAGTGGGTTGGGGAAGATGACGCTGCTGGCTGAGGTCTGAGGTAGCAGTGGGCTTGGCAGGCTGGGCGCGGAGCTGAGGAGCGCGCCGGGCCCCAGGGCGGGGGGCGTGGGGGCGTTCTGCGGCCGGGAGGCGCCCCCCGAGGCGCCGGCCGCTGGGGCGGAGGCCGTGGAGGTCTGGGGGGCACCAGAGCACGCGGGGGCGCCGGGCTCTGGCGCCGCGGGGCCCCCGCCCGGGACGTGCGGGGTGCTGGCTGCGGACGCCACGGGGGCCAGGAGCTGGGGGCCCTCGTAGGCCGCCGGCGGGGCGGCGGGTCCCTGCGCCGGGGCTGCGGGGCCGGCGCCGGCAGAGAGGGGCAGGGTGGGGTGCGCGGCCGGCGCGGGGTGCAGCGGCGGCCGGGAGGGCGGCTGCGGGCGGCTCATGAGCGCTACCTGGCTGCGGATCTGCTCGATGAGCTGCAGCTGCTGCACCTGCTGCTGCTGCAGGGCCACGAGCTGCTCCAGGATCAGCGGGAGAGCCGCGGCCGCCACGCCGCTGCCCGGGCCCGCCGCGCCCGCGGCCCGCGCAGTCTGGGAGAACTGCGCCACGGCCACCTTGGTGCTTAGGAGGGTCTCCAGGGTCACGTTGGTGCTGGGCATGCCGTAGGCCGCCCCCGGGGCCGGCGCAGGGCCTGGCGCGGGAGGCGGCTGCCCCGCGTGTGCCGCGCCCGGGCCCGGGAAGCCCTTGTCCGCGGGCGCGCCCACCTCCATGGGCTCGTCCTCCCGCTCGGGCGCCCTGGCTTCCGCGGCCTCCCCGGTCTCCGGGGCCGCCGCCGCCGCCGCCGCCTCCTCGGCGGCCTCGCTGTCCGCACGCTCGCTGGGCGAGCTGGCCGGGGACGCCTCGGGGAAGTCCTCGGAGGCCGGGGCGGGCTCATCCTCGCCCACGATTAGCACCAGCGGGTTCTTGGTGCAGGCCTCCTTGTGCGCCAGCAGGTCGGCCCACTTGAAGAACTCGGCGCAGCACTTCTCACACACGTGCGTGTCCTCGCCTCCGCTCCGGCTCTCGTTGCCGCTGTCCGCGTCCTCGGCGGCGCCCTCCCCGGGGGCCGCTGGAAAAGCAAGACATTACATCAGCCCGGCCTCGAGAGACAGCCTGCCCTCCATCTCAAAATTTTGCACATAAGTAAAATCAATATTTTTTATTCTGTACAAATTACCCCACTTCAACATCTCTGACGTCCTGGCGTGTGTATTCTATGACTCTTTCTAGCTAGCTAATCATTTTCTTAGCACAATCCATCAAATTATGAGGCTCTATCAATTGTGGATACTGCTGCTTAATGAAATTCCATAGAAGCCATTGATTTCCAATATTTTCATACAATCTGCAGCCACCCTGTCTGTTGGGTACAAAGCCAGCCTTCGATGGGCTCATTAGGACTCCCCTACCATCCGGCTTCCTCATTTCCAGCAAAATCAGAGATGCCTTTGCCAGTTCGCTTAACATTGCTAAACTAATCTGTAACCTTTCAAACTCACGTCAGCACCTGACAGGGGAGCCGGCTGCAGCCTCTCTCCTGGGCTCGGACCACGGAGATTTATTATCTTTATGCGGCGCGGAGACATTACAGATTTAATGTAATTCTACAGAACCTTTCAAATCAATGGGCATTTATTTCATGGAGGAAATTTCAGCTAAATACTTTCATTTGTAAATATAACAAAGAATATATAAGCACTTCTTACATCTCTGCTCAGAAAAACAACCTCCCCGACTTGCAGTTCGATCAACACATCAATCCTGTATCTTTTTAGCGGGTGCACTTGCCTCCAGATACAGTACATTTCTACATTTCAGGATTCGCCAAATGAATACCATTAATATAGTCTGTGCCTAAAATTAATCATGTTTAATACAATTAATTGCCTTTGTCAGATGCAATATTTCTTGGCAAAATGAACCAAAATTATATGTTACTGTTACTAGCCCATCGTGTCCCACAGATTGTTAACAAACTAGAAATTATATATTTAAAGTTCATTTATGTTGACATGTTTAACATGAGAATGTGGTAGTCAGACACACTTTTTGTACCTATTTTCATCTATTCACATAGAAAGACTTAGCAAATTATATGCTTGTGCCATGGTGGAAACCCTCTAATTGGTTACACATGTTTAATTACTGTTGTAGGCAGCAACTTGCCGACTCCCCTTACCCTCTTGTGCCGAATAACAACCCTGTTTAATGAATGATTCTCATTCACACCTGATCAAATAAATAGCTATACAGGAAGGAGAAACCAACATTCGAGGACATGCCCAGCTCCTACTTTTGGGGAGGGGCTGGGGTGACAGGCAGCCCTCAACGGGGTGCTCAGGCTCCCCGTGCTGGCCTGGGTAAAACTGTCTTGCAACTGCTTTTTGTCAACTTGCGGATGGAGTGACAGCAACAAATCACCTGAACAGAGACAAATGACAGCCTCAAGCCGGCCCTTTGTTGTCGTGTGCAGTTGAGTGCAAGCGCCACGCATCCTCAGGTCCACATCCCCAAAAACCATTTACTGTTGAAACATCAACAAATGGATTTGCTGAGAAGCCTCCATGTTTTCTTGTTTAGGGTTTTAGAGGAAGAAGGATTCGGCACTGATCTCAGTAGAGAAATCTAACGTGTAAAAAATATCCTATGAAAACATTTAGTCCCCCCCGGTAGAGAAGAAAATAAAACTATAATTCGAGGCTGGTCAGCTGCTCTCCACAAGGCCGCTATTTCCAGGTAATTTATATGTGCCTTTAAAAAATTATTAGCAGTGTTCAATTAGCATTTTCTTAACTGGCTCAACCATTTGAAGGGGAAAAAGTTAGAGCTGCAGCCCATAAAGACCTGCTAGACTTTTAAACTAAATTCAATGCTGAAGATCAGACTGCAAGGAGTCTCCTTACTACACAGAGGCAGGAGCGGAATCAGTGTCTGTAATGAGGTCGAGTGTAGCTGGAAGCAAAGACATGGCTGATTTATACTGCAGATAGCAGCATTAACAAAATAAAACTTGGAGTACTTAACTTTGCTCTATGTATGCAAAATCTGATCTGAAACCTGCAAAGGTTATGGAACAGGGCAGGAAAAAAGCCTCAACTCTTCAGGTAAATAATTTCTTAATGATAAGAAAATATGGGCTATCTCACATTTTAGTTTACCTATTTTAAAAATTATTACACAAGGCAAAGAATCTCTACTTTAAAATTTGTTTATAACAGTGGGGTGTTCTTCTGCAGACCCACATATTTTAAAAAAAGCATTAGTGGCCATTTTAAAAAGTTCATCTGCATTAAGCAATCAAGTTGGAATCAATGTTATACTGCATCATAAATAGTGTAATGATTAGAATACAAAATATTCTAGAAGTTAATTTTAACACTTTAAAGCTATGATATAAAAGGCCAGCCATAGTCTTCATAGAGTTTTAATTTTAATACTTTTTTAAAAAAAAGCTACAAAAAAGAAAAATGCAAAGAAATTAAATACTGCTATTTTTTTGAAAAATTATTTTTATATCTTTATTCCTCAGAGAAGAAAAAAATGCATAACTTACATGGTATACAAAAGCATTCACATGGTATATACATTTAAAGCTTTACACAATTAAACAGTGTATATTTTGTTCAAAGAGTATTTTTCATTTTCTTTTCCAAAAAGTTATTATTGAAGTATAGTTGATTTATGTTACATTAGTTTCAGGTGTACAGTAAAGTGATTATCGTATATATACACATATTTGTTTTATATCAGTATTCTTTTTCAGATTCTTTTCCATTATAGATTAATAAAGAATAATAGTTGAATATATAAAAGTTGAATATAGTTCCCTGTGCTATATAAGAATATATTTTTAAATATGGAGTACGTATTAGGGACAATTCACTGAGAAAATGCTTAGACATTGGCTGATTGCTGGATCGTTTAAAGTGCGATGATTGTTAGAAGAATTTACTTTACATTAACTTACATCTTTACAAATGAACATTTCCCAGATTTTCTTTGTAACAAATTATGGCATGTGAAATAAGGAAACAGGGTTTTATTTTACACTGTACTTTTCTCTAAGGTTTTAAGAAACCCAAAGAAATCTTTATTTACTTTAAAGATATATTTTTACATTTCCATTGGCTTTTTTCATGTGCTAAGTATGTGGGGTTCACCTGCAAAGTGAAGGAAGCTGGGAAGGTAATTTCTTCCTGCCCCCATTGCAGGTTAGCAAAATTATAACTGTGTCTTAATTGTAGAAACCGTGCACAGAATAATAATATTTAAGCACTATCTACCAAATAATAAGCCATTTTGTTTAAAGCATATTGATAATTACCTAAACACAATGAAGATATTCTTGCCAAAGTAAAATAAACTTCCACTGTATTCCTCTAAAATTGAAGAAGGAAAGTAAAACTGAAGAGGGGAAATAGGGCAAAAATGGCATTCTGAACATTAGGACCTGTTAGTTCATTATGTTAATGAACCTAACAAAACACAGTTATTGGACTTTGTAAGCAAAGTTTCATAATAAACTTGCCTTTTAACTAAAACATATTTTAAGAACTACAACCAGTGAAAGAAAAAAAAATTCCTCAATACAATTCATATTTCTTATTGGGGGCAAATAATTTAGACTCACCACCTACAGTTTTCTTACTGGAGTCTGTCTGCATGAAATATGGTAACATGATCACTTCAATCGTTAAGTTCTACTTGTTTTACTATCAAATCTGAGTGGGATTAGCATTCCATGAAAGTTATAGAGAAGCACAAATTTCACAAGACAGTCTTGAATGCAATGAATACAAATGAAAAGACTCTAATACGTCACGTGTGGAATTGAAATTTTGGGTGCATATTTTAAGAACGTTTTTAAAGAACAACAAGCACTTCAACTGAATTGGCTGGGAGAGAAGAACCAAAGCGAGCCTGTCTCACTGGGGACAGAGCTCTTTAGAAGCAGCAAGACTGCACTTGAGTCCAGAGTGAAAGCAGCGACCTTATGTCCTATTCGGGTGAGACGCAAAATAAGTTGTTATAACTTGCTTCTTGTTACAGTGGCTACACGCATCGTGTTACAGCGTAGACATGCTAATCTGGAAGTACTTATCTTGAAAAAAGTGGTTTCTATAACAAGAAAACCCTTATAGGAAAGATCTGACAGCAGCTCCAAATTTTATCATGTAACGTCTAAACTCCTTTAATCCTGCCATTGTTTTAAGCCACTATCGTGTTGGATTCAACTATCTTTTAATTAAACTTACATTGGAAACTGGCTTTTGCATTCTAAACGTAGAAGTTATATCCATTTGTTGATATGGTTTTAAAATTTTTGTTTCATGGTAAAAACCATGTCCATGAGCCACTATAACAACAGTACAAGGTTTGAGAAATTTATTTCCAATGCAGTAGGAAATTCTTTCTTCCTAAAAGGGACAACTGAAAAACAAGCATTGTTAACATTATCATTAATGTCAAAATAATTTATTTTTTGCATACTGGCAGATCAACGACTTAAGAGGCTTCAAACTGCAAATAGTCAGGGGCTTAGACTGTGCAAGCGTTAGAACTAGTGGAGAAAAATGCCAACCAGTGCACCAAGGAACAGAACTTAGGCAGGAATCTTCCCTTCTTGGTTAACAGGAGTATTTGGTCGAGGTTACTTTCTGAAAGTGCCACATAGCTTTGCTGGATTCACTGAGTGTCAACGAGAGGAAGGAGCTGTTGTGAAAATAACCCTATTTTGCTAATATGAAGGATGCCCTGGCCATGGCTGCCAGCCTGGCGATGGGAGCTGTTTTCCTGAACACACAGTGAGGCTGCAAGATGAAGCTATTTCAATTGGAGAGGACATGTGCAATTAGTTTACAACTAGCCCTACACTTACTATTTATACTTGAGATTTTCAGGGTTTCTAACGCTCACCGTTCAAGCACTCCTGGGCACATGTGCCGACTAGGGTGCCACAGGAGGGGCAAAGGGCTTCCCTCGCCTTTCAGAGAGAGGCCTCAACGGCAGTCTTAAAAGTACATATTTTCCCCCTTCTCACTAATGAAAACACAGAGGATGCTTAACAGAAATGTCCCCTTTATAACTCTCTGGGTGTGAAGGGACCTCCCCTCGTGTCACCTCTCTCTCAGCTCCGATTTCTGGTCTGCTATACAATATACAAGGATCATGTTATCCAGGGATCAGGTCTTCACCACCTGCAAAATCGAAGGTGGTCTTCCAAGTAGAGATGACCCGGCAGAGTGCTTACATGCCCAATGATCTTTTTAAGCTACAAGTGAAAAGCATCACTGTAATATTGATGAGAATGTTTGCCACATGATGCTTTCCTAAAAAAATTCTAAGTGGAGTTCTCAGTAAGGCATTCTTATTCTCTGCGTCCTGGAGGCAGTGCCTTGTAAATAAGTAACCAATAACAAAGAGCAGTAAACAGGTGTTTGATAATTTTGTCGATTAAGCTCAAACTTTCACCTTTATTCTGCTACACTTTTTAATTCCTTACAATTAACAAGAGGAGAAGCAAAAGTTGTCCCTTATGGGAAAACGGATGTTAACCTCTTCACTTTAATTAGTAACTGGGAAATGCCACGTGGGTCTGGAGGAAAGGAAACGGTACTTTTCTCCTGTGCTTTTTCCATCCTTAAAAATCTAGGAAGCATTTTTCAAGTTTTCCCAAATTGTTAGGAGACACTATTTTCTTGCAAATTAATTCTTTTTAACTCCTTATGATAGCTTTGAATCCCATAAAGAAAGATGAATTATCACATACTGAGCCCAAGCTGTGAAACAGGAGGAGACAAATAGAGACCCCTACTGTGTTTAACAATGTAGAAGAAATTCCAGACGCGATAGAAAAATTTTGTCCTTTCCCTAGACCTCCAAGCGTGTGCGCTCCGAGCCGGACAGCGGAGGGCGCTCGCGCCTCGCCCAAGCCGCGCTGACCCGCAGGCCGGCTTCCGCCGACTCAGTGGCCCACCCTCAAACGCGTTAGGGACGGACCACCTGTGGCACGGGCAGCCAACGCCTTCCGTTTAGAAGGTTTGCGGGTTCTCCTCTGCGGGTGAAGCACCGGGGAGGGAGAACACTGTTTCCTTTATGGACGCGCGCAGCTGGAAAGCAGCCACAACGTTCACTTGTCTTAACTATCTGCCCCACGCTGTATCAAATAATAAGATGTTTGTTGCACTTCAAGGTTGCACAATCGTTCTTTCATTCAGATGTTATGCTGTAATCACCCTTCCGATGAATGCATGGATATCACTATCTGTGCCTCACGAGCAACGCACAAACCTGAAACTCGGCGGCCACTGCAGACCACTTCGATCAAAACTTGGGGAGGGTTTTGAAAAAGCACGGTTTGTGCTGGCTCACTTTTTTGGGCCAGATAAACTCACACGCGAAAATAAACGTGCTACTCCGCCAGGCCTCTATGCAGATTGCCTAGGTCCTCCCCCAACTCCTCACTTTTCATATCCACCGGCACAACGATAAAGAAATAAGCCAAGCCTCTCGGATGCACAAACACCTGGCCTGAAGCCCCACGACTGCGCCGTGTCTAGGAAGAAGGCGCCATCCGACGACTCCTGCACTCCGCCTCAGGAGTTAAATTAAATCATTTCCAGGATTTGCCATCATCTCAGCACACTGTTCCATTTCTACAAGGGAAGTTTACACACGAGCAAAAAAAAAAAAAAAAATCCTCCAGGAAAAGCTCTGCCCGGGAGCTGAAGCCAGTGTCTGCCTGTGCTGAGCCTACAGTCAACGATCAAACGGCGGTCTGGAGAGAGCACTCAGCAAAGAGGACCAGCAATGACGAAGAATTAGGACCAAGCGCCACGGCACCTGCAGGGTTAATTAAACAGTTCAAGATGTAACAGCCGCACAAAAGAAAACGGGTCTCTCTCCCTCTTGGAGAACTATATAAACACTTGTGCTGAACTAGACGGGCATCTGATAAGCTCAGCAGCACAGGGCAAACCTGTGGGTCCCCAGTCCACTCTCAGAGCCAGTGTTAACACTTAACAGAACACTGGTGAGTCCTGTTGCCAAGGTCAACAGCGCAGATGCACTAATTGTATTATGAGCTTGACATCTAGTGGCCACCCTGGCAGGGCAAAGCAGGCAAAGGTTAAACCAGCAGGCCTGTCGCAGCAGCGCTTTGAGCCACCCACCTTTGGTAGAGCAGTAGGAAGCTGCCAGTCCCCTGCAAGCCCACCTTCTCACAGATCCCAGGCCACCAGGCAGGACCCAAGGCTTCCTGCAACGCGGAGGGGGAGGGGTCCCGGATGGTCAGCAGGACTAATCCGGGATGCCTGGAAAAGACAGGCCCCAGGGAGGGGCGCATGGATGCCACCCTGCAGCCTCAGGTCTCCCTGGACCCGAACTCTTGCCTTTAATTAACAAACAGGCCAACCCTGATCTCTCACATAAACAGAGCCCATTACCTTATTTTATTATTTCAATTAATATTTCACACTTGCTGTGATGTGACTTGCCTTACTCGTCAGCTTGGAAATCACATGGTTAACTGCTTTCAAGATCACAGAAGTGTTCAAATTAGAGAGAAAAACCTAAGGATAGGGCTTAAATTTCAAGTGATGGTGAAAAACTGAAAAAAAAATCCAAGGACAGGGCTCTTTTTTAAAATTTAAAAGTTTATGCAGAGTAATAGTAAAACATTCAATTTCTACGTAGATTTTATCTATGCCTGATCTTATATGAAGTGTGGGCAGGGTCACACATGCTGTAATGGCAAACCTGGCCCACCAGCAGCAGAATCAGCTCTCATCTTCACCAGGCTGTTCTTATCCTGCCAACTTGTCAAGAAACCATGAAGGAAATGAAAACTAACAAAACAACAAAACCTCTTCCTCTTGTATCATTTAACAATTCTCCTTGTTGAAACTATTTCCAGCCTTAAAGGATGGGGCTTGACCTCATTGGTAGTTAAGCAGGTTTTTATTTCATGCAAATAAAATACTTACATTTAAGGATGCTAAATTCTAATTGGTGTTCAGTACACAGAACGGAAACCTTGGTTGCACCTTTGCTGAATTCTCCCCAAAAGAAAACACTCTCAGAGCTATCTTGGGGTGAATGGCAAAGCCTCTTAGAGATTGTAGTTGAAAATGA
Source organism: Antilocapra americana (assembly GCA_007570785.1). Classification (NCBI taxonomy): domain Eukaryota; kingdom Metazoa; phylum Chordata; class Mammalia; order Artiodactyla; family Antilocapridae; genus Antilocapra; species Antilocapra americana. The sequence goes on from ML662445.1 coordinate 1,096,007, forward strand.
AATCTGACCCACTTTTGCTTGCTTTTGCCATCATCTTGTATACAAAAAATAATCAGCTTGCTAAGTAATTCCTGCTGTTGGTCCATACCTTGTTCCTTTTCTGGATCTAAACAGATCTAAAAATATTGGATTATGCATAGATTGTGGAAGTTTTAATGTGCCTAAAAAAAAAATCCCTAACTCTTTACATAATCAGCTCTTTCTCTGTACGGTGGGAATTAATTGGCAGACTTTTTATTGGTTGCCAAATTATGCATTTTTAAATAGATTAGGATTTTAACTGCCATTTTAAAAATAAATGTTTGCAAATTCTTCTTTTCCTTTCCCCTCCGGCTTAACTTACTCCTTACCTTTCATGTTTCAGAGAAAACAGCCTGCCTACGGATGTTAGAAAGTGGCTTCTGTATTGTTTCCTTTTGCAATGCTGAATTGTAAGTGTGTGAGTGAGTGCCCTGAGCGCTGAAGGCAAACCATGCACAGACAGATAAAAGAGAAAAGATCTCTGCACCCAGGGCTGGGGCCTTCTTCCCCTTAATTTAAACACAGTCGATGAATACCACTGGTAAAGTCTTAAATCACAGGATCACCACATTTAAAAGGATTTTTAAGATAGCCATGTAACTGTGAGTTGGAAGAAAATAAAAAACAAACAAGATACAGGATGGCAAACTGCTTTAAATTATAATATTCTTTTGTTCTTCCTTATACACATATTTTCCTTCTAACAACAATAAAATATATTCCTCCTAATTTGTATTTTATCCAATGAAAGATAGCAATAATACACCTTTTAAAGCTCTTAGTAGGAGTGTAAGTGCTGCTCTGTCATTAGAAGTTTTAATTAATTTTTCTTAAAACAAAAACATTCAGCTGGCTCAAAGGATTTCAATATTGGTGGCATACATTCAATTAACTGAATCCTAAAACTGCATCCCATTTATTTCTAAATTTTCAGAAAATACTTTGCAATTTTAAAAGACAGTACCTATTGGGAATACAAGTTGAGTCCCAGCCATTCTTAAAACACATCTTTAACAACAGAATAACTTTAGAACTTCACATAAATCTTTATTACTTTTCCCTGTTCTACATATGTCATCACAGTTCATTTCTGCAATAAGGTCTGGAAAGCACTGAGGCATTTTTGGATAGTTGTCTTTTCACTGCTTACCTAAAAACTAAAGCCTGAAAAATAAGTCACATTTCTCTTTTAAAAGAATTAAAGCCTTTTACTGTAAATTAATGTGACTGTGCACCTCTGCCCCGTCCATACCATACTAAAATTTTTGCATAGAATATTTGTGTTTCATGTCATTATCAAGAACTTTCAACTTTATTGCAGGCATCTCCTGCTTTAATTATCTTGTAACACCCAAAGTGATACAAAGGAATTATTTACTTCCTTTCTAAAACAAGGTAAACTTAGTTCACTTATAACTTGATGCATAGTTTATTTCCACTGCTTTTAGCAAAATATAATTCTGAGAATATCTGAATTCACGGTGGAGTGATTTAGTTTTCACAACCATTTATCTTTAAAAAAAATATTTTACTTAATGCTCCTAATGGCGATCAGCACAACAGAGTAATACATACATGAACATTCCTTAAGTGAACAGAGAACAGAGTATCTTTTATGCTCCATGAACAATCAGCTTCAGAATAATTAAATCAGAAAGAACTAGTTTTTAAACAGTTTGCCGGAACAATCGCGGGAACACACTCCTTGACTGAGACTCAGCCCCAGACAGGCTATTTTTGGCCTGTTGCAAAGTATGATCAGGAACTGTGGCAATATCTTGATTACAACTCTGAATGATTGTGAAAAATATAGCCTTGACAAAAACTATGGTGGGTAAAAAAAAAAAAATCCTGAATATTTTCACCCCTAAATAAATTCAGTAACAACAGGGGAATTCAAAAGAGAACTTGTGAATAATTTACTCCATCTTAGGCTTTCAAATAAGGGCTCTGGACCCCTCCACATGCTACACTAGGAGGTTCACCATGCTCGCATTTCTGAAGTGAAATTAAAAATGAATAGCAGTGCCTCAGCTTGTTAATTGTTAAATACAAGGGGTTTTACTCTATTAATTAAAATATGCTTTAATAAAAAGAGACAGTGCACATTTTGATAACGACCCTACAAAGCTGAGAAGTATTTACATTGTTGCATTTTGGGGCGGCTGTGAAAGCCGATTTTAAGCTATTCAGGAGCCACAATAATAAAGCTTTAAAATTCCTCACTGGGATGCAATGTAGTTCTTTTGAAGGAAAGACTGTCTTTCTCATTCGGCAGAAATAAATCCATTCATTTGATCATGTAGTCATTGAGGGCAATAGAAAACAAACCAAGTGTGAGAAATTCTATGTGATGAAGTAAACAAAACAAAAAAAAATCCATTTCCATGACAAAAAGATTCTTTGTCCTTAATCTACCCACCATATGCAAGCGTTTCTTTTTAGCATATCTCCCCTTCTAATCTTGGGTGACCAGGCGACGCAGATAAGAACCTCTTACCTCCGCTGCGACAAAAAAGACCCTCACGAGTTCACGAATTTTAAGTCCTGAATTCCCAGCCGCGTAAGAAGCCTTTGCTCCCTTCTCCATTCCGAGGTGGACGAATACCTGCTTTTGCAAACTTTACGGCACCGCTCGCTAAACTCTTCAACTCCTTTTATTTTCTGCAGCCTAGTTCCCAAAGCAAGGTTGCGTATCTGCTCTAAACCACTTACAATAGGTTAATCCAAAAAGTTGGCCGGCCTGTTTCGTAAGGATCACACAACTCGGTGCCCGGGCTCCGGGCAAGCGCAGGGTCGCCCCGCGTCCCGCGATCACCCCGCGGACGCCCCTCCCGCACCTTGGGGACCCGCGGGCGGCGGGAGGCCCGAGCCCTCATTTTCCCGGCCCGGGGCGCGCCAGGCCAGCCCGCTCCTCGCCCAGCGCTAACTTTCGCGGCTCCTACCTTCCCTCCCGGATGGGCAGGAGTCCCTAACCCCCAGCCGACTGCAGAGGTGGCCGCGACGCCTCCAAGAGCAGGAAAAGGCCCAGAAAACCGAGAGGCGACAGAAGCGTGCCGGGGTCCTACCGCGTGCACGACCACCCCCCGCGCCGCGGGGCCGCTCACCCGGGGTTAATTCCCAAGGCGGCCATTAGGAAAGGCCAGGCCACACCGACTTCCTACTCGCCTCGTAATGGGATCGCTGGTTTGTCGGCGCGCCCGGACCTCGGGGGCTCCGCGGCCCTCGGGGCACCCCGGGCGGCCGCTGGCCTGCCGGGGAGGGGGAGGCCGCGGTCAGGGCGGCGGATCGGCTCCGAGAGCGCACCGCCTGGGGCGCCGGGCGCCGAACAAAGCTGCCCCGGCAGCGGCCTCCCCGGCCCGCATCCGGCGGTGGGAGAGCCCGGGACGCGTCCCCGCCGCCGCGCTTTCCCGGGGGCGGGGGGCGCCGCGATCGCCGAGGCCAGCCCCAATGTCCAGGCGTGGGGAGCCCGGGGGGCGGCGCGGAGGCGGCAGCCCGGCCCCTCCCGCCCGCGCCGACTAGGCGCGCTGGCCTCCGCGGGGCAGCGCGGGCTCCGAGCGGTCCCCGAGTCCTGGCGCCTCCGCTGGTAGCTCAACTCCCGGCGGCCGAGCCAAGTTTACTTCGCCCGAAACTCCCGCGCCGCGCGCTCCGGCGGAGGACCGGATCCCCGGGCTGGCCTGCCTGGGTCGAGCGCCACACGGCAGATACCGGCTCGCGGGAGCCCGGGCACTTTCCGGGTCCGCGGGGCCCACGCTCCCTCCAGACGCCCGGCCGCCCCGCGATCCGCGGCCCCTCACCGTGCTCGGGAGCCCCGTCCAGCGGCGGCAGCTCCTCGTCCGACTTGAGATGCTGGGGCTTGGCCTGCTTGCGCCGAGACATGCTGCTAGCGGCGCGCGGGCCCCTCGCGGGGCAGCGGCATCAGCGGGGCGGCCGGCGGGGACGGCGCGGGGCGGCCGGGCGGGCGTGGGGCGCGGGGCGCGGGCGGCGGCGGCGGCGGCTGCGCGGGCCGCGCATGGGGCTGAGCAATTAGGCTGGTGAATAATGCATGGCCATTAGCAGAGGGCCGCGCCGATTGGCCGGCCTCCAGCGGACTCGGGCGGCCTATGCAAATGAGGCCGCGCTCGCAATTAGCGGCCGCGCGGCGAGGAGGGGCCGTCGCCTGCGGGACCGGGGCGCGCGGCCGGCGCCTCCTCACATCGCGGGCTCCGCGCTCTTCGGCGCCCGGTTGCGGCCCGGCGGGCCGGGAGCGGCTCCGGCCGCGGCGGCCGCCCGGCCCCGGACGCAGGCAGCAAACTTTGGCGGCGTCCGCGCGGCGCCTCTCCGCCGGCGCGCCGGGCTCGCCCCTTTATAGAGTGTCTGCGCCGCCGCCCGCGCCCCGCGCCGCGCCCCCCCGCCGCCGCCCGGCGCCCCTCCCGGAGCGGGCGGCCGCGGGCAGGGCTCCGGCCGGCGCCTTTGTCTCTTCGGGCCGCTCGGGCGCCGAGCCTCCTGCGCTCCGGGCGCGGAGGGCCGGCCGGCCGCCTGCCTCCACTGGTCCTCGGCGTTTCTCCGCACGCCGGCCCCGCTCGGGCTCAGGTGGTGTCCCCGTCTCTGGACCTTCTCTCCGGGCTCGTGTCCGCTCTTCGGGCTCCCCCGGCGGCCGGCCCGGCCCGGAGGCTCGCGGCCGGAGCGGAGTGCGCACGCCGGGGTGGCGGGACTTCGGCAAGACCAACTTTCCGGTTCGGAAGCGGCGCGGGCCGCACGGCTCCTCCCCTCCCCTCCCCTCGAACCCCCTCCCCTCCCCTCCCCCCCCCCTCGCCCCCCCCCCCCCCCCCCGGGCCCCTCGACTCCTTAGCGCCCGCCCCGCCCGCCGCCGCCACCACCGCCGCCGCCGGGGCCGCCCCAGCCCTTCGCCCGCCCGCTGGGCCTCCGGGCCGCCAGCGGCTCCTTAAATCCAGGGACAGGAAGGGGACCGCGGGGCTTCGCGTCCCACCCCCAGTTCCCTAGCCAGATGGGTGCAGTGCCGGGCGCCTGTGGCGTGGGCAGGGAGCGCAGGGTGCCCGGAGGCCGCGCGACTGAAAGTTCCAAGTCCGCAAAAGTCCCACGCGTGGCCCACCGCGTTCTGGACTTTCGGGGATGCTGTAGGGGGAGCAGGTGAGGGGTCGCGCACGTCCGGCCCGACCCCGCATCACCGGGCGGCGGGCGCCGCGCGCTCCCGGCACACGCACCCACCCTGCGCGGGTTTTCAGGCGCGCGCCTTCGCCCCCGCGCGCGCACCCCACCCGCAGCGGCGCACACGCGCCCTCGCCTACTCCCGGGCGCTCACTCCCGCGCGTGTCCTCCATCGCGAGCGGCCGCCGGGATGTGCTCCAGGGCCGTCGCTGCCGAGCTCGCGCCTGTGCCCTGCGCCCCAGCATGTCTTCTTTCATTTCCTAAATTTATTATTTTTGTCTTCACAAGTGGCCCTGTCTGGTACGAAGCTTTGGCACAGATGGCCTCCCGGCGCTTCCCCCAGGGTCGTGTGCTGGAAGGGAACTGCCGGCGAGCAGACAGCCCCGGGCTCCCGCAGGGCTGCGATCTCCCCGCGTGGCTGGGAGCGGGGCTCTGACTAGTGGGGACCCCCTCCCCCGCCCCGGGTGGACCCCAGCCCTGCTCCACTCGCCCGGCTCTCCGCGAGTTGCTTTTCCGTTCTAGAACCTTCCCTCTTCCCAGCCGGTGTTCTCCCGCGCGCCTCTAATTGTGTAAGTTGCACGAAGCAACAGCTTTGGGCTCCAGGTAAAGCGCAGGAAAATCATACAGAGGAACGAAGCGCACAGGTTAGAATCATCTTCAAAGAGACTCCGCCACTGCTTTTGCCACCCCCTCCCAACCAGATTCCTGAAGATTGGTTTTGTTTTGCTACGTGGTGGCAGGAGTATTCACTTAGGTAATTTTGTTTTTGAAAATAAAAAATGGCAAATGCAAGATGTTCGAAATCTAGGGTTATCATCCACCCCACCCCCCACCATGGTAACGCTTTTATAGCTAAGCTGGGAGATGCAGGGAAGGTCTGTTTCGCCAGTGCGCCGTCAACTTTGGCAAATGCTGCTGCATTTTGGGGACGCTCTCGCATCCGGCGCAGAGGCGCTGGCTGTGAAAAGTTTCCAGCCAAGGCTTTGGGGCTAGCTGGCCAGGAACTTTCCTGAGAAAATAGTGGCTAAGAGGAGGGGCGAGGCAGGGCCGTGTCTAGGCGGGGGCGGGCGGTGGTAGCGAGTGGAAGTTTCTTGCAGAATTTACAGGATGTCAGGAGTTTGGGGGAAGTTGCAGCGCAGCAGCGGAAAGGTAGACGTCTGCTCCCCAGCAGAGAAAGAACCCAAAGCGGTCGTCAGTGGGTCGGACTCCTGGTTAAAGGTGCACTGCCTATTGTGACCTGGTTAATTCTCTCTTTTTCCCTTCTTTTTACAAAACTGGACACTTTGGGGGGAAAGAAGCAAATGGAAGTTCTCGCGGCGTCCGAACCCTCTCAGAGGAAGCCCGAGCCCGGCTCCCCCGCAGCCTTCCGGCCCCGTGGCAGCGACTCCTCCACTTCGGGCCACTTTGCGCCCTCCGACCCCCACTGTTTTGTCTCTAAAGCCATTCACCCGCCTCCCCCAGCCCCTCTCCCGCCCGTCCCCCACTCTCTCCGACCCACTGGCACGATTTCCTTAGGTCTTTCCCGGACTTCTAAACGCCACTGTCTAATTCCGTCGACTCGTTTTGCATATTCTACGGTGTTCGGTCGTGGGGAGGATCTTAAGTCCCTCCAGCGAAGACGAATGTGAGGCCCCGGCCCTTTAGCTGTAAGAAGCGAGCCGTCAGATCGCAGACGTGTGCGCCAGCCGGGAGGCGCTTTGTGAGTGGGGAGACACGGCAGGCTGGGCTCGGCTGCGGCGGACGCCGGGGCTGCCACAGAGCAAGCGACCGCGAAGCCGTACGCCGAGCCCGCGGTGCGACCTGCCCGGGAGCGGGGTGCGGTCCCCGCCCAGGGCGCGCGCGGGGTGGGGCTGGCGGGGCGTAGGTGCGGCTCCACCTCGCCCCCCGCGCTCTCTGCGCTCGGATTTCGTTGAGAAGATCGAGCAAAGACTTGGACGGAAAGAGCTAAGGACGCAGCGGAAGGGGAACCTACACAAACTCCCCGCTAAGGCTAGGTGGTGCGGATCTGTAAACCTTTTGAAAGACTGACTGGGGTATTCAAGATCAATAAAATTAAAAGAAAAAAACCAATAAAATACAAAGTAGAGGCCGAAAACAAAAGGCGAGTTACCTCCTGAGTCTCCTGTTCTCCTTCGCTTCCCTTCACTGAGTTCTGAAACTTTTCTTTAAGTTTTTATTTAGTGCAGGAAGTTTTAATGAAAGCATACCTGTCTTAAGTTCGAGTCCCAACAATAGCTACATTGCGAGTCGGCAACGTGTCAAGAAGGGTGTTTTCACAGATGAGGTACCAGAATGTTTCCTCCGGTCTCGCCCAGGCGAAAGGACCCCCGGAGCTGTGCATCAGAGGTGTGGATACTGACTCTTGCAGGCAACACACAGGTCTTTGCCATCACATGACCACTGTCTATCACAGTATTGTAATACCTAAACACTATTGCAAAAACCAAAGTTTGCTTTCTTCCCTATAATTAAATCTAATTTGTTAATTGTCTTTCCTCTTGCAATGTTGTTTTCATCTTTGGAGGCGACACGTTATTATTTTGTCTGCTTAATAATATTATTTACAAATTAATACTATATATTTTACATTAGTGGAACATATAATTAGGTGTTTGATTAATTTGTATCATTTATTCAGATACTACAGAAATCGTATCTGGGGTATTGGCTTGACAAGGGAAAGTGGAAGGCTTGGCTCTGTCTTAATGTCCTGGTTTATTGAGAATACCTGGCTCTTTCAAAATCGAAAGACAGCTTTGCATAATGTGCATTGGGCACTGTATTTGCAATGTGCTTATTTTCCCACCTACTTTGTACAAAAAGAGTATTCAAAGATTAGAGCTTTATTTTTTTGGTCTCTTGTCATTCTTTTTTTCCTCCCAAATCAAAATTCCTTTCTTCTCTCTCCCCTGTCTCTGGTTCCTCCCCCACCCCAACTTTTGTTTTTAGGTCCTTACGGTTAAAACCAGCATGATTTTGTGTCTTTAATGTTGTGACAAGTGACCGCTAATTGGTTCTCACTTGAGCAAAGATATTACCATACTAATATTATTATTGGTAAGAAGAGGTAATTGATAACACCACCTGCCACTCTGGGGCAATCAGGATGATAAATGTTTCCATCAACAGGAAATCTGTGCTGGGTGTACCACAGCCCAACGCAAACAGCATGTCAAGTGCCAATTATAAAGATGTTGCTTTTCTATTACATTTGGGTGGTGGAGGGGTAGGTGCTAGAAAACATGCAGCCAAAAACTATATTATGGTTTTTTGAAAACGCTTTTTCTGAGCGTCTCGCTCACCCATTTGAAATCGCTTTCCCCATAAAAATAAAATGCTCTCCTTAAATAAACCAACATATAGCTAACTGCCTGGTCCACACTGCACACAACTCCTGCTGTCACCCCCTTTGCTTTCAACACTATTGAGATAAATATGTCTAAATATTTTTATAGATAGGAGCCACGTGTGTAGTTATAGAAATCCATCTAGGTCTTTGTGCTTCCCAGTCATCTTGTATGTTCATTACAGGTCGGCTTACAGCTTCACATGTAGGCATCACAGGCAAACATTCCATGGCTTTTTATGTCACACGCAGAGAAACAACAGCACAGAGTCATTTGTCTTCACACTTAGCTACACAAGCCATGTGAAAGCACTTCTCTCCTGACCACTAAGCTGCATATCTGGGCCGCGGGTGGACGGGATGGAGCACTTCAACACGTATGATTCCGTAAACAGTGGCCAGCTAAAACCTTGACTCCCTTGCCTATAGGGAGGCTCAAACGATTATTATTAGCTTGCATTTTTAGATGCAGGCCTCAAAAGGCGAAATCAGCTATTGATAATTGCAAGAAGTATACAGCAGCTACTGTATCGATCGGCTTGTCCCTATTCCCCTGGTATGGGAGAGATAAGAAGACTCAGTCTTTAGTGCAATATAATTTCTTTTGACCTATCTGCTTGCTACAGACTTATGATGAATAGCCGGACTGGTTAAAGTCCTTTATCACGAAAGTTACCCCTTGATATAATATTGATTCTTTATAACTAGCTCCAAACACAAAAATCAAACTGTCCACTTGACCATCATCATCATCAATATCATCACAAAGCCTCCGGAATAAAGATCAGCCGCAGCCTGAAAACGCTTCCATAATCTTCCCAGCTAATCTTTATTTGCTGATGATGAAAAGAAGAAGGGGGAGGGGTGGGCCAGAGGGAGAGCGAGCAGAATGTCATTTGGACGAACACTATATTTATATGTGTACATACATGAGGCCGAGGGAGACCCGGCGGCCTCTACTCCGGAGGGTGCGTGGGCAGCGCGACCGCCCTCCGCAGGGCTCGGCCGCCCACCCACCCACCTCGGGGGACTCGGGGAGCCGGGAGGCCCAGGGGACTGGGGGTCTAGGGAGAGACAAAAAGGGCTCCACCCGAGCTGCCTGATGGGAGACACAGGGGGAGACCCCCGGCCTCCTGCTCATCCCAGATCGATGTCGCGCGTCCTCGGCGCTCGGGCGGGCTGCACTCTCGGGAGCGCGGGCGGCCCGGGGCGCACGCGGGGTGGACTCGCCAGCCTGGAGAGGCCGCGCCGCCCCAGGCGCACATCAAAGGCCGCGCGGGCAATCAGCGTGCATTTCCCCAATTAATGGCATTTCCTGCCCCCCGCCCGTCCGCCCCGCCCCCCGCGCCAGCCCGGCTGCCAGGACGCGGGGACGAGCGTGCCCGGCGGAGCGAGTGCGCGCGTGTCCGCCCGCCCGGGTTCCCGGACCCGGGGACGCCCCGGCACGCCTGGGCCTCCTCTCGGCCGTGTTTCGGGCGCGTGCTGGGAGGAAAGGGGCTTCGGGTGCGGCGGGGGACACAGGGAGGACGCAGGCGGAACCTCCTGGAACCTTCTCGGCCCCCGTGGCCGCACCTACAGGCACCGAATCCCTGGGGAGGCCGTCTTCCGGGCCTCCGGTGCAGTGGGCGCCGAGGGAGCCCTGCCTTTGGGCCCGCCCCAGTCCCTTCCCACTCGCGTCTCTGCAGCCCTCCGAGATCGCGGATCCAGTGGGAGCGGGGGTGTGAAAAGTAAGCGAGGCCTCAGCGCGGGACCGCGTCCTCCTCGGCTTCCTAACCCGCTGGGCGGCGGGGCGAGGGCCGGAGGGTCCTCTGTCGTCCAGACTCCACTCAGTTTGGAGAACGCGGCCCGCTGTCCCCTTCTCTCGTTGGGCCCACCCAGTGGGACGTACGGGGCTCGGTGCAGCGGCCGGGCACCCCGTGGCGGGGTGGGGGGCTGAGGGCAGGCTCTACTCACCCCGCCTCCACCCGGGGCCCGGGACACCCTGCGGATCCGTGGGAGGGGCGCGGGCTGGGAGCACGGGTCTGCACGACGTGTTCACAGAAGTTGTGGAAAAACAGGCGCGACTTCGATGGGGCGGACCCGTCGGTCCTGGCTCCTGGTGGTCACAGGCGTCACTTGCTTCGGCTCCGGGAGCTGCAAAGCTCAGAGCTGACACTGCCCCGCTGGCCTTGCGGATGGCCCCAGCAGTGCCCGGCCCGCCCGAGGTCCCGGTTGGACGTCTGCACTCTGACCGGATGCACGGGGCCTTGCCCAGAACGGACGCTTTCAAGCTGTCCCGGAAAGTCAGGAATCACGGAGGAGCAACAAAAATCGTACTGATTAGAGTCGGTACATCCTCCTGAAAAACCATCAACAACAAAAGAAAACCAATCTGGTAGCAGGACTAACAGCCTCCTGCTCAAGCCGTGCAATCAGACTGATGAGCTAAGCAAATGAGCAGGTCTGTCCAGACGCTCGGGCCCCTCCATGCTAACGACTGTGCTTGGCCTGCGTGGCCGGAGCCAAGGATCATGCTGTTGCTCTCGGCTTGGTGGTGGGTGTTGGGCAAGGACCAAGCAAGCCTCTGTTCTTACACATGTGCAGGGAGCCAGGACGCCTCTGCTTCTCCCTTACAAATCGCTGGCCACTGCTGAGAAGTTTCGCTTAATGATGTATTCTGCATTTTGAGCGTTGTATGTCTGATTCATCCAGACTTTTCTGTTTGAAATCAGACGTGAGGGAGTGATGCCGAGACATCTCCTGCCCTTATATGGGGAAGACGCTGGACCCCAAAGACACTGATTTTCTTGGAGTCAAAGAGTTGAGGAAAAAAGAATCCTTTATAAAAATTTTAATCAGTGAGTGGGCAGTGGATTTCCTTAAAGTCTGGGGATGTTTGCACACTGTGTGTGCTCTGCTTTACGGAGAACTGCTGAATCAGAATTCATGAAAGAGGAAGTTGAAGGGGCTGTGACCTGGTCTGCAAAGGATTCTCCCCTCCTGGGAGTGTAGCTACAGGTGCCTCTGGCGTGGCCAGTGCTGCCGTACAGGGTAGAGCAGTCGGCTGGCACAGCCACGCCCCAGGTCACAGGACCAGGCTCAGCCACACACATGCTGGAGTCCAAGAAGGTCTTCCGGAGCACGGACGCCCTCTCTGGAGCCCTCCAGTGAGGTCTGCAGCCTGCAGCCCGTCTACCACGGCCATCCCACCGGGACCGCCCTCAACTGAGCAGGAGGTGGGCTGTCTTGGGCCACGGTGGCCTTGAGTCTCCTCAGAGTGGTTGAGGTGAAGGTGTCACCAGAGGCTGGAAGAGGAGGTCCCGGCTCGTGAGGAAAGCCAACACCCGTGAAGTTGTTGGTGACAGTTGTGCCGAAGAGGGAGCCACTGCTACCAGAAGTGGAGAGGGCGAGAAGCCCCTGAGACCAAGGCCCCACCAGGGGGAGGTGGGCTGTGAGGGAGGCCCAGACACCAGCCGGGCGAGGAGGGAGCCAGCGGGAGCAAGCGCTGGCATGGCTCTCAGAGAGCCGAGGCCTCCCCCCTGTCAGCGGCCTGTGCTCGGGCGTGATGGCGGCACACACGTTTCCTGCCCAGTACACACCCTGCTAGTTCACTTGTTGGTTGATTTCATTTTGAACTTTTGAAAGGCAAGAGATTAGTCCTTCACACAAGGTAAGATTCTGGACAAGGCAGATAAATGAACTGTTAATTGATTTATACCCCAGCACACCTCAATCTCAGCCCTTCCTTCTGAAAGTAACACTATTTCAAGAAATCAGACCATGGCCTTGTGTGTAAGGATCAAATTGAAACACAAGACAACTGTGTTTATGTTTGAGGCACACATCCCATGCTCACTTGAAAGTAAAAAAGCAAAATTTACTTATAAAGTGCATTTTCCACTTTAATGACTTAATTTTTCTTTCATTTTTCTTTTGCTGACTCCTTTTTGCTTCTCTTTTTTAAATCAATCAAATTTTGGCCAAAAACGAATGTCAGCATTGAATGTAGGAAATACATTTACTGTAAATCACATAATAAATAAACGTGTTGTTTGGATGCTTTTTGCCTTTTTTGTGTTTAAGAATTGAGCTGACAGAAAACGTGGCTTATTGGGTAATTGCTCTAAAAATAATTAGCACATGAACTTCTTGCATTTTTTTTTTTTTTTTTGATGCTGAAGCAGAAGACCCAATACTTCGGCCACCTGATGAGAGGAGTCGACTTTGGAAAAGGCCCTGATGCTGGGAAAGATTGAAGGCAGGAGGATAAGGGGGAGACAGAGGATGAGATGGTTGGATGGCATCACTGACTCAATGGACATGAGTTTGAGCAAACTCAGGGAGACAGTGAAGGACAGGGAAGGCTCCAGTGCTGCAGTCCATGGGGTCGCAAAGTGTGGGACAGGACTGAGTGAGTGAACAACAACAACTGTTTGCTAGGGCAGATCCCACTCTACGTTGTTACCTGTTCATCGTGTGAACTGTTGGTGTATGAGATAGCCCAGTAGCCTGAAGACACATTTGAAACTAGTTTCTTGCTGAGAACGGTCATTATAATCCCTGTGGGGATTGGTTGGATTGTTTTCCCTGTAGTCACATGGTCCTTGAATTTTACAATGACTTTGTAAACACAAACATTAACTACTCATATTCCATGTTAAACACAAGTTTTAGGTATATCAATTTAGAGAGAGGATTTAGCTGCTACTATTTTGTCTAAAATAGCACTAAATTGGTACTATTGTACCAATTTCAAAGAGAATTAAATAATATCGTATTGTGATTTCTGAAAAATTGTCTCAGATCTTACATGTATTTGTGCTGAGAATCGGCTGGTGCATTTTTGAAATCTTTGCCATTGCTTCTGCCCTCGGGTCACTGACAGCCTTTCTCGACTTTTTCTCTCATCTGTCTCCACACGTTACTTTCAGGAGGTCGGTGTTCATCAGTTGTCTTTGTGTATCATTTCAACATGCACGATGAAGGGTCTTTAAGATGCCTGGTCGGACGGCCTCTGGTGGAGCCAGGCTGGAGGTGAGATGACGTCCTGAGGGTTCTTCTCGCTGAACAGCCTGGGACATGGTCCAGGTGGCGGCCTCTGAGTCTCTCCTGTCTGTGGGCGGCAGAGCCAGGGCCTGGCCGGGAAGCGTGTGTGGTGTGTCTCACTCCACGGACCCAGTCCGCAGCCTGAGGAGCTCAGGCTGGAGTTCTTCCTCTGCCCACCAGCTGGCTTTCTCTGGGGGAGAAGCCTTCAGAAAACCCCAAGAGAGGGGCACTGTGTGGGCGTGGAGGACTCTGCTTTCTGATAGGTACATGCTGAGAAGTTCGGTTGCCCGAGGAATGTTTCAACACAATAAGATGTTTCAGGCAATGTCACGGGGCACTGTCCTTCCACCTTACACGTGGCGTGGTCTCCCGTTCCCCATGGGAGGGAAGCATAGACTCCCTGCCACTGGGGAGACACTGGGTGAAGGAACAGAAGGTCCCCCATGTGTGAAAAATGTCAGCTATGTGGTTTCGACCACGAATTATTGCTTGACATGTGGATAGCTGGACAAAACTGTTTGATCCCATGCCTTTCTTTAGAAAACAAAAACACACTTCTTCTTGGCTGTTGTGAGGTTATTGGAAGAGTAAATAGGTTACTTTCCATATTATCCGAACAGGATTAACAGATGCGTGGCCATTTGACATAAGATGTTACTTAATGAGAAGAATTGCAGTCAGCCTTTACACGGGTTTCCCAGCCCCAGGTTTGCTGAGGGAACACCGGACACTTGAGAAGTGGCCGCAGGGCTGCGCAGGGCTCTCTGACTGGGACGCACTCGGGCTCTGTGGCTTCGGCTCCCTTCATCCTGGTTGGAGATCCCGCCGGGGGGTGCTGGCCTCCTGGGTTTCACGCCCCCTCTGGAGTTACTGAACGCCACACCTTCCTCTGTGAGTCTCTGCTATCTGCTCTCGGGTGGAAGCAAGGGGCATTGTGACCATGGCTTCCAGGGCTGGACTGCCCCCCCCCACGCCGCGGGCCCTGGGCCTCGCTGACGCAGGGCTCACCACATACCCACGTCTGTCCCCGCCGCTCTGTGGTGTGGACAGCAGGTGAGAGCTGGGGCACCTCCCAGAACACAGGCGGCTGCAGGGGTCAGATGTCCAACGTCACTGTCTCTGCAGTGAGGATGAAAACTCAGTCACCGAAGTGTGTGGTCCAGCGGCTGCCGCCTGCACCCACAGAGGCCAGGCCGCTCCTGTTTCACGCTTACCACCTGAGCGGCTGGCCCTTCATGCTCTTGAGCAGGACCTGCAGTGCCAGGCCAGGACTCAGGTGTACGGGGAGGGGTCTAAACGTGACAACTATGTTGCAGCCCAAGATGTGGGCTGCGTCTCACGGGTCTGCTGTGTCTTGGCCGCGGGCCCCCCCGTGGCCACTTTCCCTGTCGGCGAGGTGTCCTCACTGTCTAGAGAGCCAGTGCAGGGTCTCTTTGGTTGTCATTCTGTGATGATTGAAATAATTGCAGGATACAATCAGACCATGTTGTATGATGATCAACAGTCAGATCAATCAGCATGAGAATGATCTTGGGTCATTGTAGAGTCAGCCCACTGAACATACCAGAAACTTCTGCTTGGCTTTTCATTAAACAGTTCTCCCTCAAGGTCTGTTGTTGCTGGCTCCGACAGGTGGGCAGTGCTGGGACTGGCAGGGCCCGGTGATCCTGAGCACCGCACCTGCCTGTGGCCCAAAGTGAGGCTCAGGGAGCCTCCACCGTGTGGAAGAGACATGTGCTGGTTCTGTTTGTAATTACAGTGATGGATGACGTCATAATGCTGGTGTAAACAGAGCACCTCCTCCTAGGCATCTATAATGAAGTGTCTTTTATGCTTCAAGAAGAGTCTTCGTCCTTTGTACAGTCTGACCCCAGAGAATCTATGGAGACAAACAGCTAGCAGTCTACTGTTTGCACAGTTGGTACTCGTTTTAGAAGGAATATATTTTCATTTCAAACTTTCCTTTTCTCTATACGCTTAAAAAGACTGCATATGTCCTGTTATGTCCTTGGGAATACTTTTGGGCTGCAGAGAGAGTGACTGGTTATGACTGTTAATTGGTTCTACAGTTTGGACATCACGTTTTTGGCCCTATTTTACCTTAGAATGGTAAAGAGTTTTTTAAAGTAGAAAACTCACAATGTAGATGTTAGCAAATTACTACCTGTTTACAAGCACTCGGACATGTCTTCCTCAGTAGCCGAGCTGCTCTGTGTTTTGAGTCCAGGATTCCGTGGCTGTGTGTCCTGCCATCTGGGACAAGGTGAGGAAGCGTGGCGAGTTCTGTGGTGGAAGTTAGGGGTGATGTGCTTACGACGGGCACAGCCCCAACAGGGTGTCTGGTGACGACTTAGATCGGTGGGGAAGCCCGGCGCTGCTCACCCCTGCTGCACTTCTCTGCTGAGAGCCCCGCCCCGAGTGTGTGGCGATTTACTGGCAACCACAGTGTAACACAGAGAGAAAGAGCGTCCAGCAGGAATCCGACAGGACTCCGACAGGGGCAGGAAGACACGGGAGAAGGCAGAGAGATGAGAACTGGGACAAGCTGCACAGCGGGAGTGCTGAGACTGCCCCGCCACCCCATCCTCCCCGCAGGAGCCTGTTTGGGGTTTATGGGTCAGCGTGTCTCAGGTTAGCAGTTTTTAAACACTTCTGTGTTGGTCATTGTGTTCATTAGTCCCAAGGAAGCCCTCTTTTTCCAAGAGAAAGTGATCTGGCCAGCAGCTGCTGGCCTGCTGAAGGCCTTCCTTCCCTGGGTGGTTTCTCTTTACAGGCACGAGTCCCCCCAGGGGCGGGCACCAGGGCTGGGAGCTGATGCCAATGGTGCCCTGGCGGCTCCCTTCTGCCTGCTGGCCTGTTGGCGCCATTTCCCACGCCCACTCGCGAGGGGCCCTGGGCGGCGGTACCAGGAAGGGGCTGAGGCTGGCAGGCGGAGGTCTGTGTGGGCTCCCATCGGGCAGCATCATAACTGTCTTGCCAGAGGAGAGCTTCCTTCTTTTGGGTCTAGACTCAGCTGGCCCTTTGGTGGGAGCAGCTGCAGCATCCAGTTCTGAGGAAGGTCAAGGGGCATCTCCGTGACTTCTGACTGTTAGAGATCCAGAGAACATGGCATTTGGAGACATGGACCTAGGCAGTGACAGTCCGCAGGGGCAGGGCTGGTCTGTTAGGGGACCTCCTGTACGTATGCACAGAAGCGGGTGCTACAGAGCCTGGCAGCACGTTCTCTATCAGACACATGCCACAAATACGGAGATGCTGCAACAACCCAACCGGAAGGCGCATAGTCAGGGCTGCCATGTGTCCGCCCACAGCAGCTCTATGGTTTGGTATGGAGGATGTTTACCCTTAGTTGTCACCTCTATGGGACATGTGGGGTCACGTGACTCAGATAGAATGGAAAATCCACGTGCTAGCTTGCTCAGTCATGCCTGACTCTGCGACCCATAGCCTGTAGCCTACCAAGCTCCTCTGTCCATGGGATTTTCCAGGCAAGGATACGGAATGGGTAGCGTTTCCTTCTCTGGGGCATCTTCCTGACCCTGGGATTGAACCCATGTCCCTTGCATCTTTTGCATTGCAGTTGGGATCTTTAGCACTAGTGTCACACAACCAAGATAGGATGGAAAGTCCATAACCATCTGAAAAATGTACGATCTTTATTTTTATTTAACCTAGTACCTGAATTATGCATCTTTCTGAACATAATTAACAAGAACACTATGGAGATTTCTTAGGACAAAGGCTTGGTGGTATTGGTCTGCAGCCCCCTGGTATGCTGTGGTGTGGAGTGATATGCTGTTAGATATTGATATAAACGGAGGGGACTGGCCAAATCAATCAACTACTCCGCCTCAGAGAAACCCAGGGCAGGGATGAACACCACATGATGGGCCTGTTCTTGTTAGAGTTCCACGCCCCACTGACCTTGGGTGCCCCTGACAGTCAAGAAAGCCGTGCCTCAGAACTGGGGGTGTGGGCATAACTCGGTGAGGGGCAAGAAAGAAATGCTGAGGCATGAGATGCTGTCCATGTGTGCTCTAGGGTCTTTGTGTCTGAGTTAGAGACTTGCCCAGTTTCTGCAGAAAGAGTAGTTGTGAAGTTTTGCCTTATTCGGCAGCTTACTTTAAATAATGCACACTTGGGAAACTTGGCAGAGCGTGACACTAATCTACGTGAGATCCTCATCACTGGTTCTGTTGCAGCTGGGATGCCATAGAAGGGGGTCTCGTCCACTAGGCATGGCGGGAAGGCATCTTTCTCCCCTGAGGCTCTTCCACCTGGACCAATGGTTGGCTTCTACTCCACCAGCGTTTCACCAGGTTCTGACTCACTTCATTTGGACTCTCACACCAAATTCAGAACTGACCATTTATTGAGCAGCTTTTAAGGTCCACCAATAATGAAGACCATCCTGCTGTTGTTCATTTGTTAAGTCAGGTCTGATTCTTTGTGACCCCATGGACTGCAGCACACCAGGCTCCTCTGCCCTTCACTATCTCCCGGAATTTGCTCAAACTCACGTCCACTGAGTTGGTGATGCCATCCAACCATTTCATCCTCTGTCACCCCTGTCTCCTCCTGCCTTCAGTCTTTCCCATCATGAGGGTATTTTTCAATGAGTTGTCTCTTTGCATCACATGGCCAAAGTATTGGGGCTTCAGCTTCAGCATCAGTGCTTCCAATGAATATTCAGGGTTGACTGAATGACTTTAGGAATGACTGGTTGGATCTCCTTGCTGTCCAAGGGACTCTCAGGAGTCTTCTCCATCACCACACTTCGAAAGTATCACTTCTTTTGTGCTCAGTCTTCTTTATGGTCCAACTCTCACATCTGTACACAACTAGTGGAAAAAACACAGCTTTGACTAGACAGACTTTTGTTGGCAAAGTCATGTCTTTGCTTTTTAATAGACTGTCTGGGTTTTTCATAGCTTTTCTTCCCAAGAACAAGCGTATTTTAATTTCACGGCTGTAGTCATGGTCAGCACTGATTTTGGAGCCCAAGGAAATAAGAGTCCCATGAACAATATGAAAAGACTATCCTGGAAACCATATAATGAAGCCTCCTTGTGTTGTAGATGAGGGTGGCACTTTGGAGAGATTAAGTAGCCTGTTCAGAGGCACACATAGTCACTGACACTCTGGCTTAGATGATGCTGACTGTGGTGGGGGTGATGGTGATGGTGATGGTGATGATAATGGAGAAGATGATGCTGACTGTGGTGGGGGTGATGGTGATGGGGTTCTGAGGGTGATGGTGATGGTGATGGGGAAGATGATGATGATGGGGAAGATGATGATGACTGTGGTGAGGTGATGGTGATGGGGTTCTGAGGGTGATGGTGATGGTGATGGGGAAGATGATGATGATGACTGTGGTGAGGTGATGGTGATGGGGTTCTGAGGGTGATGGTGATGGTGATGGGGAAGATGATGATGATGGGGAAGATGATGATGACTGTGGTGGTGGTGATGAAGATGGTGATGGGGGTGATGGGAGTAGTCCTTGAAAATCTCTGCTGTGCAGCTCCCTCTTCAGCAGTGGGAATGAGGAAGGCCTCTTTCTGGGAGTGTGAGCCCTTCACCAGCCCCTAATGTAAGTCTCGCCCCAGATCAGCTTCTGCAGCTGCCATATCATCCACACACCAGTGGCTTCACAGAAGTGTACTTGCTCATGGTCTGGAGGCCAGAAGCTCACCATCCAGGTGTCAGCAGGGCCAGGCTCTGCTGAAGGCTCTCAAGGTACCTGCCTCAGCCACCTTTTTGCCTCTGCGGGGCCGACAGTCCCAGGTATGGATGTGTCGCTCCAGTGCTCACCTCCGTCTTCACGCATCCTTTTCCTCTTCTTGAGAGGAACCCAGAGTGGGCTGGGGCCCACCCTCATGACCTCATGACCTCGTCTATTCGATGTACAGGAGCCAGATACCATGGGTGGAACTGGGCTGCTGTTTAGAAGCTCAGTTCTCAGGAGGGGAGAGTGGGAGCCAGGTACTAAAGAAAGTCGTCAACACAGGTGGCTGAGTGTGATCAGGTCACCTGAGGTCCTCCGTGCGTCTGTGGCATTTATCCCAAGAGGGGCTCCTGCCAGGCTGGGCTCACCTCTGTGTTCCAGGGGCCGTGCTTTCTGCAGGACCACCTTTGGCGGCTGTGAGCGAAAAGCACCTGGGGGTGCTGCAGCAGGGCAGGGCAGAACCTGTGCTCAGGACCCTCAGCAGCCCTCCTCCCAGACCAGGTGGGACGTCAAGGGCCAAACCATGGTGGATTTTCCAATGCACGGCTTCAGGGACTTTGATAACGGGCTTCTCCCGAATATGAGGACCAAGGCAAACGCTCTGTGTTCTCCCTCTGAGGATGGGCTGATGTGTTTCTCTGGGAAGATGCTGTGCTTGGCTGGGGCCACATGAGAGTCAGAGGCTGTTGGGGTTTTTGTTCTGCAAACGCAAAACCCAGTAAAGAGAAGGGTGAATGTCTGCTCCTCGTGCCCTCCAGGCTGTGCACCTCTCTCGTTGTCCAGTGTGCATGCATCTTGCAAGAATGATGGGAGAAGCATTTATTATTATTTTCTGTTTCATAACTCAACCTCAGGCACTAAGATTTAGAAATAGGGTCTTTATAGGTAGGACTGAGTTTAGTGTTTTTCCTATAAAATAATTTCCACAAATTTAGCTCCAGGCTCTTTACCCTGCCTGATATAGGAGACTGGATTCAGAGTTCATTTTTTTTGAACGTCCATAAAACGCATGCGCCTCACGACTAGCGGGAGCTCTCAGGTGCGAGGTCTCAGCTCTGTGTCCGGGTCTCCGTGCCTCCGCCACTGGGCTGGCTGACCCTCGTCCCTGCCCTTCCCGCTGCGGTTCAGATGTCCTCTCGTGACGGTTGTGCCAGCTGCATGGTCGTGCGGGCCACACGTCCGCGTCCCCTGGCAGGTGTGTGCTCCCCAGGTCACCTTCAGGGCGACCCACGCCCGACTGTGGGGCTGCAGGGCCGTTCCTCGCTGTGTCTGACCCGGGCTCAGGGCGGTCCTGAGACCTGGCCTTGCTGAACGAGTCTTGAGCACACTCTGTCCCCCAAAGAAGCCTTATTGTGAGCAAGGCCCCCCCATCTCCTCCCTGCTCAGGAAACCTCTGATGGAGAACAGACCATTGACAAGAGAAAGACACCGACCTTGTGCACGGTGTTAGTGCACTTATGCTTGCTCCCTGCATAGACCCTTCCTGATGTTGCCTTTGAATCTATGTTTTAAATTTGTGAAATTAGGGAAAAGGGCCTCATTTAAAGTTGATTTCAATTTAATGACGATGAGATGGTCTGATTTCTTTTCCTTGGAAACTGTTTCTTTCTTCTTCCTGAACCTCCCCATGGCTCCTCACCCACCCGATGTTTGGATTTGGGGGACTTGGGGCACGTGTGCAGGAGGTGCTGATTTTCCTGTAAAAGCAATGCTGGTGGTGAGGCACAGGTGGGTCTGTTATAAACGCTGGTTCCCTAAGAGCCAAGGCAGCAAGTTAGGTGCTCAGCTGAGAGTCAAGGGAGGTTTCGTGGCTGAAATTCTACATAATTTAAGGATCTTTGATCATAAGAGAAAACCCACAAATACAAAGTTAGAGTTAATACATTTATTTTCTTCTGTTTTTATTCTGGGGTCAGAAAGAAGTGGTAAGTAGGAAGAACAAGGAGTGACTTTGGTTCATTGAATCAATGAATGATTCAATTAATACTGAGGAAATTTTAGTCTCTCCAGATGAACATACAAAATAAATGAGAAGAAAATGAATATTTTCTGCAAGGGATATTTCGATGCAGTAATTCAAATGACAGTGATTATGTTTCTATGAAAGTTTGATCTGGAATCTGATGTGCAGAAATTTCCACTTGACTGAGTCTGTCTCCCCCACCTTTGTGTTTTGGGGAACGGTGTAAGCAACTAGAATCTAAGCCCTTGTTGTTCGCGTATAAATCGTGTTTATAAAGGCAGGCCCAGCCCCGCACTAGGCTGCTTCGTGTAGCTGTGCGTTTCTGTTACTCCTCATGGCTGCATTCTGCTACAGCGGCCATAGCTTCTGCACTAAGAGAAAAGATTAATTGGCTCACGGCAACACATCGGGTTGGCCTGGACATTGTTCTGGGGCTTTGCTTTAATTCTCGCTGTTAAAGGAAAAAAAAAAATCCTCTGCGACAATGTTATTAATGTGATAAAAAGGAATACTTGTTAATAACTAGATAATTTTGAGAACATGGGTTCATCCATCTGTTAATCTTTGTTGTGATTAAGGAGGAAATCCTATTACCCATTATTCCTAATGACAAGACCAAGGAGGCTTAAAGCCCCGGCCGGTGCAGCCCCACAGAAGAGCCGGAAGGGTATCGGCGATCTTGGTGGCAATTGAGGAATTGGCCCGACCTCCACACAACAAGAGTGATACAAAAGAATTACACCCTCACTAAAGTCTATTTCCTCGTATAATCACACAAAATGATTTTTCTTAAATATGATAATAAATCACAGCAAAAAATCAATGTGGCAGAGCCCAACTGCTATGGCCTGATAACACATCAATCAATATTTAGTATTTAGATTTTAATTAATACATAGCCGTGCAGAGACTTTTTAAGGGAGAAATATTATCTCAGATAAAAAATCCAGCACCGTTAGCATGCAAAAGTTGTTGCTCATATCTGTCATTGATCAATCTGCTGGGGTTGTGATTAAAAACCCTTGGAAATATCAGACAAGAGGGCAAAACAGATTGAACCAGAGAGAATGTTGTCGGCATCTGTGCTGGGAGACGCAGCTTAGGAGGCCGTGGAGCCGGGGCAGAGCCACCCAAGCGGCAGGCTCAGGGAGACAGAATCCAGGGTCCTGGGAACCTACAGACCAGAGTCCCAGAGCCCCAGGTTAACCTGCAGAGCTCCTGCCAGAGCTCCCCCTGCACTTACGAACTTTAGTTTGGGGTGAAAGTTTTCTCTTGGTGATCAAGTGTTTTCAGAATAATTTTGACGTTTATTGAACGTTTCTCGTGGGGTGTGGACGACAGGGGCTGTTAAAACTCAGAGTCCTTGCAGGGGAGCCCGTTGGGGGCGTGGGCTACTAGACTAGACTCTGGACTCTGTTTACAAACCGCCTCCTGGGTCCCCACCCCCGACCACCTCTGCCCTCACCTGACTTCCTACTTCCTGCAGTTGTTCTTTGAACCACACCCTTGAGGAAATGACTCTTCTGTGTCATCGTGGTCAGTAGCCACCAGAGGCCACGCATATTACATTCCTGACACTAGAAGCTGATGGGATCCTGGCTGGGTGGGGGAATCTCTGGGGAACTGAGGGCTCAGGGAAGCAGTGACTTTGTCCTGCTTAAGTTCTGTGTGGAATCTGTCTGCCTGGGGGTGGGGGGCAATGGGCAGGGGCACAGGGTCCCTGAGGAAGCAGCTTGGGAGGTCAGGCTTTGTACTCACAGGAAAACGCTGGGTCACTGAGGAATTAGGCGACTGATTGAGTTTTCACTTATCAGAACCGCAATGGTATCAAAGGCGAAAACATTCCTGCATTTTGACAGCATAGTTCCACCTCTAGGACTTTACCCTAAAAAGTATTCAGATAAGCCTAGATGTTTCCATATCAGGGTCTTCCTGCAGTGAAGCAGTAACAGAGCCCCCACCCCCACCCCGGGCAACAAGTAACAGAAACTTAGAGGCAGGAAGGAGCTTGCAAGTCAGTGTGTGAAAGGCGTCCCAGAGGTGACGTGTTTAGGGGAATAGTTGGTGACATTGCGAAAGGTGGTCCCAATTCACCCAAATGCTTTTTGGTGGATGCGCCCTAACTTTTGGTGGGAGACAGAAGGGGAGCAGCTGTCTGCTGCCTCTGAGCCCATCCCCCTTTCACAGGATGCCCCCAAATGAGTTCTCTCATTCATGTCAAATGGTCCCCATCTGATGCCCCCTCCCCCTGCCATAATGTCTTCAGGGTCTGCTCTCCTTCAGTCTGTACACCATCAGACAATTTTGTATCGCATGAACCAAGTGGCATGGACAGGTCTGAGTTGGATACTAAATTTAAGAAGAATGTCCTGTGCCCCTTCGTTATGTGGTTACTCAGTGTCCTCACACCAGAGCGGCTTGTCCTCGTCTCCAGGTGCCCTGGATGTTGCTAAACCATGGAGTGGTTGGAAGTAAAGGCAGTTAGATACCAGAATGTCATGTACGGGATGGAAGGAGCTTTTATTTGCATTAGAAGTGACCTTTTGTTTTCCTGCAGGGATCAGATTAAAACAATACTCAATTCTTAAAATGTACATTGATACAGGTGAAGTGATGGAAAGATATTTATCTGTGAGATAAACACAGCAATTCCTCTTATTATAAAGACAGCCATCTGAGCTCAAGGTTCCCAATGTCTGTGTCTTGAGGGGTTGAGAAGTCACCATCAGGTTAACTAGTTAGCACTGGTGGAGGCCCATCAGTACCACCCCAGACCCAGGCTCCAGCTTTGCCGAGGGAGCAGAGGGGAGGCATACAGCCTCCATCCAGAAGACCTTCCTTTTCTGGGAGAGAAGAATCACCCTTTAAAACGGTGCCCTGGAATCACGGGATCTTAGGTCCAGGACCTGATTGCTGACACTCAGTCTGAGGTCTCCATTACATGCACTGAATAAAATATCTGATGAACTGTCTCTGTGGCTGAGCTCGCTCCTAAAATCCCGGTGGGAGGGAAGGTCTCTGACCACCATGTAAGCAGGTGATTTCTGTTCCCTTTAACTTGCGGGCCGGGCGGTGGGAGAGCTCCTGCTCCAAGCTGGTGGTCTGGGGGTTGGGTGGCCCAGCCCCTGCTAGGCCTGTGATGCTGTGTCCTGCCTGCCCCCCACCTCACCTCTGCCTGGGGCTGTGTCCCTCGGGGAGAGGAGGCTAGCAGTCCCGTTAGAGAGTCTGGGGGAAAACTGAAGGTACGCCGTGTGGACTTGTGAAAATGTGTTTTTTCACACTCTTAGTAGATCCGGACACAACCAGAACCTTCACGCCAGGCAGATGCAGTGCTTTTGCACGTTTTCTTTTCCTCGCCTCCGTCCAGGCAGATGCTGTGGGGTGCGGCCCTGGAGGTCTGCTCTGCAGAGGGGCCTTCGTAGGTGTCATGACATGGCTGGACCCACTAATGTCCTGGTGGCGTCGGCGTGCTCGTCTCTGCTCCAGGCAGGCGCACTTTATTATTGTTGTTATTTAGGTGCACTTTGTATCCTTGTGAAAGTATGAAAGCCTCCTCAGAATTAGATGAAAAGATTAGCGCTGTCATAGGTGTTAACTATTGATCAAGTCCTATAACTGGCTGTAAGAAACTTCCTGAGGAAAGCTTTGGATCTGGTTCCAAAGCTGGGGAGGCTGTGAGCGGGGGTCATGGAGCGCTGGGGAGACCATGAGCAGGGGGGCTGTGGCCGGGTGGGGAGGCCGTGACCTCCAAGTGTCGACGCCTTGGCCCATTGGGCAAGACTCTGTTATGAGATGCATCTCAGCCTTGGCCTGAATGCGGGGTGGGCTCCAGCTGACACAGGGTCCAGATCTAGAAGCTGCACTCGGTGACCCTGACATGTCTGTGGGAAGATGACTTACGCTTATGTAGACAAACTCGCCATGTGCATGTGAACCAAACGGGCAGGTCAGGGGAGGGGCGTGTAGGGTGCTTGTTGGGGGGTGAAGGTGGGGATGAAAGATGGTGAAGAAATTAGGGGAGCTGGACCCCAGACCTCACATGTCCAGGGAGAGGTTTTTCCTTTTTAAAAAAGAGGCAAGAAAGGCAATTACAACGAGGAGAAACATTTAGTAAGGCAGACCTGTGCCAATCACGCTCTGCAGACGGGTGCCAATGTGAGAGCGGGCGTCTCGTCTGACCTGTCTTCGTCTCCACACCCGGAGGTCCATGCCTGCTGAGGGCTACGTGCTGCCTGGAGGGGGCTCTGGGGGCTCATCTCTCGGCTGTAGCCCAAGGTTTGAGATGTGAGGTGGGAACCTTCCAAGGATGGGAAACTCCTTGAGTTACAGACGAGGGTTTAGGACTCAGCCTTGAATGAAACGGTGATGGAGTGACTGGGGCCTCCCTGCAGCGATGGTGCAACTCAGGAGAGACGCTCGGATGGAGAGAAGTCGGGACCCCTGAAGGCTGGGGGAGGAGGGGATGGTGACGGACAGGAGCTTGTGGTAAAACAGATCAGCACACAGTAAGTGCCTCTCAATGCCCGGAAATCAGGCTAAATGCCTTCTTCCAGCCCAGGTTGTGGAAAGGGTTGTGAAGATTCAGACAAACCAGCATCTAAAAGGCATTCCCAAAATAATCAGAAAGGCTTGAGAACTGACTGGTTGATCACGAGAGGAGACTGTCATTAACTATTTACACTGTGATGATGACGACAAGGTTCCCTTGGACGGGAAGGGTGCTGACAAGTGAACGGATGGGGTTGAGGCTCGTGGTAGAACAGCAGGTGGGCGGGGTGGGACTGGGAGAACCAGCAATGCAAGAGACCTGGACGCTGGCCATCAGGGCTCTGCCTCTGTGTGTGGTCAAACGGTCCCATCACAAGCGTTTGCTTTGTGAAGGCTGGCTGTCACCACGGTGACAGGACGGAGGGCATAGCTGGGCTGTGCGGCCTGGTCACGAGCTTGGACATGTCTGAGCTCCGTGGGAAGAGGGGGACTACATGCCTGTCTGCCTCCAGTGGCTGGCTCAGGGGGCGAGCACAGGAGCCCAGGGGACCACGGATTGTTTAGATCTTTCAAGAAGGGTGTCTGCCACTCACGGCACCCAGACTCCCGCCAGGTGTTGTGCGTGTGTTCACTTTGCTCTTCCAGCAATGCGGAGCTTGGGGTTCTTACCCAGACTTTACATGGGAGAAGGCTGGGGCTGAGCAGGGTCGGTGCGGGCTGGGCAGTGGGTTAGAGCCCGGTGTGTGGGAGGCCCTGGGATAGAGGGTCACGTCCGTGATGCGGTCTGCCTATACCTCCATGCTGTCAGCGCGGCGCCAACCCTAATGGATGGAGTGTCCGGCCAATGTAGCGCTCAGCCCTCATCTCCCAGGCAGGATGCCTCCGCAGGCGTGACTTCCCCGTTAGTAGGCACCCGCCTCCTGCACTGTCCCGGGATATCTCCGCGGCTGCCCAGCCAGCTGGCTGCTCTCTGACTCCGCTCATTTCTCCGACGGTCGATGAAGCTATTAGTTCGTTTCCAACGTCGCACGAGTGTCAGTGACTTAACAGGGGTCGCGGTTCTGACGGCAGAGCCGGCTGATGCAGCCGTGCTGGCGGACAGCCGTCCCCCTCCTGGAGGTGCCCCGAGGCTTGGGTCCTGTTACTGTGAACTGCACTCCAGAGTCAAGTCAAGTCTTTACTCCTGTGTCGTTAAATTGTATGTGAAGGGTGCTAAAAGACTTTTTTCATCATTTGATCTACTAGGAATATGCATACTGTTTATCTGTCTGGAGGGATAGTAGTCTTTTAGTGAGATGAAAAGCATACACTATTTCCATTTTTATGGTGCGTACATGTGCACCTGTGTACGTGTGTGTGTAGAGATGCATGTGTGTGTGTATATACGTATGTGCGTCCATGCATGCTTGTGTATGCTTGTGTGTGTGCATGTATGTGTATAAGTGTGTGGGTGTGTGTGTGCACACCAAGGGAATGCAAACCGACCTTGCATGAGCACCTGCGATGTGGAGGTGTTTTGTATACGTTATTCTTCGTTCCTTGGGATCTGAGGTCTGCCAGAGTGTGCTGGTGGTGTTACTGTTACTGCCGTCTTTGCTGTTATTTTGCAGGAGGACGCTGGGCTTCCATAGCTCATGTCCCTTGTCTGCAGTCACATGAGGGCACAGCTGGCCTCCAGCCTGAACTTCGGTCTGCATCTGGACAGCCCGCTGACACCCTGCCCTCATGCAATCAGGAGCCTAAACATGGAGCGCCCTGTTGGCGTGTTTCCTGTGGAGCCCACAGCTCGCACCCCATGGGCAACACGCGTGTCTTGGTGGAAAGTGGGTACCCGCTCCCGCATTCACCTCCCTCCGGGCACACGTCCTCACACCCCAATACTGAGGCTTCCAACCCTGGCAGGTGTGTGTTCATTCTCCAGATAATCAGAGGCCCTGATAAAATAAAGCTTCCCATGACGGACACCTGGCCGACAGGGCTGTTAGTTTACGGAGGGTGTGGGCAGAGTCGACTGGAAAATTTTGATCACTTTAATTTACTATATCCAGTGTGCCTGCTGTACTCGGCCGGCACTTTTATCAAGCCCTGGGCGGTGGTATTGATTTTTTTATTTTCTATGTAGGATAAGAAGACAGAGAGTTAGGAGCGAGAGTGAATGAAGAACTTTCTCCGATTGCTGCTTTCTCCAGCTTATTGCATCCTGTCGTCTGTGGTTTCAGATGATGTGCGGTATGTCAGGGCTGCTGGAAGCAACAAGCAGGGCGAATAACAATGGAAGAGCCAGAAAGATTGAAAAAGGAAAAGGAGGCAGTGGAGAAAGTCGGAAAGTGCCTGTGAGCCCTAGAAAAAAGCAGAGGTGAAGGAAGAAGTGTCCTCACTGTGGGTGACCCATCAACACGTTTCTATAAAGCTGCTGGGACTGAATGAACAGATGCCAGCCAGCAGCTGGGCTGCAGCGCCCTCGAAACAGGGGCACCAAAGAAGCCTTTGTGTTTTTATTTTCTTTCTGAAATGAAAAAAAAGACCCCCCTGCCAACAACAAGAACAACACACATAGCCCCTCACACAACAACCAAGGGCATTTCAGCCCATCTCTAGTCTTGCAGGCGAGCCCTGGCATGTGTGCGGGTGGTGGGCACCTTCCCTCGGCCGCCCCCCCACCCCCTGGGCAGACCCTGGCAGGCAGTTCCAGGGCACGAGGGACTGAACCCCCCACAGTAGGTGCAGGGCCCCTCCCTGTCGTGTGGAAGCCCCTTCCCACAACTGGGCTTCTCAACAAGGCTAACGTGATTTGACAAAAACCAGAGGCCAGAGGAGGGTATTTTACTGGCGTGATGGCTCCTGTGTTGTGGTGGACGTGGAGCAAGAGGAATGAGAGACAGGCCCCCAGGACTCCAGCCACGGGTCTGGGTTCCCGAGTGTTTCATGATTCCGGGTCTCTCATTTGCCCATGGGGTGTGCCCTCACCTGGTGGCTGCTTGGGAGTTGGGACCAGGGGTTACCAGTCACCAGCAGCACAGGTGCACACCTGGTGTCCCCAGAGCGAAGGATGTGGGCTCCTGATTACCATGCGATGTGAAATGCAAGGCGCGCCAGGAGGAACCCGAGGAGACAGCCTCAGTTATGGAGGAGCAGGCAGGACCCGGGCTCCAGGTGGGGCCGTGGGGCCCGAGGACCGGGGCGCTGAAAGCTGGGCACAGAGCTCGGGGCAGGGCCACAGCCAGGCTTGGGTTGCCCCAAGCACACACCACCCAGCCCGTGGGGTGCCGCCAGGACCCCACTCAGGGTGATGGCAGAGGACAGCAGGGCACTGAGTCTTGGGAAGCCTTTTTGGGAAAGAAAACAGTAATGCGGGGAGGACTTGACTCTGCCTGGGTCTGGATGACCCACAAGGAGTGACGAGGGCTCAGAACTGAAGGCGGTGGCCAGGGGTGACAAGGGAGCTGTGGAAACAGGTCAGCGGGGGTGCCTTATAACAACCTGCACGCATGCAGCCCGGCTCTCACTGTCAAATATCCTTAGTTTACCTCTGAGTGTCTCAACCCCAGTCACAAAGCTGAGTCGTGTGCGTGATGTTAGGTCTTCCTTCTGGAAGCCCCAATCCTGTCCTCACTGGACGCTGTTCCAGAAGATACTGCTCGTGACCACAGGCCACCTGTGCTTGCTTTAATTCTAGGATATGAAGTGCACAGGAAATCGGGAGGGAGCAGGGTTTGGATGGCGTGCTCAGTTGCTCAGTCGTGTCCAACTCTTCGCCACCCCATGGGCTCATTTGAACTTTAGGACTTATGTTACAGTCTTCAGGGTCAACCTCTGACTACCAGAGATAGTTGTTTTTTTTTTTCAAAAGTACAGTTAAGTGCTTCTTAATTCTTTAAATATATTTTTTAATTGGAGGAAAGTTGCTTTACACATATATATGAAGTCTAGAAAAGTAGTATTGATGAATCTATTTGCAGGGAAGGAATGGAGATGCAGATGGAGAGAACAGACTTGTGGACACAGCTGGGGAGGGAGAGGGTGGGGCGGAACAAATGGAGAAAGTAGCATCGACATATATACACTATCCCTATCATATATATATACTATCACATGTATACAGTATCACATATATACACCATCACTATCATATACACCATCGCTGTCATATACACACCATCACTGTCATATATACACCATCACTGTCATATACACACTATCACTGTCATATACACAACATCGCTGTCATATACACACCATCGCTGTCATATACACACCATCACTGTCATATATACCATCACTGTCATATACACACCATCGCTGTCATATACACAACATCGCTGTCATATATACACCATCGCTGTCATATACACACCATCGCTGTCATATACACACCATCACTGTCATATACACACCATCGCTGTCATATACACACCAT
>ML662445.1:1126710-1171325 GCA_007570785.1 Antilocapra americana
GCTGTCATATACACACCATCGCTGTCAGATACACACCATCACTATCATATACACCATCGCTGTCATATATACACACCATCGCTGTCATATACACCATCGCTGTCATATATACACTCTCACACTCGTACACTATCACATGTAGAATAGATGGCTGGTGGGAAGCTCCTGCATAGCACAGGGAACCCAGCTGAAAATAGTTGTTAATAGCAGGCATTGCATAAATAAACTCCTGAAACTAAATCTAATAATGTAGCTTGATGCTGTTAGATTAAAAAAAAAAGATCTTTACTTTTAATTTCCATTTCCTATGTTAAAGTCACTTAAAGGGCTCTGTTATTGTTCCGGTAAGCCCTGGTTATAAGTCACAGCTCTCTCTCTCTCTTTCTCTCTCTCTCTCTCTCTATATATATATATATATATACACACATATGTAAGCATGTATAAAATTGATTTTAATCAGAGTAAAGTTTCAGTAAAGTTAACACATGCTTATAAGAATGTGGTTTGCTAAAAACGTCTATTTATTTTGCAGAGATTGATGCCTTATCATTAAATGAAATCAAGGCAAGTCGCCCCACCCCAGTTCCCTTGAAAGCCATTGTCATGGCTGGCAGAGGAGGTGGGATGACCTCCATGAGTGTTTTGTTGGCTTAGGTATTTACCTGTTTTCCACATGCTTTCCACTTAGTTTCACGGCTCCAGGCAGCCCGGGTTGAATGACTTGTTTAACCTCAAAACACACCCTGAGGGTGTGCATGGACTCTGCCCCTGGAGCCAGTCATCGGGATGGTTTGGGCTGAAGCTCGTGGGGCTGAGACCCACCAGCCTCTCACACCCCTCCAGCCCTGGCTTCGGTGCTCCACCCTCTTTCCGTTTGTCCAGTTTGATCGGGGAGCGGGCTCAGAGCCTGGTTCCTGTCCTGCAGAGGCACAGAGAGCATAGGTTGACTTCTAATAGTTGTTTAGTTTTGTTTCTTCCCTAAGAGCACTGATTTAAACATTAAGGGCCCCGGGTGAAAAAGAGCCTGGTGGCTGTGTGCTGCCTCCTCTCGTGTTCTGGTGGGATTTGTCTCAGAAGAGGCACAAAAAATTGTTGCTTTAAGGTGATGTGATGCACATTAGAGGTTTTATTTCACATGTAAATACAAATTTAAAGTGTATGCAGGAATTGCTGGAACGAGCTGCCAAGGTCGACAACGTTTCTTCTGCCTTCGGAGTTCTGGCGAGCTTGCTGTATTCTTTATAATACTGTGATTCGTCCTCATTATTTTAAAAGATATTGCTAACAGTTAAAATAAATTGCTTCATTTGTAACATATAGGCTGCTGTATAAAAGATGGCAGGTCAGGTTTGAGTGAGAAGTGCCAGGGCTCGGCACGCAATCGTGGCACAGCCTTCACGGCACCAGAGCCTCAGAGGTGTTCTGAGCCCGGCCCACTGCTTGGGCACTGACTTAGAATCAGTTTCACTTCCAAGCAGAAGAGCTTCCGTCAGTGAGTGTATTAACGTCCCCCTTTCCCTCACGTTCCCACCGCGCTAGTGCACCAAGCAGTCAGCATGAACAGAAGCGGGTCTCTGAGAGGAAATGGGACCTCCTGGAGGGATGGGTGGCAGAAAGCACCCCCTGCGCCCCCCAGGTCCACAGGGGTGCTCCATTCAGAGGAGCTGAGCACAGTGCGTGCTGTTTGTCGCTAAGTCATGTCCGACTCCCTGCGACCCCATGGACTGTAGCTCGCCAGGCTCCTCTGTCCACGGGACGCTCCAGGCAAGGATCCTGGCGTGGGTTGCCACGTCCTCCTCCAGGGGATCTTGCAGACCCAGGGACTGAGCAGACGTCTCTTATGTCTCCTGCACTGGCAGGCGGGCTCTCCACCTCTAGTGCCTCTAGTGCCACCTGGAACTCAGTTTAGGTGACCCCAGTTTTCTTGGCAACATCCAAAGTGCCCCAGTTGGGAACCAGCTGAACACCTGCCTTCTCTCCAGCAGGCCTGACCATGGCGTTGCCCTTCACCACATCAACGTCAGAGAGCTTCTTCATGGCCCATTTCACTTGGTGCTCGCTGGCTTTGACACCCGCAGAGAAGACCAGTGAGTTGTTGTCTTCTGCGTTCTTCACAGTGACTCAATGGTGAGGGGGAACTTGAGGGGGAACCTGATGGTGGCATAGTAGTCGACCCTGTTTCTCCTGGGTGCTCTTCCAAGGGTATTTGGGTTGCCGGAAGGTGGGTGAGATCTGGATCTCACTTTTTTTGTGTCTGTGGTTGCTTTTCAACACTGCTTTCTTGGCCTTCAACACTTGTTTTTCCCTTTGATTTCCTTTCCTTTCTCATTCTGTGTTGAAAAATTCAGTGTTTCTGGTTATTAATTGGCTTCAATAAGATGCACAATTGCACGTTTTTTTTTCTCCCCTGGGAAGATTAATATGTAGCTGTGGATTCCAGGATCATTTAAACCCTCCTTGAAAATTTGACCCATCATAACAGACAGATGCTCTCAGAAAACAATAACAATGAAAATAATAACAGTAATGACCATCATAAATGTTGACAATGGAAATCAGCACGTTGCAGTGATAGTTCAGCATTAACTATTCCTGAAGGAAAGAAGGCTCTTCTAAAGGTGCCTCTTTCCACTCAAAATACAGACCTAAGCAATCAATGAGGACGAGAAAAGGGGAAAACAACAGAAAATGGGAAGAAATGGCTTCCATTTACCCAGGTTATTTCTGAACAGTAATGCAAGGATGTAATAGAAATAATTTAGACATATGGATAAGAACCTTCAAAATCAATAGTGCTGGAAGAAATGAAGCATATGCTGATGCAATCAAACAGAATTGAGTTTCATACGAATGTTAGCAAATCTATATCAGATTATCACAGCAAAAACTTCATTTTCATTGATTTATAACGTATTATTATTGTTTCACCAAACTGCCATAGACAGCCATTTAGCAGCTGCCACGTGCCTCACGGGTGAATAGGAGCCTGCATTGCGGGCAGGCACAGACATGCAGCGGCCCGCCACTCACCAGGGCGCAGGTGTGGGCTCCAAGGCCCTTCTCTTGTTCCTCTTCATCGCACTGCATCATCCTTGAGACTTTCGGTGAGTGTGGGGTGTTAGTTTGGAATTCACCAACTCATGAAGGAAAAAGGAAGGGGACATTTTGTAGCCTATGAACATTTAGCAAAAATGGGACTTAAAAGGACTGTCAAACACATGTGCATCTCTGTAGCCATATCTGTCTCTGCCTAAATAACTCCAAAAAAATAGTTCCATCAGGATTATTCTCAGGGATCCACTGTCTGCTTCTGGAAGCCACGCCTTGGCCTCTGTGGTCCAAGCTGAGCCTTTATCTTCGATGTAAGCCTGGTGGGTGAAGCGCCTCCCTGAGTTTGCGGTTCCTGAGGTGGAAAACTGGGGATTCGTCCTAGAGCCTCCGGTGTCTCTCCCATCTCAACACTATTCATAAGAACTTCCTCTTTGATGGAGAGAACTAAGCCAAGGACTGAGGGCCATGAAAGGCCCTTAGATACCTTCCATTTGTTCCTTGGGTTCTGTCCAGGCAACAGTTTACAAGGCTGGTTGTGTTTGGACCACACGCCAGGCCCACTGTCCCAGGGCCTCAGGACAGGCGGCCACACTCACCCTTTCTGCCTAGCTGTCCCATGTCCCAGGTGGTTCCTCCTGGTCTTTGTGCCTGGAGTCTCATTGATATTGTGGTTTAGTCACTGAGTTAGGTCCGACTCTTTGCCACCCCATGGACTGTAGCCTGTCAGGCTCCTCTGTCCAAGGGAGTCTCCAGGCAAGAATACTGGAGTGGGTTGCCATTCCCTTCTCCAGGGGATCTTCCCCACCTAGGGACTGAACCTGGTCTCCTGTACTACAGGCAGATTCTTGACTGTTTTAGCCTCCAGGGAAGCCTCTCATTGGTTGTAGGCAGTTAACAAACAGCCCTCCTTGCCTGTGGGACCGTGGTGAGGGGTAGAGGAGTCACTCCAGGTGTGCTGGGCCCTGGGACGTCCTCAGTAAACCAGGGCTGTCTCACCGCTGGCTGGGGGACACTCAACTGTTCTGTCCCCACCCCAGCACCTCCCCGATGGTGGGCTGTCAGTTCCTCCAGGCCTTGTTATTCGTGTGGTCTCTTCCCCTGGACCGTGAGACATTTCCCTGCCTCTGACCTTCCTGCCGCGGTCAGGGCGGCCTCCAGAATCCAAACTGGGTTCTGATGTTTTGCTCCACTAAGACCCCCGGGGGCGTCCACTGCCTGGCCTCTCCAGCCTGGCCCTGGACACAGGCCACACCTGCCCCTCCTGCAACGCTGGGCTCGGTACACCCCAGGCTTCCCATCTCTGGCGTTCTGTTCAGCATCTTCCCTGCCTGGAGACTGTCCAGGACTCACTCTACTACCCAGAGCTCGAGGGCTATTCTGCATGGAGCCTTCCCTCAGACTCTTAGGCCTGTACGCAGGCCCTTGAACACCATTGTTCCTGACCAATCGTCCCCTTCTCCAGGCTCTGGCCTTCCCTCCTACAGGCTGGGTGTGTCTGCCTTTGTTTACACATCCCAGTGCCCGGTGGGACCCTGGGGACTCCCAGGCAGACACAGAATACCTAGCTGTCAAGTTTCTTCTCCTGGGTGCCCCTACAGAGCATCACAGAACAACGCTCCCCTTTGTACCTTTCAAGATGACTTCTGCCTTTTTCATCAGTTCAGATAGTTACAAAGAAGTATTTCCCACTATATTGATATATACTGGTCTTTAAAAATTAAAATGGATCACATGAGCCTAAGTACTATAGCAATTTGGTACATGGCACTATCCATCTAAAAATACATGATAATAATATTCTTTTCCTTAACAGCCAGAAGTTAAATATTATTTTTCCCCTTAAATTTATGTTTCTGTTTCTCTTCCCAATAGGAATTTAGCCTAATGTTATATAACATGTTTTAATTTTTTGGTCCATTATCTTATCATGCTTCTTTGCAGAAAAAAAACTTCCTATGTTTAAAATAATTGGGAAAATTTTGTGTTCATAAAGCTCTGATTTCCTCTGGATTCATTGGTATAGTTATTGTAAGGACATAGTCTATCAAAACAAAATAAACAAATTATAAAATATAATAAATGTTAATCACTTAAAGAAGCAACATAGCTCAGTTGGTAAAGAATCTGCCTGCAATGTAAGAGACCTGGGTTCAATCCCTGGGTCGGGAAGACCCCCTGGAGAAGGAAATGGCAACCCACTCCAGTACTCTTGCCTGGAGAATCCCATGGACAGAAGAGCCTGGCAGACTCCAGTCTATGGGGTTGCAAGAGTTGGACACAGCTGAGTAACTAAGCACACAGCACACAATCACTTAAAGGAAATATTAATAATTATTCAACACAGTGGTCAGAAGTTTATGGATGTGATGGAGACAGCGTGGTTTTCTAGTTAGTTACATATTTGTAGATGAATATTCCTCATTGCTAGAATGGGATAGCGTTCCTCTCAGATCAGTTCTGTTTTTATGGATATATTTGCCAAGCTCCTTGTTAACATAAATTCATCGTAGAAATGGAAGCCACTTTGCAGTGGAAATAGCACGCAGTATTTCTATCGCCTTCTGGGGTGCGTGCCGGTAATCACACGGTGACCAACCAGCGAGACTGTTTTCCATGGTCTCTCCCATCGAGACTCAGGTGGGGCCTCCTGCAGCTTTGCTGAAGGCAGAGCTCTGGGGCCATCGACTTGCAGAAGTGTTTGCCAGGCAGCCATCGTGCTGTTCGCGCACGTTCTCAAGGCTGACAGTGGCGCTGTGCTGGCCCCTTGTCTGCCAAGGGTGCTGCACCCCTGGGCGCGCCAGGGTCTGCTTCGAGGTGTGGGTGGTGGGCCTTTGCTGCGGGGAAGGCAGAGCTGGGACTCAGGCCCCAGGCTCAGCCTCCCACAGACAGACTTCAAGAAGGAACGAGAGGGGAGGCTGAGGATCTGTCTGTCCCTTGAGACGGCGTGCAGCCCTCTGAGATTTACCCTCATTGTTCCAGCATCAAAGTGCTGCCGAATCTCAGATTTGTGCTCAGGGCGGCCCTTTGGAAGGACCCCCTTCCCCTCTGAGGGTCTCTAGCTAACTGCTGCTTCAATCAAGACAGTGCTGTCAAATCGGCGCTGAATGTGGCCCTTGGTCTCCGGTGGCCAGGCGCTTCCTGGGGAACGGTAATTCTGCCAATGGGTCAGCTCTCAGGGAGAGACGCACAGAATGGGGAGGGGGTCCTGTCTCTGTCCCCAGATCCGGGGGCTGCAGTGACCGCCACACCCTGCACACCAGCAACACCCATTCAAGAGGCTTCACCCAACAACTACCGGGTGTCAGGCCTGAAGCCGTGAGCCAGAAACACAAAGAATCCATGCTCAAAATTCAAGGCCTAGTGAAGGAGGAAGGTAAGACCCGAAGCAGGCTCCATGTGCCAAGTGCAACGCTGGTGATGCACATGGGGCCCCGGCTCCCGGACAGGGTCCCCAGCTGGGGTGGCACAGGAGACAGAGCCCGTTTCCCAGAACGTGCGCAACCGCAGCAGGACCAGGGAAAGGCATGTGGGCAAAGTGGGGAGGGCGGACACCAGAAAGGGACTCCAAGCTCAGAAACGCAGGAGCCACGTCCGGAAGGCTGCCGGGGTCCATTGATGGGACTAGTGGTTCAAGCCTGGGGGCAGCCTGAGGACACGTGGTTTGGAGTTTGCCCAGAGCGGCCCGAGGGCTTTAGAACTGAGAGATGAGATTGGCCTGGGGTTTGACCTTTGTAGAGATGCAGAGATGAGATTGGGACAAGAATAGTGCATAGAATTCAGCTAGGAGGCCGCGCGATCAAGTCCCTGAGAGGTGACAGAGGCCTCACGCCATGGACAGAAGGGCAGTGATGGAACAGGGCTAGGGATGGGAACTGACATGGCATCATCGTAGGGTGATTCGGGGAGGGGGCAGGGGCAGGGAGTTCACGAGAGTGGCTCCAGGGCGATGCTTTCGGAGGAGATTTACAGAAAAGGAGGCACGTGTCTGTTAGGGATGTATTAAACTTTGTGTCCGCCGGGCGTTGAACTGGAGGTGTCTGAGGTAGCGGGAGAAGCTTAGAAAACTGTCAACAAGTGGGCAGCGGCTGAAGCCTTGGAGTGAATCCATCACAGGAAGAGGGAGTCAGAGGAGGCTTAAGGCAGGGGTCCCGGGGTTCGGATGAGGGGAGAGGAGTAGCAGGTCTTTGAGGGGCAGGAGCACTGGGAGGAGGCTGGTGGGGCTGCGGGGCCTGAGGACAGCAGGGAGGCCGCAGGGCCCCAGAACAGGCCGGTGGGGAGCCAGGGGCATGTGGATGGAGTGGGGCTTCTCGGGGAAGAGCCAGAGAGCCTTGTGGGAACTCGGAGTGAGATGGAGACTGACATGCGCTCTGTGGGCCTCGGGGAAGGGGTGTGAGGAACATGGGCCCCAAAGCCGGCTGACGACGAGCATGCCTGGAGCCTGTGTACGTGGTCCACGCAGACAAGCTGGGCACGATCTTTGGTAAGCGTGGCCCCGTGGGGTGGGGCTGGCCTGGATGCCGCCAGACTGTCGAATGTACAAAGGCAGAGTGGAGGAGGTGAGCCCCGGGGGCAGACCTGGGACATGGGGCCCCTGCCAGCGATGCGGAAGCAGTAGGAAGGTTCTAACTGGGAGGCTGCCGGCCCGGTGCTGCTGCTGAGGGCTGAGGACGGGGCCCGGGGCAAGCGGCAGAGTCTGGGTATTGTCCACCTTCCGCAGTATTTGACGTGGGGAGACCAGCCCAGGTTCATGAGGATAGGGGCTGAGATTTAAATTTTACTGTGCAAGAAATCGTTTATGATTTGGGTTCAGCGAAGGGTTCTGACTCCACTTAACTGGCTTTTTGAGAAGTTTGCAATAAAGAGGGGAGCTGGTGAAAGAGCTACAATTCAACCAGAAGCATTCATTAACCAGGATCATTCATTAACAGGGCAGACTCAGTAGTAGTTTTCAGCTCTCATAATTAAACTAAATTAACTTGAGAATTCCTTTGCCTAAATTTGATCTGGCTCCTGTGGGCCTGTGACTCCTGGAAGGCAGGCAGGAACAGCGACTTAATAACATATTATATTGAAAACTAATTTTCGTAATGGGCGTCACAATCACCCCTCAAAACGGTGCCTAGTTTTTCCCGACAAGGGCAGTTTGGCTTCACTGGGTGGTTCTGGGGAGCATGGATCTCTTGTGTCTGGACTGAGGACTGGTTCTGATAGAAATAGTTGTGTCTCGGTTTAGAAAGTACTTCACAGAGCTCTGACCTGGGAATGCTTTTATAGTAATAGTTCCATCCACTGATGGGGAGTCTAACTGTGGGAGGGCGTGGGGGTTGGGGGGAGAAAGAGAGCTCCCCCTCATCCTCCTTCAGTCTCCACACCGTTCTGGGGAGGGCAGTGTCGGACTGCAGGGACGTCGAGGTCCCGTGGGATTTGATTAGGCGGGTGGCTTCCGTGGACTTGAGGTGTAATTGTGAGAGAAAAGAAATATAAGCGGTTCAGTTACAGTTCAGTTCTCTCTCATCACTTGCAATGCAAGCTTCAAACGTGATTTTGTCAGAGAAAATGTCAGCAGCTTGTCACGGATCTGATGAAACACCTTCTTTTCATACGCTGACTCAGTTCTGACTCTGACCACCGGAGTCAGCGCCAGATCCACAGGTCAAAGCCTCCATGCCACAGGCTGGCTGCCCACCCGGAGCTGCCCCTGGCCCCTCCTCGGGTACCATGCTGAGGATGGAGGTGCCTGGACGCGGCGGGTCGGGGAAGCGTGAATGCTGAGCTGCTGGGTGGGTTTGCCTGGACTCCTGGGTTCCTTTCTGTGGGCCCCACTTCCTCACTCTTCATTCGGGTAAGAAGGAGGAGCCCATGTATGTAGCTCTCAGATTCAGGGAAGACAGAGGAGAGTAAAAACACGCGTCAATTTGGAGAGAAAGGGCTCGGGCCCCTGATTCCTGGGCTGATGCTGGAGCCATGTTCTGCTCGCGCCCAGATGCAGCGGATCCTGTGTGGTGTCTCCTGGATTTACCTGCAAGGCTGGGAATGAAACCAGGCCACGGAGGTCAGGGACGGGACTGCATCTGGCTGAGAATTCCCCTGAATAGTCCTGGAGCTGGAGCTTGAGTGCCCTGGACGAAGTGCGGGCCCCAGGGCACCCCAAGCACTTGATGATCTCCGTGTGGTCATGGCTGGTTCCTGCTGCTGTGTGGACGCTGCGAAGACGAGGGGTTGGGGGGCCCTGCCTCAGCTGCAGTGTGACGTCCAGGCCTCTGAGGTCCTGTAGGGCCAGCCCCGGGAGTCCTACAGTCCTGCGCTGTAGCCCTCCGCCTGCAGTGGAGGCCCAGGAGGGCGGTGCAGATCCACGTCTGGGCTGCGTGGTGTGTCTTCGGCTGCTGCTGCCTCTGACATGCGTGGAGGTAGTGGGCTGCTGCTGCTGAGGCTGCCGTCACATCTCATAGTGACTCTCCTTACCTCCCTTCTGGTTTCCATACATGCAGTCAGAACAGGCATCGGATCTTCAGCGTGTTCTCAGCTGTGGGTGCAGAGGCTGGGAAGCAGCTGGTTTTACCTTCTGTGGTTCTGCACCTTCACTCTTGACTGGAGGCCTTGGGTTTTGGTAGTTGTTTGCGGATATGACCACGTTTGCAGATGTGTTTGGAGATCTCCATGAATGAGGACAAATGCTGCTCTTTTAGCTGCGGGACTGGACCCGTAGGGGCCTGCTGTCTGCTGTGTGGTGTCCACACTCGGAAATGATGAGCGGACCGGCTCTTGGGGACGCACGAGCCCTGCGAGGACGCAGTGGTTGCCTGGAGCCATGGTCCCAAAGCGCAGGGGCGGTCCTGAGGCCCTGTGGGCGCTTTGGTGAATCTGTTGCTCGGTGAGAGGCAGCTGAGCAGCCCCAGCAGAGGGAGACAATGGTGGGATCTAAGGGGTTGGTAGGTGTGTTGGGGCGCTTGGCACGTGTGCCTGGACCTAGAAAATGCAGGGTTTTGCTGGGAACGGCTTCGAAAGGGGTGTGTGCCAGCGTGGGTAGCACTGGCAGGAGCCCAGGATGTGCTGAGAGCTGCTGGTCAGAGGCAGCACGGGTGCCCATACCCAGGAGCAGGGAGCCAGGTAGGGACGTGGTGGGGCCTGTTGGGGCAGGGGCTGACGGCAGGGCCCTGGGGAACAGGCAGGCTGGTGGCCGCAGGGAGGCTCTAGAGGGAGCGGCTGGCATGTGAGGGGCCCTGGAAGGCTGGGCTGCACCTGCTGAAGGCCGGGGCCAGGCAATGCAGGAAGGTGGCGGAGCAGCTGGAGGGCTGCCATCCCCACCCCCCCACCCCCGCCAGCTCGCTCCGGCTCAGAGAGCGGGCCTTGGCGGGGACTCTCTTCTGCCTTTGCTAGTGGGCTCCAACTCTAGAAGAAGAAAGGAAATAATAACCTCATTTGCTTTCCTGCAGATGTCTTTCTGGGCAGTGGTCTAGAGCGTTCGTAGGCCAGAAGGGGCCTTCTTCCTTGGGCGGGTGGGATGCGAACGTGGTGGTTTCTGTGGAGTCCTAATCCTCCCACCTTGCCCTCTGCCACCCCCACCCCGTGCCTCTGTTGGAATGACAGTTGGAATGCTTTACAAAATAAGAGTTCCAAGGAACAAATTATGCTAAAATACAGTTATCAGAATGCTGGAGTCAGGATGACATATACAGCACGCATATATAAGTGCTTTATGTGCCTTTCATCAATAATCACACAATAAGCCCTGCAGCCAGCCTGGCTGCTGCCCTGACCTCGAGCATTTGTATTTTGGTTACAGGTGATCCGGTGGGTATGAAGGGACAGGAAGAGACTAGAGATGGCTCTGCCCCAGCGAGCTCCCCTTGCCAAGGTCCTTTGGAATCTCCGTGGAGGTTAGTGACCGTGAAGATGGCTTCCCTACCCTGTGTCCTCTGAGTCTTCCTGGAAAAAGGCACCAAAAGCTCCGCGAGTGTGCACCCATGACAGTAGAGGAGATGGGTGAGCTCTGCGTGCGGACAGAGGGGCCCTGTGAGGCGCCTGCACTGGGTCGGGAGGTCCCAGACCCCACCCCACTGCTGGGAGCCGCGTGGAGACTGATGCCGTGGGAGGCGATGGGGGCATGCTGCTGGCTGCGCCGAGCTCGGAGCTCCTGGCTCCTGGAAAGGCCAAGTCAGTCTCTTAGGCGTCTGACAACCGTGACCCCAGGCCTGGAGCCGCCAGGCTACAGGGAGGGAAGGAGAGTGCTTGCCAGAGGAAGACTTCGGGCAAGGCTTTACTGGGGCTCCTGCTGCAATGGGGTGGGGGTGAGACAAGTAACAGGAGCCCCTGCTCTTTCCCGAGGGTGGCGGGCGGGCCCCTGACGTGGGGTGAGCGTGGGGGCAGCTCAGCTGTTGGGGGGGGAGGTGACTTGGGCATCCAACTCTTCGTGCGAGGGACCTTGCTCTTGCCCTCAACACCTCCGTGGCAGCTGGGTCTTGGCCTTTTTACATTTGTATTCTTCACGTGGTCATTGTTAGTCCCTTATAATTTCTTTGTATTTTGTTGCTTGAGGAGACGTTTGTCCGGGTGCATACATTGCAGCGAAGGGTCCTGGGTCCCAGGTCCCAGCCTGGCTCACGCTGTTATCTGAAATCCTGGTTTGTACCCGGAAACGTCTCCTTCACAGCGCTTTACTTCTGTGCTCTTCACGTGGAGCCGGTAGAAAGGACTAATGCTCCTTTAGATAGAGAGCATTTTAGCAGCTTCCAGCACTGAGTGAAAAATCCCCAAACTGAAGATTTGGATGTATCAGAAAACATTTTTCTGGCCAATTTTTGTTGGTGTCTCTTATGGTTGCTAGGTTGTTTTGGAAACATATTTTCACTGGCATCTGTTTCAAGAAAGTTTGGAGCAGATATGTGTCTTGTTGAAGTAGAAAATAATTGTTAAAAATGAAGCTTGTCTTTGCCACCAATTCCAAGCCTCAGTTCCGCATCAGGGAGGCCTGGGGCAGGACAGCAGGGTCTGGGGTCAGGATGGGAGGGTGTGGGGCAGTTCCAGGAAGCCTGGGTGGGTACCAGGACAGCCCGAGGCACCAGGGAGTCAGGAGGAATAGGCAACAGGCAGGCGTGTAAATATTTTATACTCTGATTTGCTGATTTCACGGGTGTTATGTCTCAGTAAGCCATGGATTTATTTACCAGTGTCATATTCTGGTGCCCAGAAATAATGCTGTTTTAATTTGCAAATATGTAAGGTACTTTGGCCACCTGATGCAAAGAACCGACTCATTGGAAAAGACCCTGATGCTGAGAAAGATTGAAGGTGGGAAGAGAAGGGGGTGACAGAGGATGAGATGGTTGGATGGCATCACTGACATGATGGACATAAGTTTGAGTGAACTCCGGGAGTTGGTGATGGACAGGGAGGCCTGGCATGCTGCAGTCCATGAGGTCACAAAGAGTCATTCACAACTGAGGGATTGAACTAAAGGACCAATCATTTTTCACAATGTGGTACCTGGATAAATGATAGTTGATCCCGTTTCTTGGCAGTGCTCTTGCTTACTTGGGCATTTGGGGAGCTGAAAACATCTTACCAATGTATAAATTGTCCTCAGAGCAGTGAAAGTTTTATGAGTACCCAGTTAAACAGTTAATGAGGTGAGTTGATATAATGTTTTATAGACACATAATTCAATATTTATTAATTAGACTTTGCATATTTTGAAGATATTGCTCATCTAATAAAAAGTTCAGCTGGCTTTGTAATCTGGTAGGGGTGAAATGATTATTTAAGGTTTGATTTAACTAATTTTATATATATTTATATCATGACTTCTTCCAGAAAAGGATTTGAGGTTTTAGGAAAAAGAATAAAACATTGAAAAAAAGAGAAAATGTCAGTCCATGGGGAAGTGGAGTCAGAGCTGGACGATGTGGAGATGGGGGGTGTCCCCATGGGAGGCCAGGGAGCTCCCCCACGTCCAGGGCTGGGGGCGGCTTGGCTGTGACTGCCTGGTGGTCGGTGCGAGTGCTCCGTGGTCACTTTTAAGACTCACACTAATCTTGTGAATCTTCTGTATGATTAGACGATTATAAAATTTTCTCTATTATTTGTATGAGCAACACTGGGTTTCTGTGTATAAACATCTGAATAACTCCTGCAGTTATGTGGCTGACAAAACGCCGGTCCTTCAGGGAGAGCACAGTCCGGATGCCGGAGGGAAAGGTGTGTCGCTCCTGGCGGAGGGTGGTCCTGCTTCCCGTGGACGTTGCGGCGCTCACCACATGTGAGGTGCGGGAGGTGCGGCAGTGCCGCGGCGCTCCTTGTCTCCTGGGCCTGTGCCTGGGCCGGGGTGCCCCTCCTGACCCCTG
Source organism: Antilocapra americana (assembly GCA_007570785.1). NCBI lineage: Eukaryota > Metazoa > Chordata > Mammalia > Artiodactyla > Antilocapridae > Antilocapra > Antilocapra americana. Next base: position 1,140,102 of record ML662445.1, read on the forward strand.
AGGGGTCGCCCCGACGGTTCCAGCTGGACCCGGCCTGTTTCCTGGGGGCACAGGGCTGGGGAAGACCTGCCGTCTCTGTCCTGGAGTAGCTCAGAGTTGTCTTCACTGGACCTTTTCTCCACGTGGTGACGGAATGAGACCGTCTGCGTGACTGTGCTTAGGCCGCAAATGCTATGATTCGCTGACTGTGTTGTTTAGGAAGGAGAACACAGAAGTACACATCTTGTGTATATCATTAGGAATCTGTGTCTGAACTAGATCAAATAATATATCCAATTTTACCTCCTCAGCTCAATCGTAATAATCATGGAATCAAGATAGCAATACATGAGAAGTAGATTCAGAAGTTCTGTGCATCTTCCTCTGTCTCTATAATGCTCCTCACTTTATTTTCTGAGGAAGCTGAATTTATTCAGATATGCTCTTAAAGTTTTTAATACGTGCGTGTGAAAAATGCAAAATGCCTTATTTTCTATGAAAGCAGAATCTCTTAAATATTACTCTTTGTTGACACCCAGTCATCAGGATCTGTAAGCACGTATTTCAGGAAATTCTTGCACTTTTGAGACAGTGATTTTCTCGGGTTGTGTGTGTTTTATTGGAATTACAAGTATGTCTAAATTAAAATATAAATCTACAGCAGACAAACTCTCTCTTCATTGTTTCTCATATAAGTGTGCACACTGTTGATGCTCAATTAACTAATAATGATAATAATAATGTAGCAATATTCAACTTCCATTTAGTCACACATTCTGCATATACAGTAATTGTAAAAGCATATCATCTCTTAGATTATGTGTCGTGTGGGATAAAATGTGTCATAATCACGAAATTAGAGTTAATGGCAGGAAGGGGACCTCTTTGATCAGCCCCTCCAAACCCCTATATACACCTCTTAAATGTACCTCATTATGAATTCATTTTAAGCTTCATTGAGCCCCAGAAATTAATTTGACATAAATTTCATTGTAAGGCTCTGGAAACTTTGATTTCAAAGGTAATGTTAAAGCAGGTTCTCGTTTCCCTGGATACCCACTCCCTGGGCAGATGACAGACACAGGCTGTCCATGTGGATGTTTGTCCAGAGTGGCTCTGACTCAGCACACGTGCGGTTTTGTGTAGACTTCTCACTTTATCTCACAAACTCCCAGCGTGTCCGACATGGAGTCTCCTGGTCCTGGGGTCAGTCCTGCTGGCTGGCGGTGTGCTGAGGCAGCAGGTCGCTGGCTGTGTGCCCAGCCGGGCCGGGCTCGGCCTCCCTGTTGGCCATCCGGGAGTCTCCCTGTGCCCAGTCCTGTCAGGACGGGTGTGGAGGGCAGAGTTTCCCGAGTCTTTCCTGTTGGTGCTCTCATACCCCTGTGGTGTGAGAATGTATGTCCTCCATGCGGGGACGTCCTGGGCTGGCCTCCGACCCCCTGCCCTCAGCGGCAACTGCCGGGAGCTGCATGGCTGGTCTCCTGGGGACGTGTCTGTCCTCACTGGCTGGCCCACCGCTCACAGAGCCCTTGGTTTCCACAGTCTGTGACACCATCCCCTCTCTCTGACCCCACGGTCTTCGTCTGTACTCTTTCTTGTCCTCCTAACATCTCCTTTGGTTCTTTGAAGTAAGCAATTGTTCTGAGTTCTTCTTGCCTGTTTCATTCCTTCGACTTCTCATGGATTTCTCTTTTTGTTATTTATCGTCTGCCTTGCTTAGTCCTGGAGAGGCTCGGACGTCCTGTAAACTCACCTTCTGATCTCCTGGGAGTGGCCTGGGGAAGAGAAGCAGGCACGCCTCTTCCTGGCACCTTGGGGTGACCGGAGCCCAGGGTGCGGGGACTCCAGGTGTCCCTGGACCCTCTGTCCACATGCTCTTACCCAGGGACGGTCACTCTCTGATGTGACTGCTCAGTGTGTGTGGCAGGAGGGAGTCCTCAAGGGGGGGTTCTCCTGCCCCCCACCCTCCATCAGCCATGCTCATGCAGCCTGGCATCCAGGTCACTGACGGTCACTGACGGTCACTCACTGATGCTCCGGGCTGTGTTGGGGAAGGGCTGACAGAGGTACCTCTGGGCCACTCCAGGGTCGCGACCTCTGCCCTGTCCTGCTTCGTGGAGATGTTCTTTCCCTTGGTATCATCACAGATTTGTGTCACCTGAAGACTCTCATCCCCTGGCCCCCTGTCAGGTGTCCAGGAGGGCCAAGGGGCAGCTGGCAGCCTGTGGTAGGTGCCGGTGGCCCTCCGGTCCTGTCTCCACCTTTGTGCACGTTACCAAAATATGCTTGTTGTGCCTTTTAGTAAGGAAGCTATCTTTTAAACTCAATGTAATATCATAAAAGCCCAGGGTTAGAGAATCCACCTGCCAATGCAGGAGACATGGGTTCGATCCCTGAGTCATCCCCCCATGCTATCAGCCTCCTGGTGGCAGCACCCAGGCCTTTTACTTGGATGGGGTTTTTGCTTTAGAGAGCCATTGGTCTTGTGAAAATACAGCTTTTCTAGTTATTATTTACTAAGCCATTCCCGTTTCTCTAATGGTTTTAAAACCAAATTGACATCAATATGTCAAATGTGCTAAAGTTTCGTTTTCCTGCCTTTGATTTGTTCTCCCAACTGGAGCGATGATGACCAGATGTTGGTGAGGCAGGTCAGAGCAGACAAGATGCCTCGCTCTCCCTGTGGGGCGGATGCTGAGCACGTCTGAGCTGGATGGCCTCCCAGCGCCTGTGTGCCTGGGTCTGTGTCCATCCTGTTTTCTCTAACACACAGAGTTCTTTTATTTTAAATAGTTTCTACCCAGCACATTGGTTCACACTATGCTTTCCTGATTTCTGGCTAAACCTTCTGCATCTGCTTTATGTCTCACTCCTGAACATTGTCCTGAGTTTCACAACTACAGCTGTTCATCCCCACACCTTTTTTTTGAAAGCTCACGGTGATGAGGGTGACCTGCCTCCAGCTGGGCTGTGGGTGGGTTGAGGGGTCTGCTTTGAGTTGGCTGCATATTTCTCGCCCTTAGGAGCTCTTCTCATGTCCCTTTATCTGTCCCAGGGTTTAAATTGTAGAGTCTCAATAATTAAAAGGACTTCCCTGGTGGCTCAGATGGTTAAGTGTCTGCCTACAATGTGGGAGACCTGGGTTCAATCCCTGGGTCGGGAAGATCTCCTGGAGAAGGAAATGGCAACCCCCACTCCAGTATTGCCTGGAAAATCCAATGAATGGAGGATCCTGGCAGGCAAAGATCCATGGGTTTGCAAAGAGTCAGATACGACTGAGAGACTTCACTTTCTTTCTTTCAATAATTTGAAAAAAACTTTTTTATTTTATATTGAAGTATAGTCATTTAGGGCTTCCAAGGTGGTGCTAGTAACCTGCTGATGCAGGAGATGCAGATCTCTGGGAGAGGAAAAACCACTCCAGTCCTCTTGTCTGGAGAATCTCATGGACAGAGGAGACTGGCGGGCTATGGTCTATAGGGTCGCAAAGAGTCGTACACGACTGAAGTGACTTAGCACACATGTAGCCAATTAACAATGCTGTGATAGTTTCAGGCGGACAGCAAAGGGACTCAGCTATATATATATATACATATGTATCCATTCTCCCCCAAAGTCCCCTCCCATCCAGGCTGACGCAGGATACTGAGCAGAATTCCTGGTGCTGTGCAGTAGGTCTTTGTTGGTTGTCCGTCTTAAATAAGTGAGTCTCCCAAGAGTGAGCACATGGCCTGTCCTGGCTCTGCCCACGTGCGTGTTCTGACCCTTCTGCTCCCCGACACCCCTCCACTAGGCGCCCCCAGAGGACTCGGCTCACTGGCTCTTTGTTTGGATGTCACTTGTCCTCACCAGCAGACACCTTTCCTGAGGCCAGAGACCGTCTGTCTTTCCTATTTCTTCGTCCCCTGCACAACGCACTCAGGAGGTGCTGGGTGACTGACTTGGCTGCTTTCATGGTACAGGAACTGGAAACATAGCCCTAAGACCCGAAATCACGTGCTTCCTAGAGCTGGAAAGTGATGAGACGTACCTGGCCAGATGTGAGGATGCTGGAAGAGGTGGGTGCACCTAACGGATCATGGACATGAGGGGCAGGGGGGATCCTGGGTTTTTAATGGACCTGGTCCTGGAGAATGGAAACCTACACTGCAGAAAGTCAAGAACCAACTCTTTTGGGGGACTGTTGGGCAGGTAATAAAAGTGGATGACAAAAGTGATGGCTCAACCATCAATGCCTGGCATCCCAAGAAACCTCAGGATTCTGCTGGAAGCAATCAGGGCTTTCATGTGACACTTTACTGCAGGTTTAATTGCAGTTATATTTCAATGCCAAGGAGAGTAATTTGCAGCATGAATAAGGCATTAGATTTGCAATCCCTTACATTTTAAAACCCCATATAAAATGAGTGTTTGGTACTGGTGCTAGCAGAATTGTCATTTCTTGCTCACCTTTCAAAGAAATGGGAGTTGAATGTCAATATTAACGTTTATAAAATTTTGAGTGAGATTCTCATTATATCATTAACCTCGGCTCTCTGCCACATGTGTGACTCCAAAACGGCCACACCCCAGACAGAGCTCCGGTGATGGGCTCTGGTGGGGTTGGGGTGCATGCAGCTGAGACAGACAGAAGTACTCAGAGTGACATCATTATAACCCAGTGTTGCTCATTTTAGTAAAATCAAGTGTTTTCTGGTTAATGAAAAATTGGGGGTAAACTCTGAATGCCTAAGGAGGTGATGGTGTTTGGTAGCTTAGAGAAAGTCATGTTTATGAAGATGGGCCAGTTTTGGAATGGCAGCTAGCATCACCTAATATAAGAGTGGAAAAATACTCATTGAGAAGAAGCCAGGAAAGTACTTCTCCTCTCCCGGAAGAGAACCTCAGTTCCGTTGCTGCTGCTGTCAGTGATGTGAGAGGTGCAGAGCTGCCCACCAGGGCATCTGCCTCTAAACGGAGACCCCAGATAGGGACCCCAGCGTGGCCACGTCCGGGGTCTCCGCCGGCCCCAAGGTGGGCGTGGCTGTCACCACCACCGTCCTCACCACAGTTGCCACCCCAGGGCTCTGCCCTCTGCCCGTATTATCTCATTTCATGCATTCACAGTGTTTAAAAAGATGTAATTTACTGGAAGGGAATTGTGTTTCTCATTAACTGTTTTTTATTTTGAACATGAAAATATTCACTCTGTCACTTTTGAAGCTTAGAAAGGAGAATTTTGGCTGCTCCCTCAGTTCGTGATGAAAGTGATGATGGCGGCAGGGCCCTGCTTCTCTGGCCTGGTCTGGAACGTGGACATAGAGCCTGAGGCTCCGAGACATCTGTCTGTGAGGACCTGCCGTCACCACGGACACACTGACCCTGAGAAACATCATTTAGTTGTGTTTTACTTGCCCATTATTACCACCTCGCTCTCCTTACTTTTGGAGGATAGCTCTGTGTCTGAAAACTATTCTGGGTTTTTCTTGCTACTGAGGACGATGGTAGTGATGTGACTTTAATACGTGTGAGAGTGACAGGTTCTGAATTCTGCTAGCTTCCTGAATCCCATACCCTCCCATCTGCACCCCCGCCCCTGCCCTAGCCAGGCAGAAGCTGCTCATTGAAATGTAAACGGGGGACATTTCATGCACCTGTGTTTTATCGAAGAAGCTTGAAAACCAAACAATAAATGAAAACTCTGCACAGAATTGGTGGCTGTGGGACACTTTATAGATTTTACTTTCATGTTTCTAGGCCATTCTGTTTACATTCTCTCATCAGTTTTCAGCAGCTCACCCCATCTCTGGGTAATGTCTTCGTTGCTTAAAGGCATATCAGTCTCAATTCATGTGAGGAAAGCTTTGCATGTTTCTGGATTTTAATTTCTGTTGTTTAGTTGCTAAGGTGTGTCTGACTCTTTGTGACCCCATGGACTGCAGTATGCCAGGCTTCCCTGTCCATCACCATCTCCCAGAGTTTGCTCAGACTCATGTCTATTGAGTCAGTGATGCTATCCTACCATCTTGTCTTCTGTTGCCTCCTTCTCGTTCTGCCCTCAATCTTTGCCAGCATCAGGATCTTTTCCAATCAGTTGGCTCTTTGCATCAGGTGGCCAATGTATTGGAGCTTCAGCTTCAGCATCTGTCCCTTCAGTGAATATTCAGGGTTGATTTCATTTTGGATGGACTGGTTTGATCTCCTCATTGTCCAAGGGACTCTCAAGAGTCTTCTCCAGCACCACAGTTCAAAGGCATCAGTTCTTCAGCACTCAGCCTTCTTTATGCTCCAACAATCACATCCATGCATGACTGCTGAAAAAGCCATAGATTTGACTATATGGACCTTTGTTGGCAAAGTGATGTCTCTGCACTTTAATGTGCTGTCTAGGCTTGTCTTAGCTTTCCTTCCAAGGAGCAAGTGTCTTTTAACTTCATGACTGTAGTCACCGTCCGCAGTGATTTTGGAGCCCATGAAAAGGAAATCTGTCACTGTGTTCAGTGACTATATTTTATTCATATTAAACCATTCTCTATTCAATGTGCGAAATTTCCGCACACTGTCTTTTAGGGAAAATCAGAGACTTCGAGTTCTTCGTGTTGCAGGCTCTATCTGTGGTGCTCAGACGCAGTGCAGGCAGGTGTCGGGAAAGCGGGTGGAAGGTTCTAAAGGTTCTCCTTTTCTACTCGCAGCTTCTGCAAGAAAACCCTTCCTCTGGTGGAGGTGAGCTTCCTTAGAAAGTAGGTGTGGACCCCAGTCGGGCCCCCTGATCGGCCCACTTTCACTGTGAGTTTAATGTGTCAGTGGAATATAGCAACTGCACAAGCTGGAATTCTTTTTAAGTTCCATATTGAACTATGTATTCATTGAATACAATTACAAAAGAACATAATATCTCAAAATTTTGAGTCACAATCTTAGGCTTATTACTGTCAAAAAGCAATTATAAGCTATTTTTATGCAGAGCTCAAACATAAAATTAAAGACTCAGAAATGAAAGAGAAACATTTTTAACCATACTACCCAGCGCCTGCAACAACATCTATCAGCCAAATGTGGGGCGTAGAAAATATGCATATTCTGCAACCCACAGAAAGTGTTCACAGAGAGGCTGGGAGAGTAATTTGGGCCAGCTGTTTGTAGTAACTTTATTTCTATGCTGGCTGATATATTAGGGTATGAAAAAGTAGAGGAAAGACTGTACTGAAATGTTTGAAATCCTGAAATAAACCAGCTTCTTTAGGATGAGGTTTTCAGAGCCAGAGATGTGACCACTTGATCATCGGTCTAAGCAATGAGTGTAGCCAGACAGCTCTGCAGGCTGGGTCCTCGGGTGTGGGCAGAGGGGCATTTGGCTCCAGGGAGAGAGTCCTGACTTGGGGGAGCACTGAGATGTCTCCACACCCGCAGTGTGCCCAGCTGGGTGCTGTCCCTGTGGACAGTCAGCATCCCAGATGGTCAGCCAGCCCTGATGGTGGCTGATTGTGGATGGTGTGCACCATATATGATAAAGGAGAGTGGGTGGGCATGGAAGGGGCTTGCCTGCTGAGGTTAGACCCTGTACGGCCCGCTGACCCAGGCAGCTATTGTGAAGTGGCTGGAGCCCTGACGGGCACACAGCTCCGGAGGGTGCTTGTTGGTCTCACTGAAGCCTGAGGCCTGGGGTACTGGCCAGCATGCTGAGCTTGAATTTGCCACAGGTCCCTGTTGCTTTTCAAGTGTGGTTTTGATTTCCAGGGCTCTGGGCTCACCTAGGGTCAGGTCAGAACCTGAGAATCCCGTGGGAAGAGGAAGGGAAAGTCTGGCTTTGGAGTGATGTGGGGCTCCTGTCCCGGGGGCTGGGCACCGCGCTGGCTGCCTGAGCAGACAGTGGCCCGGATCCCGAGTCCAGGTTTCCAGGAGCTCTTGGCAGGACCTGTGTCCTGTCTCCCAGGTGCTGGTGTGTTTCCTCTCTGTGTGCAGGCACCCCCCAGGCCCGAGAGGCCCCGGCTGCTGCCTGTAGGGAGGGGCTGCTCCCGGGACCGCCCCCCGAGGGGCTCTTCCCAGAAAACACTCCAACTTTTGCCCAAGGATGGGGCCATGGAAACCACCTCACAAATCGCCCAGACCTGTAGACCTCAAATCTGTGTGGTCTCCAGGAGGAGAGGCTGTAGGCAAAAAGAGAGATGTCCCACCTCCCGGCAAGAGACACGCATGTAGTACATTTGTGCTCACCGCTGAGCACGCAGGGCATGTGCATAAGCCATGGTCATGCGTGTTTGCAGAGCATGCTGGGGAGATGTGTGTGGGCTGCAGGCTCTGGGTGGCCCCTGCAGAGCCCCCAGCCCTGAGGTGCTCAGGGCCCTGACCACACTGTTCTGGGCCGCAGGTAGCCCGCTCACACGGGAACCCCACGCCCCCACAGGGTTCTGGTGCCTGCAGAAGACCCATTACCCGCTTCGCCGAGCTGTTAATTTGCAGAGCCCTTGCCCCCGGTGATGGAGGGACGTGCCCTCCGCCCAGGTGCCTGTGAGCATTGTTCCAAGTTACATGTATAATGCATGAGGAAAACACATTTGTCACAGAATCCAGACACATAGATCAGGTGATAACAGTCACCCCAACGAGGCTAGAAAGAAAAAAAAGCTGTTATTTATTTCAGTAACAGCTTTCTTGAGATGTAGTTCACATGGCACACAGTTGACCGTGTTCATTGCCGTGGTCTTAGCTCATTCTCGGGTTTGTGCTGCTGTCAACTCGTGTTTAGAACATTCTTGCTCCTCCAAAAGAGACCCTCTGCCCTTCTGGAGTCACGTCCCTTCACCCTCAACCTCCCAGAACCTGGCAACCAGCATTTGTCTGTCTGTAGACCGGCTGGCTGCGGGCAGTTCACAGAAATGGAGCCGTGACCTGTGTGGTTCTTGTGGTTGACTTTTACTCAGCACAGTGCTTTCAGAGTTCATCTATTTGGCACTTCACTCCTTTTTATATTTTGCTGAAGAATACTGTGTCCTATGGATGTACCAGCGTCCACTCATGAGCTGGTGGGCATTTGGGTTGCTTGTTTTCTTATTCTAGTTTTTCTTAAATATTGAAAGAGTGGATGTGGGTCAAGAAGACAACATGAACTTTTGGAGCTGGCGTAACTGTCTTGCTTCCAGTGAGACGCAGCACAGCCCCCGTGCCTGCAACTCCCTCGTGTCTCCACCGTTTTCCTTCTTGTGACTTCTTAAAGTAATAATGTCTTTTGAGAAGAGCCAGAGCCCAGGTCACAGCTGCACCTGAGAAGTGAGGTGTAAACGGGCAGTTAGATCAGAAGCATGCAGGAAACTAGGTCACAGTGGGACGGGGCTGGGCGGAGCCTGGCTTCTTCCCGCTGGGAGCAGTGCATTATGGTGGGGCTGAGTCTCACAAACAACAGCACCTTGCATTTGGAAACCACTGTCCAGGCTGTCTGAGCTGTCACTCTCCTACTCAGCACTCACTGACGCTTCCTAAAGTCACCCCCTCCACCCTCCTGGTGGGGCAAGGCTCCCCCTGCTCCCCTAGCAGAGGCTCTCCGGGTTCACCCCTGTGGTCAGAGACGGCAGGGCTGCCTTCTGTGCTTCAGGTACACTGTCTTCTCTTCATCCGGCCTATCTGCCTACCTACCTATCATCCGTCCTCCACGGAGTCTTTATCGATTCCTCCACTGATGGACACTTAGGCCGATTCCGTATCTTGGCCCTGGTGGATATGCTCAGTGGAATATGCCAGATACAGAAGGGACATCCTGCGTGATCCCACTTACGCGTGGGATCTAAGAAAGTCAGACTCACAGACACAGGACACCGGCTACCCGGAGCTGGGGAGGGGACTGAGGGGATGCCTCAAAGGCAGAGTTCCAGTCCCATGGGGGAGTAAATTCCAGAGGGTAATGTGTAGCATAGTTCATAATACTGTCTTTGAAATTTTCTAAGAGGGTAGATCTTAAGTGCTTTCTCCACACACACACACACAGTAGTAATTAAGTAAGATGATGCATGTAAATTAGCTCAACTGTAATAATCATTTCACAATATATATGTATATGGAAACATTACATGTCATACCTCAAATACATAAAATTTTATTCAAAAAGCATGATGTCAGCATTTGGATTAAGATGCACTTAATTATGCTGTGAAAATAACCACCCACACCTATTTCATTGAGTGTTTGCATTAAGAATGAGGGTGAATTTGTCAGAGGGCTTTTTAGCATTTTTGGAGGTGTTTGTATGATGTCTCTTGTTAGATATATTAGTGTGACTAAGCAATAGAATAGGAAGAGAGCAATTCTCTGCAGGAGGAGTCCTAGCCCGCAGCTACTGTCGGTCTGTCCCCCCAGAGCAGGCTGGCTGGGCGCCATCCACCAGCGGGGCTTTGTCGCACAGCTGTGTTCACTCACGCCCCCCAGGTGCACGGTGTAAGGTCTGTCCTACAGTTTTCTAATGCTCTGAGACTCGGTCATTCAGGTAGACTGAAGCTGAGTGAGCCAGGAAGTTCCATTCTGAATATGATCAATACTGGTATTTATTCTCTCACTCTGTATATGTAATGCAACCGAGGCTGTTACTTAGATTGTGTAAGTAACAGAGTAAGATGAATGCTTGTTTTGACAAACTCATAGAGTATCAGACACTGAAGAAAGCAGAGAAAGATGACAGGGTCGATCGCAGGGCAGATAATCCTGATCACACAGTCACATCCACGAGGGAATTTCTGCTCCCCTGGGAAGCCTGTCCCCTCAGCTGGGTCTGGAGGGGCTGGGTGGGCAGGGACCAGAGGGCAGATGGAGTTTCTGTCCTTTTAGGGTTCACCACCTCGCAGGGTTTTTATTTTTGTTTCTATTTGCAGTACTTTTTTAAAATGAAGAATAACATGCATACACAGAAGCAAGCAAGATGTAAAACACAGTTCAGCAAGTTGTCCAGAAGCTGAGATTCACTTAATTACTGCCGAGACAGAGAAGGGGACCCAGGGTCTCCTACAGCTTGGTCGTGACCTTCTTCCTCTTGCAGGGTGAGCGCTGTCCCAACATCTAATGGTCTGTTTGGTTTTGTGGTTTTGGACCCAACATGGTGACTCTTGGAGTTTGCCTTCCTTTCGTCCAGCGTCTTCGTTCTACGTTGTGATGAGGTGGTCACCCCATCCTGGTGGTTTGCTGTGGTTGTTCCCTCGAGGCTCCCATGGTTCCCCACGTGGACACAGGAGCTGGTGTTCATCTCCGCTGAAGGACATTGCTTCACTCTCAGGTTTTACCTCTTAGTTACATGAGAGTCAGGTCACAGCAGAGGGTTAGAGGTGCTTCGAGGGATCTGTGATCAGGGGCTATTTTACGGGGCATGGCCTCTAACCCTTGTAGAGCTGGCACCATTGTTATTTCATCCCTTTTTGGATAAAATTCCAGTGATTCACAACCTCTGAGAAGAAGGAAACTAATGATTCCTTCTCATTTGTGGAGTGTTCTTGGTCATGTAACTGTTAGGCTTTTAATAAAACTGTAACCTTTGAGGGATGCAGTGTATATTGAACACAGCCAACTGAAACAGCTTCTGTAGAGAATCCCAGAATATTATTTCCTCATTTGAAAGGGCAGGAGGTGCTAATCAAACGAGTTTACACGAATACATTTGCTTTATCCGCCAATTTACTGAGTGCCTGTGGACGCGCTGAAGGAAAAATCCATTCAAATGAATACCTGATGAGGGGCTCAGCCTGTGTGGTGGCATGGAGCACTTCAGCCACGCATTTCTGAGATTTCCTTTGAAATCCCAAGGACATCATTTAGCTTAGAAATGCATTATTAATGTTCTAATTAATATAAAATTCTCCGTTGTGTTTTTGGTGACTTGAATGAAAACCGATAAATCTTACAAACTACAATGCAAATTACAGGGAAAATACTTTGGAACCTTTTCCACTCGAGAGGTACAAGCTCCTTCATCACTTAGCATGTGGGCCGTTAGTTTTCCTTGCTTGTCTTTGTTTTCAGTGTAGGCGCATATTTTCTGGATTGGAGCTGAATTCTAAACCAGCCACCTTTTATGATGAAGCGCTAGGATTCCTGCTGCAAACAGTGGTGTCACCCCTGGAATCCTCCTGATTAGGACCTGGGGGGTTAATGGAGGACCTTTCCAGAATGTTCGCAGAGGCCCAACCTTTGCACAATCCCCCAAATTTGCAGGCTTAGCACTGAGGGCTGTGGCACAGGTGAGTTGTGTTCTGCTGGAGGCTGGAGAGAGGTTTCGTGTGCGAAACGTTCAGAACCGAGGGTCTCCCTGCAGGGAGCGAGCTCTTGGGACTGTACCCTGGAGCCTCCACCCTTGCGTGGAATGACTAAGAAGCAGAGCACAAACCAGGGCATCTGTGGAAATTCTTTGAGGAAACTGCTCACACGGAAGCATGCCAGTTTCTGAGTCAGTGCTTTGGACGGGGGCACTGGGGGGTGCTTTTGATGAGGTGAATGTCTGAACAGAATCTTACTTTCTGCACTTTTCATTCATCTTTATTTCTGAGGCTTTCTGCCGTTCCTCCTCCTATCAGCTGCATCTTCCTACGGGGCTGCGGTGGCTCAGAGTGGTGTGGGCATAACTCCTGCGGCCGGGGGTGCGGGGCTGGGGCCCTGGGCCCCTCCTGGACACAGGCCGTCTGTCCCGACCGAGGAAGCCTGCCTGGCTCTCAGGCCCCCTATCCAGCGCGGCCTTCTGTCCTCACTTGCTGCGTTTTCCGACTGACCAGCAGCCTCTGAGTCCTCCGGGTGTTCTGTCCCCCCCCCCCCCCCCCCCGCCTCCCGCGGCTGTGTTATCTTGGTCTCCCCACCCCTATTGCTGTTGGCTAAATCGCAAACTCCCTGCGGGGAGAAAGCGTGAGCCCTCCTTACCAGCTCCTGAAACATTCACATCACGGTAGAGACAGTGCTCCATGACGTTTGTTAAATTGAACTATACTTTATGCCCTGCTTATTACTGAAATTTTTTCTTTAGGTATTATTTTATTTGAAACCTGAGGGCTTTTTAACCTTAAAAGCAAAAACAAGAGCCTCTGCTAAGAGCGTGTGAACTCAGGGAAGAGAAACTTCTGGGGTGCCCCAGCAGTCGCTGAGTGAGAACTGACTCCGACCGAAAGCAGGAACATGGGAGGGTCCTCAGACAGCAGGCCCCGGAGGACCCCAGCAGGGCTGGGCAGCCCTGGCCCCCCGGCCACAGTGGCTGCGCGGGTCTGGGCCCGCAGGGGCTTCACCCTTCATGCAGCTGTTCTCATTTCACAGACAAGGTAACTGCCGCCCGCTCGGTGGGACATGCCAAGGTCTGGGGCTGATTTCAGGCAGAAGACCTAGAACCCAATCTCCTGAAGGATGGTTTCCAGCCCTTCTGCCACGAATTAGAAGTGGGAACTTCCGTGGTTACAAGTGAAAGTGTTAGTTGCTCAGCTGTGTTCAGCCGTTGGTGATTCCCTGGCCTGTAGCCCACCAGGCTCCTCTGTCCATGGGATTCTCCAGGCAAGAATACTGGAGTGGGTAGCCCTTCCCTTCTTTAGCAGATCTTCCTGATCCAGGGATCCAATTGCAGGCGGATTCTTTACCGTCTGAGCCATGAGGGAAGCCTGCCTCAATTATACATATGTATATTTTTTCATTTTTTTTTTCCATGATGGCTTATCACAGAACACTGAATGCAATTCCCTGCACATACAGCAGGGCCTCCCTTGTTCTTCCATTCTCCATACACCAGCTTGCATCTGCTAATCCCAGACACCCAATCTGTCCCTCCCCACCCCCTGATGACTCTGGCGACCATAGGACTGTTCTCTCTGTGACTCTGTTTCTGTTTTATAGATGAGCTTATCTGTGCTATATTTCAGATTCCATGTGTGAGTGATATCATATGGTATTTGTCTCTGTCTGACTTATTTCATTTAGTGTGAAAATGTCTAGGTCTCTCAGTGTGGCTGAAAATGTCCTTATGTCATTCTTTTTATGGCTGAGTAGTATTCCATTGTATATATTTACCACATCTTTATCCATTTCTCTGTCAATGGACACTGAGGTTGTTTCCATGTCTTGGCTGTTGTGAATACAAGCATATCTTATTCAATGTGGTATTTTTGTGGAAGTGAGACATGCTCAGATAACAAACATTAAGGAACAGGGATCTTTTAACATTGAGAAAATTGGTTTCTATCTATGATATTCTGGTTCTCAACTCAGTGGGTTCTGACTGCTAAACTGCAATAAAGTTATGTTGATATAACTTTCATATTGGGAATGCTTAGCACATCAAATGATATTAATTATTAGCTCCAGGCAGGAAAATAATACCCACAAAGAGAACATTTCTCACTTTGCCAGACTCAGGCCTCCTCTCCATGCGACTGTCCCTGTGATGACAGTGACCTCTGATTGAAAACAGAAATTCCAGTATTCGGTCGTTGATGACACATTGGTAACTGCATCTGAATATTCACATTACTTGAATGGGTACGTGTCTTGTCCTATATGCTAGCACTTGGTGGTTGTTGTTCAACTGCTAAGTCGTGTCAGATCCTTTGCGACCCCGTGGACTATAGCACACCAGGCTTCCTTGCCCTTCACGATTAACTTTCTAGGAGGACCTACCAACTAAGCCTTAATTCCCAGGCCTTTACTCCGTGTGTTATGTATAATGACTGTTTTAACCTAGTTGCTTTCAGCAAGTGTGAATTATTAGTTATATTAAAAAGTCTTAGAAAATCACTTCTGTTTCTAATGCGACTCCTTATGGCATGTGACCTCTGCTCCTGCTTCTTTGCCGGTGGCTTCAGAACTGCAGTCTATCCTGCGGAGATCTGAATAAAAAAGGAACTTTTATGGTACCGCCCACACAGATGGGAGAAACATAGCCAGGCTTCCCTCAAAAGGTTCACAAACCTCGGACGAAATTTCTTTCTTTACAGGGAAAACATGATGGATACCAGAGAGTTTTAAGAATACCAGCCTAAATATGCAAGGAAAGAAGTAAATGTACAGAATATCCGAAATGTTTCGAGCTGTTTCAAATACATATATATATTTAAGTTGAAATCTTTATCCATAGTTCTTTTTTTATCCACAATTCTTGAGCTTATACTAAATCATGGGATCAAAATCTGTACACACTTTGTCCCCCCAGCTCCACTTGGGCAGCTGGTGACGTGCAAATTGGTGCGCTCATCTCTCCTGCTCGCACGGCTTCTAGAAGATTCTCAGGACACGCCAAGTCACTGGAGACAGAAAAGGAAAAATGCTTGGTTCTCACATGATGCAAATTCCTACGAAGCCACAAAAAACAGCTGTGTGCACATAGCTACTGGATATGGAGTGATAGAAAATGGTATGACATCTCTGCCAAAAATAAGCAGTGTGATCTTTTATAGTTTTTAGATGAGATGTTTCAAGACAATACTGGGCGAAGATTAGTTGTTTTTGAAGCAACAAATCTCCCTGAGGGTGCGTGTTTACAGTTTACTGAATGAGAAGAAGGTGGGGGTGTTTGGAGAGGTGGATGTGACAATTTATGGGCTTTGGGGGTGGACTCGGGGAGAACGGGCTGAGGAGGCCACAGTGCCCACAGACATCCGCCCCTTTGGCGGTCTAGGCAGCTGACGGCCCTGCCGTTGGACACACATGTGGCCGAGCGCGCTTCTGAACCGCGGTGGCAAGTCACCAAGTGTCGGCCTCCCAACGGCAGCAAAGGATACTTTTGTTTTCTCTTTCCGTTTGGCACACGAGAAAGCCTTCTCCTCTTTCCTGCTTAAATATACACAAAGGCCTCAGTGTAGAGTGTTAACACCCTGCAAGGGAGACTAGGAATGTTAAAGGAGTTTAATCTGACAACCGATGCTCTAGTTGATTCCTAAGAGAATAAAGGATTAGCCCCATATTTCCAGGAAACCACAGCATTCTGCATCATGACATAATTCAAGATTACGTATCATTCTGCTTTATCTCAGAGAGGCACACATAAAAGCCCGGCGTCTCTCCACTTGGCACTTGCTCCTACTCTAGCATGTCCGGACTAACAGTTTGGCTCATTAACGGGTGGCAGAAAAAGTCATTGCCAAAGCGGGGGCCTGTGCTTTGGTTTGTAAGATTTTTCGTGGTTTGGGTTAGGGAGACAGCAGCTGGCCGCCAGGTCAGAGAAGGACGCTCACCACCTCTGTTCAGAGAATGCAGGCACAGCTCTGCCGCCCTGTCGCTGTCTTTAAAGTGCGAAGGGAAATCCATTCGTTTGGACATCGTTTCTTGAAACGTACATGGGTAGCCATTACGTTGTGGCGCCGATGAGGTGGACACCGGCCGTGAGGGACCTCCTGGTGGTGGTGGCCTCACGACACACGGCTGCCATGTGGGTTTCCCGGAGTAACGTCCGCTCTTGACGTCACTCCAGTCAGTTGGCCCTTCCGAGAATCTGGGCTAGAGATATTTGAGAGTGAGGCTGCTTCGTCTGAGTGGATCTCTGCCAGCCGTGGCTCTGACGGCAGCCCCCAGGCTGGCGGGGGCTGGAGGTCCCTGCGATGGCCCGTCCTCCCTGAAGTCCAGATGGCTCTGCCCCGTCATGGGCCTGGCGTCCGGCGACAGCATGGCAGTTAATTTACAACTCACGCAAGGCCAGTCTGCTCTCCCCCGACGCCCAGGTCACAGCCTCAGTCAGTTCAAGGACCCTGTTGTGTGTGTTTATTTGTTCTTGTGGGTCTTTGTTTTATAGACCATCTAGGTTCTTCCCTCCTGTTTCTCTCCCTCCTACCTCGGTCCCATCCCCTGCACTGCGGTTTGCTGTTGCAACAGGAAATAAGAGGAAATAAAACAAAGCAACTTGGCTCCATCTCTGTGGCTCTGGATACATTTTGGATGGTGGGAAGAAGTCGGATCCCCTGGTGGTGGCTCAGATGGTAAAGAATCCGCCTGCCAATGCAGGACACCTGGGTTCGATCCCTGGGTCAGGAAGATCCCCTGGAGAAAGGCATGGCTACACCCCAGTATCTCTGCCTGGATAGTCCCATGGACAGAGGAGCCTGTCGGCTACAGCCCCGGAGTTGCACAGAGTCGGAGAAGACTGAACGACAGCATACACACACAGTCACCGTTGGATGGGGGTTCTGCAAAAGCAACTGAGCACAAGCAGTTGGATACATTAGCATGATGTCTGTACAGTGAAAACAGGAAACGATTATTCCGATGCGCAAATAGATTGAAAGGGTGAAGCCGACTCCGCGCTCAGGCTGGACGGCATCGGCTGGCATGGGAGCCGTGAGCTCTTGTAGGCATCTTGGCTTCTCTGTGAGACCTTGAACCAAACATCTTTGCTCTGTGATTCTCTGTCTGTAACACAGGGACCACTGGGTCCTTGCGAAGACCGCCCTTTAGGTCACAGAAAGGCTCGGGGAAGCAGCCACCCCTGCAGCGCCTTGTGTGACGCAGTGCTTAGTGGCTGCACCCGCCATTTTCTATAGGACAGACTGTTGTATAGTCTTTAGTCTGTAGAGTTTTCAAGGACGTGGAAAACTGTAACTTCGAGAAGGTATTTTTTTTTTAAAGTAGAATTAAAATGATAAGAACTGTATGATGTCATAATGTAAAAATAAATGGAAGGACAATTGAAATATGACAAAGTATTTCATGGCTTGCCCCTGGATGTTGGGATTATTTGTTGTTTAGTTGCTAAGTTGAGTCTGACTCTTTTGCAACCCCATGAACTGTAGCCCTCCAGGCTCCTCTGTTCATAGGATTCTCTAGGCAAGTATACCGGAGTGGGTTGCCATTTCCTTCTTCAGGGGATCTTCCTGACCCAGGGATCAAACCCTAGTCTCCTGCATTGGCAGGTGGATTTCTTACCAGTGAACACCATGGGAATCTTGTTGGGATTATGGGTGATCTTAAAAAGAATATTGCTTTATCCTGTCTCAGTTTTGGGAAATAATTGTGTTCTTCTTTTTTATCATAGGCAGAGATCTTTCTCTCCAACTCAAAAATATCAATAAAATGAGAAAGGAAGATTCTACTAATATATATTTAATTTATTCCAGCTACATCGACATATACAGTGAGTTTAGAAGTTGGAAACAAGTGATGAAATAAAAATATGTAGGCCTCGCCGAGAGGCTGTGCTCTGAAAAATAGTAATTTGGGAATTTATGTCTGTGAGCATGAAGATGAGGAGGGGCAATGCCGCTGCTCTCCACCGGGAGGAAGGACATTCCCCCACTGAAACCACCCCGCCCCCACAGGACGCGGGGGTGCGGGGGCCTGCTGCTCCTGAGTCCCGTGTCCACAGTGCTCAGACCGGTCCTGACTGGGTGCAGGCCGGGCTGTGCTCAGCACAGACGTCTGGCCTTCAGGGCAGGGGTCTCAGGAGCAGAGGCTGGCGGCCAGCTCACTCGCTGCTCAGCACAGCGAGGGTTGTTCATTAACCAGACCTGTGACCACAGGAGAATTTAATTGGATTTTATTTGGTATCTCTCTAGCCAGAGGACTTTTCTCTGTATCGATAAACATTACATTCATTTTCCATTGTTCTGGTGAGTTCTAAGATACTGTGGATCAAATCAAAGTCTCAATCATCCCACTGGAAAAAGCCCAAAATAAGCAAAACCCAGAAAAGTCCCCCGAATTCTAATCAGGAAGTGATGTCAGTCACTGGCGCTTGGCCTCTAAGCGCGTTGTTTCCATCGCCTGTGTTCCTGCATGTGGTCAGAGGCTCGAGTCCCGTGGGATGGCCCAGCCAACGTGCTGCAGCCCCGTGGACTTCGGAGATGCCGTCCCTGATGGGACCTTTGCTGCCTGCTGACCAGCGGGAAAGCTGGAATTGCAGGGAAGGGACGAGAGCGCCCTTGTGTCCTCAGCGAAGCGCTGGCCCGAGTGGACACAAGCGTGTTGTTGCCATCTGAACCAGGACCGCTGATTCAGCCCCAAGGGAAAGGTTGGTCCCCGTCTTCACGTCCCGGCTCCCCCAGCCCCAAGTGGGCGGCCCCGCATCTGGGTGATTAGGAGACAACTGCAGACCCTTCCAGGCGTGATCAACTCTGCTTGCCCGGCTCCCAGCCCTTTGAAGCTGCCGTTTCACGATAATTGATAAGCTAATCTCAGCCCAGCCTGTATGTTTTCCCCCATTTCCCTTCTTTCTTTCCAGGCTGCTCTGTGGGGAGGGAATTCTTACAGCGGACGTATTGATGCTCACGGAGAGGTCAGAGTGTAGGAGCTGCCCAGTAGGCACAGGTTTGTGGAAGGTGAAATCTTGGCAAGACCTGAATAACAACTAGGGGGTTGGCAGAGCGTGGGGAGGAGTGGAGGAAGGGTTTTATTCTCACTACCTAAGGCGATACATGGCAATTACTATCAAGGAGGCAATAAAGAAGTTGTTAATTACAGGTTTATACCCCTGTGGCCCAAAGCAGGAACAAGGGACCAAAGGTTATAAAGTGGTTCTTAAAAAAAAAGTTGTAGGTGATTCTTTTCTCCTTTCCAGTAGAATAACTTAATTAGCAGTCAGGTTTGGGCCTGATGAAGAAAAGAACTCTGAAAGAGACACCTTATTAGAATAACTCAATTTGTCCAGACCCTCCAATTTGCCTTTCTCAACCATCCATTCTGTTTTACTTTCCCTGATTGTCTCTCGAAATCCTTCAGATGGGGAACCAAGAGAGCATGAGGTATTAAATGTGCCTGCCAGCCCCAGCACAGGCTCTGATATTGCACGCTCGTGGAGCGGGCTGCCACTCAGTAGTCAGGTTTGCTGTGAGATCTCGGGGCTCCGCAGATGCTCCCATGTGTCTGATCAAGGCTCACACTCCCGAGTCTTGAGATGCAGCCCCGTTCCTTGGAGTCTGGGGCAGGCCCAAACCCTGGGCACCAGCTGGCAATTCCATGAGATGGGAAAGGCTGGGCTTGGAAATGGTCTGTCTCGCAAAGTTAAATCCTCTTTGAAGCAATCTGTGTTTTCTGTACTTAGGTTTGACTCAAAAGGAGCTGGGTGATGCTGTTGGGAGCCTGGGCTCCTGTGTGCACACCAGGTCTCAGCTCCGTTTCCATGCTCCCTCCTTTGAGACACTTATGAGCCGATGTGATTCGTGTGTGTGTGTGTCTTTTGGCCTCTGAACGGGCTGTTGTATCTTTGTCATCTTTTCAAGTCCAGCACGGTGATGGTATACAGTAAGTGCCCACTAAGTGCTTGACTGACCAGTGCAAATGCAGCTTTCTTCATGTCTCTCTTTGGGTGCCATTCTTGCAGCAGAAAAGCACTCTTCTCTCTGGGTACTTTTCTGTGTTTTGATCATATTTGTTCCAAACTTGGAATGCCACCAACATGAGTGGTGAATATTCACCTGAGGTGAATAAAGAACCCTTCAGAGTTGGTATGAAGACCCTTGGAGCCATTTTGGGGGGACAAAGGGTGCTTCAGGGGGACCCCAGGGACAGGAGGCCTAGGAGGGCTCTCAGGGCAGGCGCATGGGGACCCCATGGGGGTGAGGGGGCTGCCAGGAGTTAGGATCCACCAAGTGCTCCGCTGACCAGGGTCCCCGAGGCCTCAAAGCTGCTGCCTATCCCTTAGTGCCCAGGCCTGGCACCGGCTGCCCGTCAAGCTGTTGGCAGGGCCAGTGTGGCCCCTGAGGGCACTCAGCCCTTGCTCCCCAAGGGACGGCAAGGGGAGGGGCTGGAGTCCGGACTCACACTGGCACACACAGGTCAGGGCGTGCATCACAGTGAACTTGGCCTGGCACAGTCCCGGAGGGCTGCCCCAAGGCACAGCCTTTCTTTCCACCCCAAGTCCCAGCCCCGCACACGCTCTCCGCCCTCATGTCAAAGGTGCCCTTCTTCTTTCTCCACTTATAACATGTTATTGTGTGATCATTGCAAAGAAACAAAAAAATTCTGAGAGACAGAAGAGAATAAGAGAAACTGTTCATCTCCAAGCCAACCATTTTCCTGTGTTTTCTCTCTGTTATTTTTCTATTTCATGCATAGCAGAGACCATTTGTAAGTTTGGTTTCAGGCCTTTTCACTTCATGTTGTAACAGGCATTCTTCCTTGAAGACTGGACTTCATGGGGATTTGAATGTCATCGTATGATTTTCCAAAACTTGCTGGTTCCTCAAAGGGAGTGTCTGGGGTTTGGATTGCTGGTAGAGGCCCCCCGATGGTGGGTGTGTGGGAGCTGAGGTGAGCCCACAGCTGGGCCAGACACCGAGGCTGAGCAGCCGGAGGAGGTCATCTGAACTGGTCTTCAAAATGGGAGCCCTTGCACATACCTGTGGGACAGACACACACATGCACATGTGCATACAGGCACATACAATACATGTGCACACACATGCACATGTGTACACATGCACACAAACATGTACACAAGTATACACACACGCACATGTACAAAGAGAACCACAGCACACACGCACAGATGTGCGTACGCACACAGGCACGAGCGTACACATGCACACGAGCATGCACACAGGCACATGTGCACACACAGGCACATGTGTACACACACATATACATGCACATGTGTACACACATGCACACACATTAAAGAACCACAGCACACACGCACAGATGTGCAAACACAGAGAGACACATTTGCAAACACAAATGCTTGTGTACACACAGATGTGCACACTCACACGTGTGCATAACCTTCCCAGTGGGTTCCAGAGCCCTTTGTGACATTGCTGATTCTCGTCGCCTTTAATCACAGCAGACACCCTCCGGCAGCACCACACCGCCTCTGCAGTTGTGTGACATGAGCATCCTGTGGAGCCGGCTGGGGAACCTGGCTGGCGGGTGAGGAAGCTGACGCATGATGCTCAGGGTTTCCCAAGGTCTGGGCCCGGGCTGGAACCGGGCTTCCTTCCTCACAGACTCACTGGTCCTTAAGGCTCACTTAAGGGAGAGAGACATAAAGATTTTCTCTTTTTTCCTGATGAAATAATGGAGCTATTGATACAGAGAGAGAAGAGATTTAGAGCCATGTAAAAATCCACTGGCAAAACAGAGAGGGGACTGAGTCTCTTCACTTTGATCCAGATTTTTCTGCCCTGTCCTCTGTTCTTTACAATCTTACTAGAAAGAATGACTAGAAACAGTCCATTTTTAAAATTCTCCACAGACTGGGCATGCATCCCACCTGTGGGCTTGTGACGCCACCCAGGTTGCCTGACCTCTGGGCACCTCGGCCTGGTCGGTGTCCTCCATCGGGGGAATGGTGGGCAGGTGAGCTGAGTTAGGCCCAGGCTCCAGGCAGGCGCTTGGCCCTTCAGAGCTGCAGGTGGCAGACGCCCCGGATGTGGTGGACAGAAGGCCCGTCATGGTCTCGTGGCTGCAGGTGGGCATGCTCTGTGCTCACAGCAGATCTGGGAGAGTCAGTGCCTCTCGGTGAGGTTTTGGGGAAGTTGCCATTAGAATGAGGTGCATCAGCCCCCAGGAGAGACTGCGCCGTGTGCCCGGGATGGGGCACATAGAGGACTGTGGGGAATCTGTGCTTTCACTTCTCAAAAGAGGAGTTCATGGTACCCTGCCAGGAAGTACAGTCTCTGGACCTAGGGAAGACACATCTCAAAAGTGTACATTTAAGGACACTTTAATTATTACCATAGTTAATAGCTGTATATTAGTATTGCATATTTGAATGTTGCTGAGAGAGTAAGTCTTACAACTTGTCACTAGAAAAAAGTCTGCAACATGTTTGGTGATGAATATTACTTAGCCAACGTCTTGAGCTTGCATCATATACAAATATGGAATCAATGTGTTGCGCACCTGTGGTACTGTGTGCAGTTACACCTCAGCTCAGAAAAGAAGTCCCTGATGCCACATCTTCCCATGTTGCTTTGCCGTCTCTCCTCTTGTTTATCCGGGACCACATTCCCTGATGGCTTCCCTGGCGGCTCAGCTGGTAAAGAATCTGCCTGCAATGCAGGAGACCTAGGTTTGATCCCCGGGTTGGGAAGATCCCCTGGAGGAGGGCATGGAAACCCACTTCAGTATTCTTGCCTGGAGAATCCCTATGGACAGAGAGCATGGTGGGCTCTGGTCATGGGGTCACAAAGAGTTGGACAGGACTGAATGACTACGCACATTCCCTGAACACGACCTGCTGCGTGCGTCCCCGCCTGCAGCGAGAACGCACGGTGTAGCTAGGCTCTAGGCAGAGGCTCTTCAAAAGGCGACGCTCTGTGACAAGTCATTTTGCAAATGATGAACTTGAAGTTTCTCTTATAGTCCAGTATTTGGGTGAAGTGAATCCACCACGGCAGCTTCTGTCCATGGGAGTGTCGATTCTCATTCCTGTTGGCTGACAATCCCTGGACAAAGCCATGTGACAAAGCAGAGGGTTGCTTAGAAGAACGTGGCACCTTTGAAATGGAGTGGAGAGAAGTCTCCTTCCTGTTGCTAAACAGGTGTGTTTTGAGTTTTTCCTCAGGAACGTAGCTTAATAACCTAGCTTCCAAAGACCACACCAGGATTACAGATAAAAAACATTAACTCTGCCATAAGCCAAAGCCAGTGCTACAACTTAAAACTGGCAATAATACTGAAGCTTAGAGGTGGGTGCCCATGTTGGGGAGGGTTTTATTTCTTGGATCTCCTCAAAGAAATTCTCCCAACCAGGGGTGGTTGTCAGGGGCAGCACAGTTTGCCTGCTACAAGTCTGTAAAATTTGAGTAAGCTGCTCTGAATTCTTTCAAGATTGAACTCATCACCCCAGAACTCCAGCTACACCCCTTCTGACTCTTTAGTTTCTATCTGTTGGAATCAGCTGGCCAGTCCTAGTTGAGAATAGTATCCCTTCTTCATATTTTGACTCTCACAGCCGTGGTGTGTGAACCTCATAGACCAGTGTGTGAACCTCATTGGCCATAATCAGGAATACTCATATGAAGTCGGATGTGAACAGCTGTTCTCACCGGCGGTGAGGCTGAGCGACTGGCGGGAGCAGCGGGAGACTCGAAGGCTTGCAAACACCATCCACGCCGGTGAACAGGCGGAACCACCAACAGCAGGGCAACTCGCCTCTCTGTCAGTAATGAAAACACGCGAGCTTGCCCTTTTGCAATGTAAACAGAAAATTATGGCTACACATAAGCCCCCGCCACAAAGAAGGCAGCTTTCCTCCTGCTGCTCTCGGGAAAAGACGCGGCGCGCGGGTGCGGCTCCAGCTGCGGCGGCGGAAGCTGGGCACACTGCCCGCATCTTCCAGAGGCTCTTAATCCGCCGGGTCGGGGTCGAGGGTGGGGGCGCTGCGCTAAGCTGCTTTGGCTCCGCTGCTGCGCTCGCACTGAAGCCGGAGACGTCAGTGTACCCCGGGGGTTCGAGGACCCGTCGGTCGGCAGGGACGAGGCCGGGCCTCCGTCGTCCTTCGGCAGTGCGCGGGGCGCCAGGCCCGCGGTCCACGGGCACAGCAGGTGCGCCGCTCTGCGGGGCAGACGGTGCCCGCGAGCCCGGTGCATCAGGGTGGGGAAGGGGCCCTGCAGGCGGGCTGGCCGACCTCTCCTCAGCCCCCTCCCCTCCTCTGCGCCCCCTCTCAGCCCGCCAGCCGTCACCCCAGGTGCCTGTCTCCCCAGGTCAGGACCCGCTCCAGCATCTCCACTCCCTGACCCCGCAGGTCCAAGCTGGACCTCGCTCCGCCAGCACGAGGGCTTTGCCTCTTGGGTTGTGTTAGGGTAACTTGAGCTCACGATAAGAATTTAACATTTTTACCTTGAAGAAATCCATTTACAGATGGACACTTTTCTATTCATGCAAAGAAGACCGTTACAGAGACTCTGATTTCATATCAGACTATTCTGGGTCAGTGGTCGGCCCATCTAGTCTGCTGCTGGGGTCTGTATACCCTATAAGCCGGGAAGGAGTTGCTGAGAATTCTTTTAATGGATTAAAAAAAAATTAAAAGAAGAAAGAATCAAATTTCTTGACTTGTGAAAATTAAGTGACATGTCAGTGTCCACAAATAAAGTTTTATTGGCGCACAACCACACGTTCACTGATGCATCGTTCTCAGCTGTGACTGGTACAAGTGCTGAGCTGAGCTGAGTAGCTGTGACCAGGATGTTCCACCCACAAAGCTGGGAGGATTTACAGTCTGGCGTTTACAGAGAGCACTCTGAGCAGACCTACCTCGCATTGTTTATCTATAACCCATCATAAGTTATAACGACAGGGGTTCGGTTCTGTGACATCCTAAACATGCCCGCAGGCTGTAAAGTGATGAGCTTGACTACGCACATGGCAAAACATTTTAATCACATACTGGAACATTTTCAGTACAGTTGAAGGAAATGTCCTTTGACAGAGAACTTCCAAATATGTTTTGCATCTGTTTTTGCATGCATTCAAATATAAGACTTGGGAAGTATTTGTGAATACTTGAAGTTTTCAACCCCTGATCCTTAATGTTCAGTGAGGCAGTGGCAGGCTTCCTTTCACTTTATGTGAGTGAAAAATACGTAAAAATGGTCAATTATGAAATTATCCCTGATTCTCATGAAAAGAGAACCTCACTCAGACTTGTGCAGCTTGGTTCTTACCAGTTTTGATGTGCATAATAAAAATAAAATAAAGCAAAATACAGACATCCTTGTCTGTATAGTTTAGTGTGCTCAGCCGCTCAGTCTTGTCTGACTCTTTGTGACCACATGGACTGTAGCCTCCCTCCAGACTCCTCTGTCCATGGAAATTTCTAAGCAAGAATACTGGGGTAGATTGCCATTTCCTTCTCCAGGGGTTCTTCCCAACCCAGGGATCTAACCTGAGTCTCCTGCATCTCCTGCATTGGCAGGTGGATTCCTTACCACTGCATCACTGAGGAAGCCCTGTCTGTGTACATACTGTGTATATAATTTCTAATCCTCTGGAAAAACAGGCTGTAAAGTTGCAGTTAGGGAATGTGTCCATTTCTCAGCTGAAGAATCTGAGGCTCACAGAAATTCTGGACCTTGTCCAAGGCTTCATGGGAATTTGAAGGTCAGGGCCAGGGTCCCTGATTCTAAAGTACCTGGGTCCATCCATGATCTCGTGCTGCGTCTCTGAGATAACTTTACGTACAGCTTTTTCAAGGCAAATGTGGGACATTGTATGGGGAATCTTTTGGGTCTTTGTGATGAAAAGATTTCCTGTAGGATGCTAACACTCTGTGAGATTTCTGACATTATTATGAGATTTCCGACACCAGCCAATATCAGAGCTCATGCTAATTGACCAGAGATGACTGTCTTCAAGGACAGAAACTCGACGTGCCTGGGGAGGGAAAGATGCTGTTTAGCACAATCCTGGGCCAGCTGTGTGGTGCCGCGAGAGGGCTCCCAGGGGGACGGGCCGAGGCCCAGGAAAAGCGTTTTCTCAAGTGATGGGTGTTTGGCACCCAGGTGTTGGCCATTGTAGCAAAAAGGGCTTTCAAGGTGGATGATCATTAGAGATGGGCCAAAGAGGTTTGGAAGACACGGGACCTGGGTCTTGCAGGCGTGTTTGTCCTCACCTGCCTGTCATCGACCAGCTGTCAGGCAGCTCGTCTGATTTCTGAACCTAATGAAGGGCTCTGGGAGAACGAGCATTCCTGCTCATGCCAGAGTCTCCCCCACCGCCTACACGTTTCTCTCTGTTGTCTTTAGCTCTGGCCCCACTGGGCTCAGTCCTTTTTGGTGAAAAAGGATAATATATAAATAGATATAAACTCTAAGATTTGAAATAGTCAAGCTGTTTAGCGTTTATGTTTCTGTCATTGACACAGAGATTGAATTGCCAACATCTGTTGGATCATTGAAAAAGCAAGAAAGTTCCAGAAAAACATCCATTTCTGCTTTATCGACTATGCCAAAGCCTTTGACTGTGTGGATCACAATGAACTGTGGAAAATTCTGAAAGAGATGGGCATACCAGACCACCTGACCTGCCTCTTGAGAAACCTGCATGCAGGTCAGGAAGCAACAGTTAGAACTGGACATGGAACAACAGACTGGTTCCAGACAGGAAAAGGAGTACGTCAAGGCTGTATATTGTCACCCTGCTTATTTAACTTATATGCAGAGTACATCATGAGAAACTCTGGGCTGGAAGAAGCACAGGCTGGAATCAAGATTGCCGGGAGAAATATCAATAACCTCAGATATGCAGATGACACCACCTTTATGGCAGAAAGTGAAGAACTAAAGAACCTCATGATGAAATTGAAAGAGGAGAGTGAAAAAGTTGGCTTAAAGCTCAACATTCAGAAAACCAAGATCATGGCATCTGATCCAATCACTTCATGGGAAGTAGATGGGGAAACAGTGGAAGCAGTGTCAGATTTTATTTTGGGGGGCTCCAAAATCACAGCGGATAGTGATTGCAGCCATGAAATTAAAAGATGCTTACTCCTTGGAAGGAAAGTTATGACCAACCTCGACAGCATATTAAAAAGCAGAGAAATTACTTTGTCAACAGAGCTCCATCTAGTCAAGGCTATGGTTTTTCCAGTAGTCATGTATGGATGTGAGAGTTGGACAGTGAAGAAAGCTGAGAGCCAAAGAATTGATGCTTTTTTTTTCCTTTATTTTTTTTAATTGTTTTCGCCATACATTGTCATGATATCACCATGGGTTTACATATGCTTCCCCTCCGGAACCCCCCTCCCTCTTCCCTCCCCCCCCAGGAAATCTCGCTGCACCAGCCCCCAGCATCAATCCTGGGCTGGCGAATGATTAGACATATGAAAATTAACATGCTTCAATGCCCTTCTCCCATATCACCCCACCCTTACCCTCATCCACAAAGTCCACGAGTCTATTCTATACATCTGCGTTCCTTTTGCTGTCTCGTATGTTGGGTTCTCGTTACCGTCTTTCTAAATTCCATATATATGCGTTAATATACTGTATTGTTGTTTTTGCTTCTGGCTTACTTCACTCTGGATAATGGGCTCCAGTTTCGTCCATCTGAGTAGAATTGCTTCAAATGAATTTTTTTTTAATGCTGAGTAATATTCCATTGTGTATATATACCACAGCTTTCTTATCCATTCGTCAGTTGATGGGCATCTAGGTTGCTTCCATGTCCTGGCTATTGTAAACAATGCAGCGATGAACATTGGGGTGCACGTGGCTCTTTCAATTCTGGTTTCCTCGGTGTATATGCCCAGCAGTGGGATTGCTGGGTCATATGGCAGGTCTATTTGCAGCTTTTTAAGGAACCTCCACACTGTTTTCCATAGTGGTTGTACTAGTTTGCATTCCCACCAACAGTGTAAGAGGGTTCCCTTTTCTCCACATCCTCTCCAGCATTTATTGCTTGTAGACTTTTGGATGGCAGCCATTCTGACTGGTGTAAAGTGGTACCTCATTGTAGTTTTGATTTGCATTTCTCTGATAATGAGTGATGTTGAGCATCTTTTCATGTGTTTGTTAGCCATTTTTATATCTTCTTTGGAGAAATGTCTGTTAAGTTCTTTGGCCCACTTTTTAATTGGGTTGTTTATTTTTCTAGAATGGAGCTGCAGGAGTTGTTTGTATATTTTTGAGATTAATTGTTTGTCTGTTGTTTCATTGGCTATTATTTTCTCCCATTCTGAAGGCTGTCTTTTCACCTTGCTTATAGTTTCCTTTGTTGTGCAAAAGCTTTTAATTTTAATTATGTCCCATTTGTTTATTCGTGTTTTTATTTCCAATATTCTGGGAGGTGGGTCATGGAGTATCCCGCTTTGGGTTATGGCAGAGAGTGTTTTGCCTATGTTGTCCTCTAGGAGTTTTATAGTTTCTGGTCTTATGCTTAGATCTTTGATCCATTTTGAGTTTATCTTTGTGTATGGTGTTAGAAAGTGATCTAGTTTCATTCTTTTACAAGTGGCTGTCCAGTTTTCCCAGCACCACTTGTTAAAGAGGTTGTCTTTTCTCCATTGTATATTCTTGCCTCCTTTGTCAAAGATAAGGTGTCCATAGATGCGTGGATTTATCTCTGGGCTTTCTATTCTGTTCCATTGATCTATGTTTCTGTCTTTGTGCCAGTACCATACTGTCTTAATGACTGTGGATTTGTAGTATAGCCTAAAGTCAGGTAGGTTGATTCCGCCCGTTCCATTCTTCTTTCTCAAGATTGCTTTGGCTATACGAGGTTTTTTGTATTTCCATACAAATTGAGAAATTATTTGTTCTAATTCTTTGAAAAAGACCTCTGGTAGCTTGATAGGAATTGCATTGAATCTATAGATTGCTTTGGGTAGTATACTCATTTTCACTATATTAATTCTTCCAATCCACGAACACGGCACATTTCTCCATCTGTTTGTGTCCTCCTTGATTTCTTTCATCAGTGTTTTATAGTTTTCTATATACAAGTCTTTTGATTCTTTAGGTAGAAATACTCCTAAGTATTTTATTCTTTTTGTTTCGATGGTGAATGGAATTGTTTCCTTAATTTCTCTTTCTGATTTCTCACTGTTAGTGTATAGGAATGCCAGGGATTTCTGTGTGTTGATTTTGTATCCTGAAACTTTGCTATATTCACTGATTAGCTCTAGTAATTTTCTCGTAGAGTCTTTAGGGTTTTCAATATAGAGGATCATGTCATCTGCAAACAGAGAGAGTTTTACTTCTTCTTTTCCAATCTGGATTCCTTTGATTTCTTTATCTGCTCTGATTGCTGTGGCCAAGACTTCCAAGACTATGTTGAAAAGTAGTGGTGAGAGTGGGCACCCTTGTCTTGTTCCTGATTTCAGGGGGAAGAATTGATGCTTTTGAACTGTGTTGTTGGAGAAGACTCTCAAGAGTCCTTGGACTGCAAGGAGATCCAAACAGTCCATCCTAAAGGAGATCAATCCTGGGTGTTTATTGGAAGGACTGATGTTGAAGCTGAAACTCCAGTACTTTGGCCACCTGATGCAAAGAGCTGACTCAATGGAAAAGACCCTGATGCTGGGAAGGATTGGGGGCAGGAGGAGAAGGGAATGACAGAGGATGAGATGGTTGGATGGCATCACCGACTCAATGGACATGGGTTTGGGTGGACTCTGGGAGTTGGTGATGGACAGGGAGGCCTGGTGTGCTGTGGTTGATGGGATTGCAAAGAGTTGGACATGACTGAGTGACTGAACTGAACTGAATTATTGACAGTCAACTGGAGTTTCTCAATTCACGTTTGAGGAAAGGGAACACCCTCCAGAGAACTCACTTTTTTTCCTTCCAGTTTTATTGAGATGTAGTTGACGCAGAGCACTACACAAGGGTGAGGTGCACAGCAACATGATCTGACTTACATACATAGGGAGAAGATGACAATAAGTTTAGTGAACATCCATCACTTCATATAGATGTGACATTAAGGAAATATGGAAAAAAGTTCCCTTGTGATGTAAACTTTTAGGATTTACATCTAAATCCTAAATATACATCTCATAACAGCTTTCATGTGTAACATTCAGAAGTATTATTATATTTATCATGTTGTATTGGCCAAAAGCTTCATTTGGGTTTTTAAAATATCTTACTTGCCTGCAAGACTCAATAAAAACTTTCTCCTCAAGTGGGGAAGAGCTGCTTTTGCAAAGCTGTGAGTGAAAAGACGGATTTTACAAAATCACTGAGTCTCAGACTGAGCTACTGCTTTTTTTTTTTTTTTACAAATTGCCACATTTCTCTTCTTTTGCTTGTTGAAAAGTAATTTTTCTTCCTGCAAACATGAATTGTATAACATCAACTCCTTTTACACTGCTTTCTTTCAGAAGAAAAGAATTAGCAAGAGCAGGTACCTTGTTAGGAGCAGATTATGCACAGAAAGAATGTACAGACTCGGGGATGAAAGCCGGGCATCACGGAGAGGCTTCACGTTGGGTCCGGGGCAAGTGCCTCTCAGGCCGTTCAAACTGGGGCCTGCTCTTGGGATCCTCAGAGGATTAGGAAATAAGACAACACCCATTGTCCTGGGTCACTGTGGACACACTTGGGCTAACTCGGGTTAATTGACACTTGTGCTCCTGTGCGCCTGCAGACTTTGTGCAGACAAACTGGAGGGTCTTGCGCTAGCTTTCTGATGTGCAGACAAGGACTCAAGCTGCAGGGGCTGAGTGTCCAGAGAGTGAGAGACAGGGAGACAGAGAGAGACAGAGACAGAGACAGGGAGAGAGACAGAGAGAGGGAGACAGAGAGACAGACAGAGACAGAGAGAGAGACAGAGACAGAGACAGGGAGAGAGACAGAGAGAGGGAGACAGAGAGACAGACAGAGACAGAGAGAGAGACAGAGACAGAGACAGGGAGAGAGACAGAGAGAGGGAGACAGAGAGACAGACAGAGACAGA
>ML662445.1:1171725-1212413 GCA_007570785.1 Antilocapra americana
TTAGCGTAGAGTCTCCCAGGGAGAGAAAGTCCAGAGAAGTGAGCGCACGCCCACAGGAAGCTCGCCAGAGTGCTCCCAGCAGTGCCCCTCCCCAGAGCCCAGAGCGAGACAGCAGACGTGGTGTCCGTCAGCTGGGGAAGGGCTATTGTCAGGCTCCGTCCACGGGGTGGATGTTGTTTGTCCACAGAAAAGATGAACCTCGAAAATGTTGCAGACCAGAAAGAGGCCAGCCGGAAAAGACAATCTATTGAATGACAGCATTTACATATAATGTCCAGAAGAGCAGACATGGAGGCAGAAAGTAGGTTAGTGGTTGCCCAGGGGTGGGGTGGGGGATTGGGGTGACTGCTATTGGGTATGAGCTTTCTTTCTAGGGTGCTGAGAATATTCTAAAATTAGCATGTGATGGCAGTTGTATCATTCTGAGAATACATTGAAAGCACGGAATGTGTCAGTTCAGTTCAGTTCAATTGCTCAGTTGTGTCTGACTCTTGCTGATCCCATGGACTGCAGCACACCATGCCTCCCTGTCCATCACTAATGCCCGGAGTCCACCCAAACCCATGTCCATTGAGTTGGTGATGCCATCCAACCATCTCATCCTCTGTCATCCCCTTCTCCTCCTGCCCCCAATCCTTCCCAGCATCAGGGTCTTTTCCAATGAATCAGCTCTTCACATCAGCTGGCCAAAGTACTGGAGTTTCAGCTTCAACATCAGTCCTTCCAATGAACACCCAGGACTGATCTCCTTTAGAACGGACTGGTTGGATCTCTTTGCAGTCCAAGGGACTCTCAAGGGTCTTCTCCAACAACACAGTTCAAAAGCATCAATTCTTTAGCTCTCAGCTTTTTTTTATAGTCCAACTCTCACATCCATACATGACTACTGGAAAAACCATAGCTTTGACTAAGATGGACCTTTGTCAGCAAAGTAATGTCTCTGCTTTTTAATATGCTGTCTATGTTAGTCATAACTTTTCTTCCAAGTACCACGTGTCTTTTAATTTCATGGCTGCAGTCACCATCTGCAGTGATTTTGGAGCCTAAAGAATAAAGTCAGTCACTGTTTCCCCATCTATTTGCTATGAAGTGATGGGACCAGATGCCATGATCTTCGTTTTCTGACTGTTGAGTTTTAAGCCAACTTTTTCACTCTCCTCTTTCACTTTCATCAACAGGCTCTTTAGTTCTTCTTTGCTTTCTGCCATAAGGATGGTGTCATCTGCACATCTGAGGAGTGTATACGTGAATGTGTATGGAATGTGTACATGAAGCTAAGCTTTATGGGATGTACTGTCACCCCTGGTGTCTGTGGGGCATCGATTTCAGGATCGCCTCCGGCAGCTGGAACTGAGGATGCTCAAGTCACACACACACACACACATTCCTGTATACATTAGCTCATTTCTACTTATGGGGACTTCCCCTGTGGCTCAGCAGTAAAGAATCTGCCTGCAATACAGAAGACTTGGGCTCCATCCCTGTGTCAGGAAGATCCCCTGGAGAAGTGAATGGGAACCCACTCCAGTATTCTTGCCTGGAGAACTCCATGGATGGAGGAGGCTGGTGGGCTAAAGCCCATGAGGTTGCAAAGAGTCAGATACGGCTGAAGCGGCTAAACACTCACAGGTTACTCACAACACCTAACACAATGTGGATGCTGTGCAAATAATTGCTGCCACATGGAAAATTCCAGTTTGGTTTCTGGAACTTTCTGGAATCCTTTTTATGGATAATTTCCATCCACGGTTGGTTGAACCAGTGGATACAGAGGGCCCACTGTAAACTGTATCATTATAAAGTTGCTATTAAAGTAAGTTATAAATTTGTTAAAAACAAGAAAACAAATCAAAATAAATTAAGAGCACCTTTCATTGAGTAAAAAATTTCTCTGTTTCTTTCATGTTCTTTTCAGGCAGGTGGATTTCCTGCAAGTGGGGCTCTGGGTAGGACCTGGTGGCGGGTGCTGCAGGAGGGTCTCCACTACGGGCAGGACCCTCAAATGGGCCTCATGAGGTCACATGAGCCCTGGGAAGCTGGACACCCATCGAGGCAGGTCCGAGAGGCGCCGTTCCCTAATTAGCAAGACACAGCTCTAGACTCTTAACTCTGATGCTCGGGCCGGAGAATCTGAACTGTTTTTTGAGGGAGTGAGTTAGGGTGGATTTGGCTGAGGTGACAGGAGCTTTTGGACCGGGGGAGTGGGGGCAAGGGGGTGCCAGCCACAAAGTTGGGGAGAAATACTTGGTGTCAGATAGCACAGCTGAGACCCCAGGTCCCTTTCCTTCTGGGAGCTCCCTGAGTTTACAAATGCTCAGTCTTGAGGTGCTTTTGCAGGGTGATGCATATGCAGACCTCAGTGATTCGGCCTTGGTGCTCTGAGATATCCCCAGAATAGTCTAACTCCACAATACCATTGTCAACACCGCCTGCCAGCTGGCGGTACCTAATCACTGTGAGGCTGATTTTCTATGAGCCAAAGGATCCCCAAGTCTGTGGGTGCAAAGCAATCTGACCGCTTGTGTGGTCTGCACGGGCAGTGACAGCGGACTGCTGGGGCCCTGGGGACCCTCTGCACACTGGGTCCGGGGCTGCTCGGGGTGGGGCTCAGGGTGGGGCTCGGGTGCGGGGGGCTCGGGTGCGGGGGGCTCAGCGACACAGATGCTTCTGGGGGCTCCTCTTGGTCCAAGACTATGCTCCATGCCCCATGGCCAAGGTGCTGTCCCGGGTGGCTCAGGCCTGGGATGGGGCCGCAGGTCACAGGGGCCCCTTCTGTACCTTTGGTCCAAGCAGGGCAGGGCTCAGGCACTGGCGCCAGGCCCGCCTGCCTGGTCTGAGCAGGAAGACAGGATTCTTGCAGCATTTTCACCTCAAGATGGTGTTACACCTCAAATTCCAGACCAGGCTGTGGTGGTTGAACAGTAAAAATAAACACCAAAAATCAAATCCACCATTGTAAGAACGATGAGAAAAAAAGACACACACAAGCCAAAGGAAAAAGACACACATATGCACAGGAGAATCTGTAGGAAGTCAAGTTAGATTCGTCTGGTTTCACAATCGGGACCCCTGCCCATGAATGGACTTGGCCCAGAGGCTTCCTGGTGCCTGCTTTCCCCAGAAGCCACCCTGGGATACAGTGAATGGGGCTCAGGGTCCTCGGCCCCCACATGCTGGCCGATGCTGAGCCCTCCTCAGGACAAAGAGTCGAGCTGACGCGGGGTTTCTCCTGTAGAGAGGGAGACGCCCAGTGACCAAGGCCTCGCTGTGTAATAAAACGTCTAGACAGCAATTAACGCCCATCTCCCCCAAGACTGCAACTGTCATAGGCACGGCCCCTTTCCAGGGAACCCCTTGAGGTCTGTTTTGTCCTGAATCGGTTTCCCAATCTGACCGTGGTCACTGGACAAGGGCCACCCATGCCCAGGGCCATCCATCCACCTGCCCGACTTCCTCTCCATCCGGCCCATGGGGAGGGCCGTCTGGGACACCGGTTGGATGGGGGCTGGGCTGGCCGTGTCTGGCCCGCTTTGTGATGGCTCTGGAACCAAGGCTGAGAAGATCTGGCAGCTTTCTTGTGCCTGGCGACCCCCGGGGCTGCTTCCTCTTACGCCTGCGCCTGGCTTTAACAGTGACAATGATCGGGCATTGCGGGGCCTGCGGCCAGGCCCCCAGAGGCGCGGGGATATTTCTCCCTGACGCTTTCTGCTGTTCTCGCCTCAAACCACCTCCCTGGCCTGTTTCTCCGCTTCTGACCCCTTCTCCCTGTGGACCAGCGCCCGTCTCCCACGGACAAAGCGCCTGGACCTCTGGCTCTGCTAGGAGTGGACTCCGCTGTCTCTAACAGTAGACAGAAGAATCATATTCAGTCCTAATAAGAGTTTTTCTGATTGAGCCAGAAATCTGTAGGAGTTACTCAAGCCAGGGGACGAGCCGGAGAGGAGGCCTGATCTTTGAAGAGAGATGCGCCCTTTGAGGAACAAACCCAGCAGTCACTGTCTCTCTCCGGTTGAACATGGGGCATGTGGCCAGAGGGCGGTCCCCGACTGCAGGAGAGGGCCGGAGCTGGGCCTGGGCAGAGGTGCCGACAGAGGATGCTCCTGGGCCCCATCCAGCTTCCTGCGTACCTGCACCTGCACCTTCCAAGCCTGTGTAATGTCGATTCCTTGGCTCCTGCTCCAGCCTTGCCCCACCACGTGCCCTCCTGCAGCCTTGTTTGTGCAGGGACTCGGTGCACAGAGAGGTGGCTTCTGTCAAAGGTTGAGTGACTGCCCCTCTGAGCCCTGACTGTGTGCAAGTGAGCACCATCACACAGGGGGCTCAGAAAGGATGGACGGCCCTTCTCTGAGCCGCAGGCCTTGGGCTGTGCTGCCAGGACTGGGGCCTGACCCCATGTCTGAGATGAACACACTGACCCGCAGACTGGCAGGACAGAGACCGTTTCCCCCAAAGGTCTCCCTCTCACACCCTCCAAATATGCATGTGTAACCACAGTGAGCATAGTAGTAACTTATGTATTAAATTTTATGATCCTGTGTCATTTGCAAAGCTTAGATAATGTATTTGGAGAAGGCAATGGCACCCCACTCCAGTACTCCTGCCTGGAGAATCCCATGGATGGAGGAGCCTTGTAGGCTGCAGTCCATGGGGTTGTTAGGAGTTGGACACAACTGAGCGACTTCACTTTCACTTTTCACTTTCATGCATTGGAGAAGGAAATGGCAATCCACTTCAATGTTCTTGCCTGGAGAATCCCAGGGACGGGGGAGCGTGGTGGGCTGCCATCTATGGGGTTGCACAGAGTCAGACACAACTGAAGTGAGTTAGCAGCACCAGCAGCAGATAATGTATTATTGAAAACAGGGAATTATACGTAAAATGCATAGTTTCCTGTAATTTGATATCTTTCAGATATCTCACATCTGGCCTCACTCCTGCCTCATAAATTTCTCAGGAGTGTCACGTGGCTCAGGCTTTATTTAAGAAGACTGGGACCAGACACAGTCTTCTGTGTCTGTCTTCACGGTGGACGTGGCAGGAATCACCTACTTTAATGCTCACGGCTGGGGTCTGAGTCCTGCCACGTGCCAGGCTCTTTTCTCTGTGAGGCTGTGGCGTCTTTTAGCGTGTTTACAAGTGGCAGGTCTGTGGTGCATCACCTTGGCAGGTGGAGGGGATATGAAACATCACAGATCGGTCCAGCGGGTCATGAGCAGAGGAGCCCGGAGGAAAGGACAGAGCCGTAAGGAAGAGCAGGTAATGCAGAGCCAGGCAGCGCATCCTCAGTGGGTGTCTGCTCTGCACTTCAGGTCGCAGCGGGATAGTCCAGAGACGCGTCGATGTGGGACGAGGTGGAGAACCAGCACCTCGTCGTGGTGGCTCCGGCCACAGAAGCCACCTCTGAAGTCTCTGAGCAATGTACACGACTGACCACAGGCCCGCTGCTGGCCCACTCACTTCCCACAGCCTGTCCATCACCGACCCCGGCATCCGTGTGAGCCGCTGGGTTTGAGATGCTCTTGAGGTTGTAAATAAATGCCGCAGCGCCAAGGGGCAGACGAGACGGAGCCTGTCAGAGCTGGACGTTGGCAACAAGTTATAATTACAGCGGAGTGGTGCGAGGTGAGTTCCCTCCTCCCGTAGGTTTAATTGCCGGCAGCTGCAGGGGTGGGCACAGCGGCTGGGTGGGGTGGGGCAGGGGCTCCAAGTGTCCCTGCTGACTTCCCCACAGCCCCCGGAGCAGGATGGAGGGGCCCTGAGGCCTGGCGGTGCTCCTGCAGATGGGGGGCTGCCAGGTTACAGACCCTTGTCCAGTAAACATTTGACATGACGTGGGAACCACGTTTTGTCTTCAGAGGAAGTGGGCCACAGTAAACAGTCGGGAAGAAGGCTGACTTTCCCCAAACGTGCGGAGCCTGAGTGCCCCACCTCCACGCTCTTGCCCAGGTGCCCTGCCTTCCAGGTGGGCAGAGATAGTCTGCCGTCTCTCCCCCAGACAGCCCCTTTTCTGGAGACTGGAATTCAGCAGAGCAGGGGTCACTCCAGGGCCCACTTGTGGTTGAGTGGACGCAGCTCGGCTAATCGCTCTTTCACTTGCGGGAAATTCGTTGTTCCTTAATATCAGACTCCAGTGATGATGGTAATAGGCCACACTAATGACAAGGCAGCGGCGATTATAGGTAAGAAACAGTTATAATCAGAAAGCTAATAATTATCTTGCAGCTGCAATTGGACTTTTGAATTTTACATTTCTTGCATTTTTTTTTATTCTTAATTACAACGGTTTCATTAATGACAAGCAGCCTTTGGGAAATAGAACGGGATCCATTTTGACTCAAGGAGACCTGTGTTCTCTGCACTGTGGGATCAGCCATCTCCTCACTGATTTCCACCTAGCAACTGGACGGAAGTACCATTTCCCGCTCAAGGATGGTGGTTCCTCTGTGGATGAAGAGGCAAAAGAGCCCAGCACACAGCTCAGACACAGGGACCCTGGTCACCAGGGCTCTGCGGGTTCAGACTGGCCCTCAGAGCTCTGCTGTTCATGCCACTGGTTCTCTGTGTGTCCTGAACTTACCATGGCTTTGTTGACCCTCTCAGTCACCTTGCGGGCAGCCAGGCTCTCCCTGCTGGGAGAAGCTCCTGACCCAACAGGTGGTTCAGACCGGAGCTGTCTCTGAGAGGCTGCCTACCGTGAGGACTGGGGGACCTGTCACGGAGAATGTGGAGCCTGACTGCTGACAGACATAGGGGCTCCAGAGAGCACCCTGAGATCCTGACAGCAAGCCCTGCACCCCGGGATCCTGACAGCACAGCCCTCACCCTGAGGTCCTGACAGCACAGCCCTGCACACTGAGGTCCTGACAGCACAATCCTGTACCCCGAGATCCTGAAAGCACAGCCTTGCACCCTGAGATTCTGACAGCAAGCCCTGCACCTTGAATTCTTGACATCAAGCCCTGCACCCCAGGATCCTGACAGCACAGCCCTCACCCTGAGGTCCTGACAGCACAACCCTGCATACTGAGGTCCGGACAGCACAACCATGCACCCTGAGATCCTGAAAGCACAGGCTTGCACCCTGAGATTCTGACAGCACAGCCCTGCACCCAAGATCCTGAGAGCACAGTCCTGCACCCTGAGATCCTGAGAGCACAGCCCTGCACCCTGAGATCCTGACAGCAAGCCCTACACCCCAAGATCCAGAGAGCACAGCCCTGCACCCTGAGATCTGGAGAGCACAGCCCTTATCCTTAGATCCTGGCCCAGAGGGGTCATTGGTGTAGCTTGGAGAGGCTGTAGGGCAGAGGACTTGCTCCCTATGCTTCTTGGGTGCAGACCCCCAGCACTGACCCTGTGGGGGCCGGGCCCTCTGGCCACCTCTTGCCCAGGCAGCGTGGCCACCTCTAACGACAGGACCACTCTGACTTTGTGCCAAGGTTGTCCTACCAGTTCAGGACCAGCTGCCTGCCCCCTCCCCCAAGCCCCCTGTCCCCTCCTTCGGCCCCCTTTCTGTGGAGGGCCATGGACTGTTAGGCCTGGTGGTCAGGCTCACGCTGGCTCCTCTGGGGAGGCCAGCTCTTCTGCCCCCCTTAAGCCCCAGGGGTGATCCGGTGCCCTGCTGGAGCCTTCCTTGCCTGCCTGCCCAGCGCCCCCCCTGCCCCCAGCCCAGCTGGCCCACCTGCCCGGCAGTGAACACCTCGGGGCACTGGGTCCATGTCCTTGGTCCTCGTGAAAGGAGCTTCTGCCTTTGGGTCTTCACAGCTGCCAGGACCCGGGAGCACTGGGAGTCACCAGTGTCCCAGAAGAGTTCCTGCTGGGGTCTCACAAGGTGGCTCTCGAGCAGAGCCCTCAGCTTCTCCACTGCCCTCCCCACAGGCCCTTTGCTCCCAGAAGGCGAGGAGAACAGCAAACCGTGGAAGACAGCACAGGAAGGAGGTGGGGACACTGACTGTCGTAGGACCTTCGTGGACAGAGGTCGCTGGGCATGGCCGTGGCCTGGCTGAGGTGTGGCCCCTGGGCAGCGACTGAAGGAGTGGTTTGGCAGCGTGAGCTGGCGTTGGGTCTGCGTGGTTGGGGCATGGCATGGGCAGGCCTGTGGGGGCCGGGGAGCTGCTGCGGCGGGCCCCAGGTGCCTGGGCCTTCTCATCCAGCGTGGCCTACAGACATGGCTGTCCAGGGTTCCTCTTTTTTCCTGTAAAACCAGACTGAGCAGGCCTTTGAGGAGCAGCGCCCGCGTCCTCCTGGGGACGCTGCGAGGCTGGCTCTCGGCCAAGTGCACAGACCATCCCTCCTTTCATCGGAAACGTGAGGAGTAATTTTCTCTTTTCAGGGAAATTTGGGTTTCAGTTACAAACCAATCTTTCTGACAGTTTTCTTTCTTGTTGTTGTTTTGCTGCAATACTACAACTTGCGCTTTCATCAGACACACCGGAAGCAGAATTTTGAGGCTCGCGTGAGCAGCTGAACAGACTCCGGCCATGCTTCCAGCCGCTGAGCGTCCTCAGGCCGCAGAGGCCACCCTCCCAGTGGAGGCGGTTGCCGAGCGCTTATGTCTCAGGGCTGCACGCTGAGTCGTCTGTGGTGCACAGACAGACACACGCCCCTCGCTGCACATGTCAGCATGCGCGAAGCTCTGCTGTGCTTAGCAACTGTTATGTGACCCTCAGCAATGCTGTTACCTCTGTTTAGTCTTTGGGATTTGGCTTATTCTACCGTTTTGATGTCTATTTAAAGAGCACTGTCCTAAGTCTGAATTTATCATATCCTTTTCCCCCGAAGCTTTCTTCTTAAAGAAAAACAAATACCATTTACTGAACGATGGTAGGATGAAGTGCATAATTATCGCAGTGAATCTCCCGATTGCTGTTGTAGCGTTTGGACTTGACTCCAGCGTCTTCACCAGCTCTTCCTTTTAGGGTGATAGTAGTCAAATACGGAGAATTGCTAGTTGGCAGAACCGATTTTAGGTGCTGAGTTAACGACCTGTATTTGTCCCCAGCCATCAACAGGGTGCCTTCCCCTGTGGGGCACTGTGAAGGTTGTGGTCAGGTGGGTCGGCGGGGGCTGGAGCCTGGCCTTGAGGGGTGAACTGGGGTGGGGGTCACGGACAGCAGGACCGCAGCCCCGGGGTGCGAGGTCAGCAAGCAAAGCTCTGAAAGGCCCCCTGGGAGACAGCGGCCAGGGCCAGCCACTTGCCTTGCAGGCCAGCCGCTCTGGAGTCAGGCCCCATGTGAAGTCCCAGGGGACAGCGGTTTTGGACACACTTAGGCCAGCTGATCACTTCTGAGCCTTGCATAGCAGGGAAGTGAACCGACTCTGGAGCTGGACCTCTGGGTTCAAAGCCCAATTCTGCCAGGAGACACGTGACCCTGGGCAGATGGCATGACCTCTGTGCCTCAGTCTCCTCACTGTAACGGGCAGGGCAGAGGGCCTGCTGCACGGGGTCCCCCATGTGGTCTGCTGGGTTCCTCCCCCCAGAACTGAGGGCCCTGCCAGACGCACCGAGAGCCGTGGCCTTGCCTGCTGGCTCTGCTCTGGGAGGCGTGTCTGCTGCAGCGGCCGGGGTTGTAGGGTGAGGAGGACCTGGGGCCTCCTCCCCTGCCACTCTGAGAAGGGATGAGGCCTCAAGAACAGTCACGTCCCCCCTCTTCCAGATTCTTGGGCAGGTGCAGCTCCAAGACAGAAAGTCACAGGAACCCTCTGGGTAAATTTGGAGCTCGTCTCGGGCATGACTGGACCCTGCAGAGACGGTGGGGTCTGCCCAGCGCTGATGGAGAAATCTACCCGGTCTCCTTACCAAGGCTGCAGGGTCTGACCCACTGCCTATTGGCCAAACATTGCTTCTTCTCCTGGAAGACCAAGTTTTAGTTTTTCCTCACATGTTATGTATCTAAGTAACTTAGAAGTAACTAGTAAGTAGAAATGACAAATACTATTTATTGAATGAGAGGCATCATTTATTTGCTGAATTAATATTTTCTGTTGCTGTCATCATACAGGCATTGGGAGGGTCTAACTGACCAGTCCCTCCCTGGGTGCTTGCTGTGGCCTCAAACTGGTGGGTCCTCTTGGCAGAACCATCCTGAGCAGTGGGTCTTGGGGCTTCTCCCCGGAATCCTCATTCTACAGCTGGAATAGAAACACGCTCCAAAATACCAGGCAGCTGTTGTCAAGCAGAGAACCCTCTTCCTCCAGGAAATCCAACTCCTGTGATAGCAGCTGAATGCTAGTCCTCAGTCCAGGAAACTGACCAACTTTGGAAACGACAGGCTCCATTCAGAATCCCTTTATGTTGCGGACACAGGCAGCCCTGGCTGTTCTGAAGCACCTCAGGGGCCCCCATCCTTGTGGGGGATGCACCCCCATATGGTGGGGCTTGGCTGGCACTGAAACTAGTTTCTGAGCTGTGTGTGGTTTGAAGTGCACCCCCTCTTCTCAGTCATCTTCTTGATGAGGACATGGTGTCTACTGATTGGAGAGCATGGGTCCAAGTTCAGAGACTGGTTGGAATACGAGGCTGCTGAGTGACTCTGGCTAAGACACTTGACCTCTCTCAGCTTCAGTTTTTTTATTTTTAAAAAGGGCAAATAATATAATAGGGTTTCTCTCCTAGCTCAGTTGGTAAAGAATCTGCCTGCAATGCAGGAGATCTGGGTTCAATTCCTGGGTCAAGAAGATCCCCTGGAGAAGGACATGGCAACCCACTCCAGTATTCTTGCCTGGAGAATCCCATGGACAGAGGAGCCTGATGGGCTACAGTCCATGGGATCCTAAGAGTCGGACATGACTGAGCAACTAAAAACCAAGTGATGTAAAGATGGGGGTTCCTGGATGGTGCTAGTGGTAAAAAGTCTGCCTGCTAATGCAGGAGATGCAAATTCCTTCCCTGGGTTGGGAAGATCCCCTGGAGTAGAAGATGGCAACCCAGTCCAAGTATTCTTGCCTGCAGAATTCCATGGACAGAGTAGCCTGATGGGCTATGGTCCATGGGCCCACAAAGAGTCGGACATGGCTGAGCATTCACACATGCAATGTAAAGATTATGAAGCTGAGTGAGTGTCCCTGAGCGTCCTGGGTATAGAATGACTTGGGCCCTACGGTTGTGATGGGCATCAAGAAATGATGTCTGAAAGCACCCTGCACCCCGTCCCCCCGAGAGCGTGTGCCTCTCCAAGGCCTGTGTGGGCGCAGAGGGGAAGCCTGGCTGGCGTTTGTGTGTGTTTAAATCTGTGCAGTTCGGATGGGGCTGTGCCCCTGGGAGCTACTGATGTCATCAAGCCTTCCAAGCAACTGAATGTGTTTGGTGAGGTAACATTTAGATGTATTTACATTCTCTACTTAATTAAGGATGCTCATCAAACCCATTTGGGCAACTCGATATTAAAAGAAGAGCGAGTAATCTTTATGGGGAATCATCCTCCATAGAAAGATTAAGTCAAGATTGTGGAATGCTTGGGCGGGAAACATTAACAAACCATCCGGCTCTTAGACGGGAGACTTGGGGGAAGAAATAAAAAGAAGGCCCTGGGTTGTCATTGCAGCTTTGCCGCACTCTCAGGCTGTGCCAGCCAGGCCACCCGTGAGCTGCAAGCCCATTAGGAAAACAGCTGCCCCAAAAGAGGAGCAGGCCGCTGCTTCTATTTATTAAATCTGGGGAGAGGCTCCATCCATCACAGCCATAGGTTTTAAGTGTTTGCTGGGCCAGGGAGAGCCCCGTGAGCGCTCTTTGAAGTGTCTTTACTGAAGGTAAACATCTGAGGGACATAAATAGTTTGCTCCCTGATGATGAGTAACCCTGTTGGAGGGGCGGGCACAGGGGCGGGCACACATCTGAAAAGGAAAGGCAATAAAGGATCCTTGGGGCAGCAATTTGCACATTTTCTGTTCTTTGATATGTTAACTAGATTTTAAAAAATGAAATTCTTGCCTTTTGAGGCCCTGGAGCAGAGAGGCCTCAGGGAGGGCCATGGGGGCCCCCCGGGCTGAGTTGGATGGCTTCCTGGACAAGACCGAGTACTGGGGGTGCTGCCCTGTCCAGGAGCTGGCCACGGGGCCAGCATGGGCCTCTTCTGTCAACCTTCACAAGCCTTGTGCGCCTCAGAAGTTTCTCCTAAACAGGACATGTCCACTCTGAACATCAGCAGTGCTCTGTTGTCCTTGTTTGGCCGCTTAGCCATGTCCAACTCTTTGTGACCCCCGTGGACCGCAGCACATCAGGCCTCCCCGTCCATCACCAACTCCCGGAGCTTACTCACACTCATGTCCACCAAGTCAGCGATGCCCTCCAACCATCTTATTCTCTATCGTCCTCTTTTCCTCCTGCCTTCAATCTTTCCC
Source organism: Antilocapra americana (assembly GCA_007570785.1). NCBI lineage: Eukaryota > Metazoa > Chordata > Mammalia > Artiodactyla > Antilocapridae > Antilocapra > Antilocapra americana. Next base: position 1,184,065 of record ML662445.1, read on the forward strand.
AGCCTCAGGGTCTTTTCCAATGAGTCAGTTCTTCCCATCAGGTGGCCAAAGTACTGGAGTTTCAGTTTCAGTATCAGTTCTTCCAATGAACACCCAGGACTGATCTCCTATGGGATGGACTGGTTGGATCTCCTTACAGTCCAAGAGACTCTCAAGAGTCTTCTCCAACACAGCAACACTCTAGAGGACTCATTTTAAAAAACTCACACCCTCCACACCAGCTTAAAAGCCAATAGTTTCGGATTTTTCTGTGCAGTGCTTTTAGCCTCAAGGAGGTTGACTGATTGTTACAATACGTCTCCACAATGGGTCACATGGTGTTGCCTGTTATTCGACGCCATCTGTAACAAAATTGACAGCTGGCTGTGCAAACCAGGAGGAAGTGAGGACTTCCAAAAGTCTGTTAGCTGATTTTTTACCTGTACATGTATCCAGGACTATCTTTGACGAGTTGCTGGCTGTTGCAGGCTGTCACTGGTGAACGGAGCCTGGGTCCCGAGCGTACCCCTGGATCTGCTGGTGGCGTCCCTGGGCTTCCCTGGGAGTGGGTGGCGTGGAGCCGGTGGGCAATGCTGCTGTGTGAGCAGAAACGTCCAGCGGAGGCTGGTTATTGGGACTCAGCGAGCCGAGGGGGAAGAAACACACTGCCCAGGCGCCCAAAGACCAGTGCCCGTGCATGGGTCCTGGAAACGTGGGCCGATCCCTGTGATGTTGTCCTTCAATCCCCTCCCCGGGCCTGCCGGGAGTCCTGGCCTGGCTGCAGGCCCCAGTCTGTCTCCTCTGAACCTGGGCCTCCGAGGCAGGAGCTCGTGTGATGACCTTAGCCTGTGGCCCCAGACCGTGGCCGAGGTCAGGCTGAGCATTTGGAGGCCAGCAGATCCAGGCTGCGTGAGATGCCCCCCTCAGGGGGAGCTCCCTCCTGAGCCAGCATGGCCAGAGTGTCCTGAGGGTGCTCAGGGCAGGAGGGGCGGCTCCTGCAGGCTCTCCTCACACGGCCCCCACCCTGGCATCGTCCACGCAGCTCCCAGAGTGCAGCGCCCCGGGGGGCTCCTAGGCGCCCTCAGCATGTGTTTCCCAGACCACTGGGTTCATGACACAGTGGATGCCAGCTGTGGATGCCACCAGCATTTAGACAGAAACAAAAGGCAATGGAGGAGGGTGAAGAGAAGGTGTCAGAGCACTTTTTCTGCATTTGTTTTGCACCAGGCTGGACTTCGGCGATTCCTGGACCAGGCCATTCAGTGTCCCCAGGACACTTTGCCACAGGGTGTCTCCATGTGCCACCACTTAGCCTGGTCCCCTTCCTGTGCAGACTCTGAGGTCCTTGCTGGCCGTGCGTGACCCTCCTGTACCTGAGGAGACCCACAGCTAGTGTGACGATGAGGAAGAAGACGTGGGTCAAGCAGACGTGAGCTAGGAGGGAGCACCGACCTCGCTGTGTCCTCAGCTGGACGGGGCTGTGTCCGCCTGCCCCCTGGAGTGCTAACAGGTCTGAGACGTCCAGGTTGCCTAGGCCTAGCTGAGCTCCTGGCCCCTTGGAAGGTGAGGGGTACAGCTGAGGGGCCCTAGGTTCAGGCAGCCAGGAGCCCCAGGCTGCCCTCCAGCAGCTCCGTCCACTCCCTGGGCTCGGAGTCCATCAAGGCCTGTGTGGTGCCTGAGCCTCCCTCACTTGGCCAGCACTCCGACGGCCTCATGTCTGGTGTGGGAGGCTCAGCCCGCTCCTCACTGACCATCCCCAGAAGAGCTGTGTGTAAATCGAATTTAAACAAATCGTACTCTGCATCTCACATTTTCTCAGGAAACTTACTTTTTTCTTCCTTGAAAGAGATTAGAGATAATATTGTTTTAAAGAAGAGAAACTTCTTGCCGTGTAAATTGTTAATCTTGTGTTTGTCTGTTTTCTCACTCAAGTTTTCTGTGCAGCGCTTTCTTTCTTTGCTTTAACACCGGGTGCCTGTTTCAGAAGGTTAGCAGTAACTAGTTCACATTCCCGCTCTCTATGTGCACATCATATATATTTTCCTTGAGAGGTGTGGAGTCTTCCAACCACTGATCGGCCTCCCTCCTGCCCTCCTCTTCCTTCTTTCTTCACTCTTTGCTTTTTAATCTTATCCTGACCTGAATCCTCTAAATGTCCAGCCTGGAGACGTTCCACAGAGAACTGAAAGTAATTTGGCTGAATTAACGCCCGGCTGGAGCCCCTAGCTGACCTCCTGGTTTCCTGCGCGCTCACAGGTGCCTGGGCCATGGAGCGGAGGGCCTGGCTTGCCCACGCCTGCGTCCTTGCACGCGCGCTTGCTGAACCTCCGGCGTGTCCAGCGGTGTTCTTGGCCTTGGAAACAGGAGAAAACGTTAAGACACCACCCTGGTCTCAAGAAGTGGATGGTCTAAAGGCGGGGCGGGGGGGGGGGGCGGACACTGGCACACTGGCGGAGAAGAACGGCTCGCACCGCACTAAGGTGGCTGACGTGTGCAGAGAGCGTGGCTAAGCCCCGGGCTGGGCTGTCCAGGCCCCGGGGGCAGAGACCTGCCCTGGGTCTTTGTGTGGATACCAGCTGGCTGGTTTCTTAGGATTAGAAGTGGCTGTGGAGGTTGAGGCAGTTTCGCGGAGACTCGGGTGAGGTGCCTGGGCCTCCTCGTGGCTCAGGATGGAGGGGGGATGGCAAGAGGCGGCCGTGCAAGCAGGCAGGTCAGGTTCGGGATGCAGGCCTGTGTCTGAGCTGGTCCACATCCTCCCGAGTCTCTGAGGCTCCAGATCCCTTTCTGGTCCTAAAATTTCGGCTTCTCTCCAGGGCACTCAGACATGGTGTGTCCGTGCTGGCTGTCCCTGGGACGAGCCCTCAGTGGTGTTTACTCGGGGGTAGGGACGGGGACAGGCTCACCCGTCCTGGCGAGCGTGTCTCTTTGGACAGCGCGGTGAGGGTGGAGCTCAGTCTCAAATTCCATCCTGTCCGCCACTGCTCTTCTGAGGTTGCTGTGTTCTGGGCCCCAGGAAACAATGATTTTATCTTGTGGCTGAATTTACATATTTCCCAGCAGACTGTCCAGGAAAGAAGAGGATCCTGGCAGGGTACTTGATGGTGCAATGGCGGTTCTCCTGCTCGTGTGTAAAACGATAGCCCTGGCACCATCTCAGGGGTGCGGCTGGGGCATTTCTCCGCACGCACATCTTTGGCAAATTCTTCTGTGGATAGAGTTCTGAAATGATTCTCTAGGTAAAGCACTTCTGTGCATGTGAGGATCTAAGCGTGTTGGTGAGCAAAAGGGGATGGGTCTGAGCCCCCGAGGTCCGAGGACTCTGATGGGTGGCTTGCCCTTCCCGGCTCCGTCGTTAGCTTGTGCAGCGGGTCCGCCTGTGTGGAGCTCAGGCCAGTGACAGTGCGACTCGACCTGACGGAGCCTCACCTAACACGTGTGTCCCCTCCGCGAGGGGAGTCGTCACCTTCCTGAGCTCAGGGCATCCACCAGCCTACCACCAGCCTACCACCAGCCTACCACCACCCTACATGGGGCTGGTGTAAACAGGGAAACCACCAAGAAAAAGCATGAAAATCGGAGAAACAGGGCCCTGGATGGACCCTGACAGGACATGTGTTTCCAGCCTCAGAGCTGGAGGCTGGTGACACCTGATCGCCCGTCGGTGGGATGGGCACTCGGCACGGCTGGTACATCTGGGAAGTCCCACAAGGCCCTGGGCATTGACTTGAGGAGACAACACACTTCAGGGGGTGGGCGAATCTGCAAGACCAGAATCCACGAGTCACGAGGATGGATGGTATCTGATTCTGTTCAGATGTTCAGAAAGCACCTGACAAGGAGGAGAAGTCAAAGTCCCATCTTCCAGGGGAAGCCGAAGCAGGCGACTGGACGAATTCAGAGCAAGGACAAACACGAGGCTACCGAGGACGCTTGCCCGAGGGCGCTCAGGTCAGCAGTTTTGTAATAGCTCCTGCACCTTCGTGATGCAGCCACTTGCTCTGTGTCAGCTGCCATGGGCAGGGGGAAGCGGGGTGGGAGGCGGGGAGGCGCATAGAAGCAGAAACGCTTGTTTCTGACCTTCCCCGACCTTGCTGGCCATTTACTGATGTTCCTTTTTGTTGCTTAGGCTCATTAAAAACGTGATCCTTCCTCAATTCTGCATTTCCTCAGCTCTGAACGTTCAGTATGATTGTCAACTATTATTTTGCAGACGGGAACAGGAAAGAAAAGACGGAGCTTGCGGGTCTGTGTCTGCTACTGATGGCACGTATTTGTTTGGGCGTGAGTTCCAGAGGCAGGTGTGGACCACAGTGGGCTCCCTTTTCGCTGACTTATGTCCCTGTTAATGACACAGTGGATTTTCCTGTTAGTTTGTTGTTATTTTTTATTATTGGCATTAGCATTAATCTCCCAGAAAATGGAGATGAAATAGGAAAAGCATCCTGGCCTCCCTGGCAGGACCTTCTTCTGCAGGGTCTGTGTCTGTGGCTTGAATGGAAGCGTTTTCTCTCTCTGGCGTTCAATCAGGGCTTGTCTCCTGTGTCCCTGGGCCGTGGCATAACTCTAATATTGACCTTAACCGAAGTCCTTTGTTTTCTACCCTAACAGCCCGAAGCATTAAAAATGCGTGTTTACTTAATTTGTCCTGGCATGCAATGTAATTACAAGCAGTTTGTTTTCTCTGTTGTAAAATATGGTCTGGAGAAGGAATAAAGTAATGTGGAAAATTAACATTGTGATGTACTGTATCGCGGAGCAACACTAAAAATGCCTGCCAGTGCTCGTACTGGAGGTGCTATTTGTGTCGTGTGCAAGAGCAATAAAGGATTAAATGCCTCTTTCTCAACTATATTTGCATGATTTTCAACTGCAGTAAAATTAATCTGATCTGCCTCTGAGAATAAACACCACCATGATGACAGAACCAAAGAACCCCCAGAGTCGGTGGAGCCCTCACAGCATTGAGTTCTACCTCGGCGCTTGTTCTGTGGATGAATTTCAGGGACACCATCCTTGGCTGAGTCCCAGAGGCGACAGACACACCACAGGTGTCGCCAGGGGCTCCTTGAGTGGAGGGGGCCCCGGGCAGAGGGTGGCACTGCCCTAGAGGTTTGGGTGCTCGGGGCGTCTTCTGCCTCTCTGTCTCAGTTCTGTGCAGATGTTGCCTGGTCCTCTCTGTGAAGGACACTGGATAAATAATAAATTGTACTGTATCATTTATCAAGCTTCAAGTACTCACAGAAAGAAACACAGTAAACCTCTGACAATAGAGGTAACAAATTCCTCAATTCGCCCAGTGGCAAGTTAGGACAGCGTCTGTCTGGGCGGGGCTTCCCTCAGCTGCTTCCACCTGGCTCTGCTGGATGTTTTTAGCCAAGCCACAAGAGCAGAGCCCCTGAGCCACTTCTGAGCTTCCGTCCTCTCTCTGCTGGGTTACCTGCCCGAAACCGGCCTCATCTATTGCAAGGTACTTTAAGATTGTTGTTGCTGTTCAGTCGCTCAGTCGTGTCTAACTCTTTGCGACCCGTGGACTGCAGCACACCAGGCCTCCCTGTCTATCACTGTCTCCTGAAACTTGCCCAGACTCATGTCCACCGAGTCAGTGATGCCATCCAACCATCTCATCCTCTGTCATCCCCTTCTTCTCCTGCCTTCAGTCTTTCCCAGCATCAGGGTCTATTTTGAAGAGTAGACTCATCTTATCAGATGGCCAAAGTATTGGAGCTTCAGCTTCAGCATCAGTCCTTCTGATGACTATTCAGAGTTGATTTCCTTTAGGACAGACTGGTTGGATCTCCTTGCCGTCCGAGGGACCCTGGGCTTGCTGTAAACATGGGCCCCTCAGGCACACTTGAGGCCTTTGTGCTTGTCTTTGTGGTGAAGCCACAGTGATGGGGCCCTGAAGAGTCTCGAAAGCGTGGGAGGTTCTGTGCAGAGGTTCCCCAGCTGGGAGACCCACGACCCTGAAGGGGCCTTCTGTGCTTTGGGAGGGGTGCCTCAGAGCCCGGGCTGTGGACAGAACCTGGATTACCCAGCTGACCCCCTCCTCGCTGAGGTCTGGCCCCAGCTCCCCTGAGAAGCTGGGCGATGACAAGGGTCAGGGCTCTGACAGCAGTCAACGAGCGAGAACGCTCCTGGCCTTGCCAGCCAGTGGTGGGAAAGTCATTAGACAAGGTCGGGCTCCGCAAACATCTCAGGACTAATTCCTCCCGTAATTCATGACCTTTGGGGATGGAATCAATAGTGTTCGAAAAAGCACATCCACCAGACGGCCCTTCCTGGCGAGCAGGAGGGTCTTGTCTTGGCGATGTTTGTGTTCTGTCTGCTCAGAGCGGCGATCCTGATGGCGGTGACCTCGGCCCCCTCCCCCACCCCACCTCCTGCCTGGGCCATGCAGGCAGCTCTGCCTCTTCTGTGGCTCCTTCATGTCCACCTCCTCCAAGAAGGGACACATGGGAGCCGCCTGAGAGCAAGCTGCCACCCCCAGGGACCCAGGATGGGGGGTCCCCAGACTCCCCTACCAGGCTGCAGAAGATGGCCCTACAATTTATCCCAAGTTCTCTGCAGAGAGGGGAGTCAGAGAGAGGGGAGGCAGGGCGAGATGGTGGGCATCCCGCTGCGCCTTTTCCACCCAGGACCTTGCTGGAGACGTGGGAGAATGCACTGGGCTGGTTTCTCCCCAGCTTCACTCCTCCTGAGCATGGACTGCACTCCGTTTTGGCGTCCCTGCCAGTGTGCCTGCTGGTCTCATGCATGACCATCCCCCTGCTGCAGCGGTGCGTGGCAGGCTCCCTGGTTCGGGGAGGCACACCCCCCCCAGGACTCTGGACACATGCAGCAAACAGGTGATGGTGGCCTGGAAATTGTAGGGTTGGGGTGGAGCCCGTGTCAGGATGGGGGGCTCGGCATTGGCCATGGGGCTTTGCTGAGCAGCCTCTCCATGGGGCCTGGGGCCCTCTGTCTGCCCCCGCCTCCCCCAGGCTGAGCGCTGGGCCTTCCTTTAGACACTGACTTTCCAGGTCCGGCTCTCAGCCCCAGCTTGTCCTGCATTTGGCACTGGGTGTGGGTCCAGCCGGCTGGTACCGTGGCTCTGCTTAGTGTAGCTCCATCTATGCTCAGCGAGGCTGCGACACTGGTCGTGGTGGGGCAGCTGGAAAGAGAAAGGGGGGACCCTCCTCACCCCAGAGTCCTGGTGGAAGCTAACGGCCCCACTGCTGCCAGAAGGCCACGGTGTAGATACGTCCAGGGCACCTGGAAGCGGGTATTCTAGGCGGTCACTGGGGAGACAAGGGACCATGAGGAGAGAGCGCAGGGTCAGAACATGATGCCCATCTGGAACCCCGGCTCCCCTTGAGCGCGGCCCCCGAGCGATGCTTCCTGGCCTCAGATGCCAGGACAGGCCTGCCTCCTGACCTTGGGCATGCTGCATGTTGAAAAGCTTGTTGGGTTTAAAGGCTTTACGATGTGGATTCACTGGGCCCCTGACACACCTGTGCCCTCAGGCCCGGGGCATCCCCCACGCCAGGGAGATGGGTCGGTTCAGCCATGACTGTCCTGGCATCTGTGAGAGGGTCTAGGGCCCCTGGGTTTCCTGCCCCTCATCCCTGCACGGCCTGGGGCTTCCTGGGGGCCTCGGCCATGCCCTCCCTGCAGGCTTCCTGCTGACCGGCGTGCGCCTGGGCAGGCTCCGGGCCTCCCGCTCTGTCTCCTTCAGCCCCAGTCACTTTGTCTCTGCTGGGATGACCTTGCCTGCTGCTCTGGTCCATCTGTGGGGACTTTCGCGATGTTGGGCTCGTGCAGTTTGCTGGTGCCTAGAATGAGTGAACAGGTCCTCTGACTTTTCAGGGGAAGTAGTTGTGGTGGTATTACCTTCACATAACTGATGTACTGCAAAAATACCCCAGTGTAAAGTGCGGAAGTGTTTCTTTCTTTTCACTTTTCCATAGAACTTCCAATGGAACGTCCATCAGACTGTAAACATCAGGCAGCGTTGGAGGGAGAAGCCGGGCCCAGAGTGCTCCCCAGGCCAGAACTGCAGCCTATAAGGTATTGAGAGAAGACTTCAGCTCAGCAGGAACACGAAAACACCCGTAATCAAAGGAGGGATCACTGGTTACATCGCATCTGATATTCATATAAATATTTCAGGCTTCTCCCTTCTGCCATGTATGGTGTTAGAGGCTGGAAGACTGGCAGCCTCTTTTTAATGTCCTCAGTGGACAATGAGAGATGGGCTCTATGGAGGTGGTTTTCCTTTAGTGGACAGACTTTTAGGCTTTTTGCTCCGAGAATGTCATTTTCCTTTTGTTGCTTGGACTCTTCTCACTGTGCCTGTGGAGACGCAGCTGTGATGCCCATCCTCAGGGCCCCTGGCCGTTGGGTCTAGCTGCTGGCCAGGGCGGTGAGGCTAGGATAGCCATCAGCTTTCTTCTGGGTGGAGTCTGAGTCGTCTGGAAACAATGTTCCTGAGTGTGAATCCGAGGGTCCCTGACCCCCTTCAGGCGGTGTCACAACTCCACCGGCTGTCCGCCTCGAGGTCAGCATTGTGGGAGGTCAAAAGTGGTCAGGCTTGCTTGAAATGTGCCTCCGAGGGTCCCAGGGGTGTGGGGGCCTCAGTGACGGTTTCCATCCCCTCCTGCCGTCTGTCTGTCCAGCATTCTTCACATCGTCAGCACCACACTTTTTGCCCTCTGGCCCATTTTGGAAGGGACGTTTTGCCCCTTCTTGATGGTTTAAAAAGGCACTCTCTTCTCTCCAGTGCTTCCAAATGGGCCACTGCGTGCTTTTGGGCGGTGCTTCCCTGCCTCCCCTGGTTAAACTGAGACTCCAGCTGGCGTTTGCCTTCTGTGGAGTGAGTGTGAAGGAGGAGCACACTGTTGAATCTTGCCTGCGATAGTCATCAGTGAGGTGTTGTAATGATGACTTTCCATTTCTCTCGTTTCTTCTATGTTTATTTATTAGATATTTTTCCCTTAAGGAAGTGTCACTCCTTCCTCCTGTTAATGTGTTCTAACTTATCTGATCCCATGGTGGGATTAGGATGCTTTAGGCTGGTCCTAGTATGTATCAACATGGTTCTTGTATAGAGTGTGGCTGGAAATGTCTGTTGGAATTAAATCTTGTTACTGAGATTCAGCCAGGAAATAGTCATATGTCTGGTGTAATTTTATTTTCTATTCAAGTTCATAACATTTTTCTCATGCACTTCTTTGTATCTTTGATACTGAATAATGAATAAGGAGTGTCCACTTAAAAATATGATTTTTTTTGAGATTTTTGTCCACTTAGAACACTCTTATGATTCAAAAGCCAAGTATTGATGTAAACAACAGGAGTTGATGGATGACAGAGGATAAGATGGTTGGACGGCATCACTGATTTGATGGACATCAATCTGAGCAAGCTCTGGAAGATGGTAATGGACAGGGAGGCCTGGTGTGCTACAGTCCATAGGGTCGCAAAAAATTGGACATGACTGAGTGACTGAACTGAACTGATGTAAATTCTTTGAGATGATCATATAGAGTGTCATTATAAGTTCATATATTTAAATAGAGACATGATAAAATGGTTGGATGTCATCACTGACTCAATGGACGTGAGTTGGAGCAAAGCCCTGGAGATAGTGAAGGACAGGGAAGCCTGGCGTGCTGCAGTCCACAGGGTTGCAGAGAGTCAGACATGACTTGGTGAAGGAACAACAACAACAACAAAAACACATAGGACATAGGAAGCTAAAAAGTCATCAATGGAATTGTCTAATTTAGAAACGATGGGGAAAGTAGACACTCTTGGAGAAAACATCTTTACAGACACCATATATCCTTACCCTTCAGTCTTTCTAAAGAAATGACACATGGATATTAAAGAATATTTTTGCAAGACTGGGTGAGTTGGATGTGTTCTCGTGCACATAAGTGTTTTACTGCCCTTTAGCAGCTGGTCTTAGCCAAGAAAGTGAGATATTTCCTGCTAAGCTTTAAATCAGCTGTTTTATAGAGCACAGAGAATTTTTTATTATAACATAATTCTGTACATAAAATATCACATTAGAAGAAGAAGATAAAGTTTTGTACTTTCATTCTCCATTTATTTGACTGAAAACAATTGCAAGGAAATCTAACCAATCAGAGTTCTTGTTGTGAAGCCAAGAGGATTCTAAGTTCAGGTGGGGAGATGGAGAGGCATCTCCAGGGACCAGACCCCCACGTCTTTGTGGGTGAGGTGATGGAGGGGCGTCTCCAGGGACTAGATACCTTCAACTTCAGGGGTGGGGAGGGTGGAGGGGTGTCTCCAGGGACCAGATCCCCATGTCTTCATGGGTGGAAGGATGTAGGCGAGTCTCCAGGCACCAGATCTCTGCATCTTCGGGGGTGGGGGCTTCAGGAAGTGCACAGAAAGGTCACTTTAACCGTGGGAGACATGGAGGAGGGCTGACAATGGCGAGAGGTCGGAGCACAGCCACACGCTGGGGCCAGATGACAGGGCGCCCCATCCGTAGATGGGGACGGCCGCCCAGCCCAGCTTATAGGTGCCCACTGGCTTCCATAGGCCGGCGCTGCAGGGCCACCTTGTCTGCGGATCCTCCCACCTGGGGACCTTCTTCTGTGCCCCCCACAGATGTGCTCTCAGGAGCTCCAGCCCACAAACCTGCTCCCACCTCTCAGAGCAGTGTTTCCACCCGACAGAAGTAGAAAGGTTTTAGTTTTTTGAGTATCCCAAGATGCCCTGTAAAGAGCCAGCCTCCACTCTGTCACCTTCCGAGTGTATTGCACTCAGGCGGTAATGGTGCATTTTGCCTGAAATCATGGGGGAGAAACAACAAGGTCCATCTTTTTTGAAAAAGAGAGAATTCTGCCTTCACACACACTCATTCTCCTCTGCGATTTTAGCTCATCTGATGCTCTTGTCAGACAGCCTCAAATGTCTCCACGCCTTTGAAACCCTGGCTGTCAGGATAATTAAAACTTCCCATCCTATTTTTCTGCAGCTAGCTTGACAAATAGCAAGCAGAGTTTCTAGAGGCATAGCCCCTCAGGCTCACCAGCAGTTATCTCTGCCTGTTTGACCTCATGGAAGTACTACTAATGTTTTCTACTCTTTGTCAGGGGAGCAGGCAATTATACTTTATGCAAAGAAAAGTTCAGCTGAAGAGTTAAGTTGATACTTCAGAGGATGTGACCAGAGGGTGTGAGGACCACGGACAGCTCCATGGCCAGAAAGAGTCTGCAGGCCTGGAAGGCAGGGCCAACTGGGGGACGGGTGGGAGGGGCACCTGGATCCAGTTGTTACCCTAGCAACTGCCGTTCCTACCCCATCAGCATCTTCACAAGGGAAAGACTTAGCATCTCTGTTCAACCTATGGGAATGATGCAATGAGCCTTCCTAAGCTGTGAGCCATCCAAAGGTGGCGAGTTTCTGATGGGGGTGCTGGAACAGGTTTCTTCTCTGTTGTCTTGTTTTTAGGTGTCATGCTAGCATGGCTCTACCACCCTGTCTAGAAATAGCGAAAAAATGCATGTCTGTTTCTCAAAATGGCCTGCTTCTGTTCCTAGTTGACACTGTACGCTCGTCATTGTATGTTGTCTGGTACCTTCTGTAGCTCTTGGGTGCCTACTGTCATTAAACAAGTAAACGTGCCCTTCTCACATGGTCAGTGAGGGCTCACCAGCATCCCAGGAGCTCCTAAGCCACTGCACAGGCTGCCTTCCTCATTGGTCTGCCCACACGCAACCTGTGCTTCTCTCCTGGCCCCTGTCACATCATCATTTGGTTTCTATGTGCTACCTTGTCTAGAAGACATGGTTTCCAGGGGCAAATTTGCTTTCCACTTTCTAGCGCCTGTGTTTAGCACAAGGCTGGGCATTTTGCAGGTATTCATTATGTGCCGTGAAAAGACTGTACGCTGAAATCTATAGGCACAATGAGCGTGAAGAAGCATTTATTTAGAAAACGTTGGGCCAAGTTTGAGCAGGATGTCTGGTCACTCAGTTAAATACATGCAATGTTATGATTTTTCCAGCGAAGAGGTGACCATGTGTTCACCAAAGTGACTGTGAATGACCCCTTCTTTCTCAAGGTCACACAACACAGAGCAGGAGAGTCCCTGGACACCCAGCTGGGCCCTCCAGAAACTAGTGTCCTCGAAGCTGCATAGAGTTCTCCTCTCTCTCCTGATCACCGCTATTTATCAATCTTTTATGAACTGTCTTAGGGGCTTCCCAGGTGATGCTAGTGGTAAAGAACCTGCCTGACAGTGCAGGAAACATATGAGACATGGATTCGATTCCTAGGTCAAGAAGATCCCCTGGAGGAGGGCATGGCAGCCCACTCCAGTATTCTTGTCTGGAGAATCCCACGGACAGAGGAGCCTGAGGGGCGGTGGTCCACAGGACTGCAGACTGTGGGACGCACTGAAGTGACTCAGCACGTAAACACAGATGCTGTGTAGCTGTATTTTCAAAGGGCCCTCAGCAGAATCTCCTGGGGGTCCTAGCTAAAAGTGCAGAATATTGGGCCCCATGCCCAGACCTGTTGGGTGCAGAGCCCTGGGGATGGGAGAGGCTTTTGCGTTTTTATTGTTCAGACCATATGTGGATTGTGGTACACAGAAAATTTGGGGACAGCAAACAGCAAGTCTTTTGGACTTTTTCATACCACGTTTTGCAGAGACAGCTTCAGTGATTTGGGTTCCTTCTTCCATGGTGTAGGAGGTACTGTCCACATGGGGGCTCGGCTGTAGCCCCTGCATCTTGGTGGAGCCAGCGACTAGTTCTCACTGATGGGAGTGGAGTGGAAGTTGCATCCATCCCTTCTAGCCTGGAGTGTTGATCTGCCGGTGGTCTTTGCCCATCATGTTTGGTGCAGGGATGTGCGAAGCCCAAGAAGAAGGAGACACTGTGGACGGAGGGAGGCTGGCTCCCGGAATGGCCACGTGAAGTCAGCCAGTGGCAGACAGAAATAGTCATGTTGGATTGCTAGAGAGTGGGAAACAGTGGGCTAAACTGCTGAACTTTTGGGGCTTATTTCTTACTCACTCTGGATGTGGGTGCAGGTGTGATAAAACCCAAAACTCTGACTCAGTTCTAGCAGTCTGTGGATGGATGGTGAGGTTGGCACTGCAGGCCGCAAGGCTGGGAGGCCCATTAAACCCTGGCAGAATGTTTGGCAGAACCGTCACTTGCAATGACTTGGGAAGGCTGGCCTCCTTGCTGCAGAGCCCCTGGCTGTGGGGGACCTTCAGGAAGAGCCAAGACGTTTGTGTTTGCTGGCTGCCTCACTGTTAGAGGGACTTCCCTAGAGGCTCAGTGGTAAAGAATCTGCCTACAGTGCAGGGACAACGGTTCCATCCCTGGGTGGGGAAGATCCCTGGAGGAGGAAATGGCAACCCACTCCAGTGTTCTTGTCTGGAGAATACCATGGACAGGAGCCTGCTGGCTACAGCCTACAGGGTGGCAGAGTCGGATGTGACTGAGTGACCGACACACATGCACGCCCTGCAGGGAGGCGTAAAAGCAGGAGGCGAGCTCGGGCCCTGGTCGGTGGGCTCCAGTAGAAGTAGGAGAAGAGCACAGGTGAGACAGCAGGGGCCTTGCAGGACTGGAAGAACTTGCTTCTGGATCTTGACAGGTGAGAGGTAAGACTGAAGGATATTTTCAACTACGGAGGCTTCTGTTGAACAAAATGAGTTGCTCTGTCCCACAGCGGTGGAGGGCTGTCCTGCTCGTGTTTCAGGACGTCTTGAGGTAGTGGCTGGGGGAGGGTGAGGAGGGACCTAGAAAAGCAAGAGCAGAGTGGGGCAGGGGGCTGTGGAGGGAAGACCCCTGTGCTGCTTCCTGGACCCAGGAAGGCCTGAGGCCCAGACCCTCTTGTCCAGACTGAGAGGTCTTGCAGAGTCTGAGCCTTAGGGTCCCCGTTGCACCCTGATTCACACAAGCGGGGCCCCCTTCTCCCTTACAACTTCAGGTATGGCTGGGAGGTAGACGGACCCGGGAGGGTCTCCTGGTAGAGGAGGGACTGGCCACAGCCTGCCTGGAGTTCACAGGCCCCCGGGAGGATACGTGGGCCTGAATGGGCTTCATGTCCCTGAGCACCTGGAGCTGGGGCTGGATGCGGCGACTTGGGACTTGGGTGCTGAAGTGAGGGTTCAATCCTCAGGTGGGAGCTGAGGAGGGATGCCTGACCCCCACTCCCCTGGAGTTGCAAGCATATCCACCACCCGCTTTGCTGCAGGACTGACTTTGGGTGGAGAGCCTCTGAGGACTTTTTGGTGGAGATATGTGACTCTTGAAATGCTCTGGGATAGGATTTTTGTAAACTTTGAGGTGATAAAAATTGAGTTCAGGTCAATTATGTACAATTTCATTATCGACCATTCTATTAAAACAGTGAAAACAGGTAAAATTCTTCCATGCAAACTAGTCTAGTGTTATAATCAAAAATCTAAACCCAAACCAAGCCAAAAAATAAATTGGAGATTGAGAGGCTGAGCTGATAATTTACAGGTAAGATTTGCCAGGTGAAGGAGACCTTTGTGAGCAGGAGATTACATGGACCACAGAATAGCTCACTAGTTTGTTAAGTATCTATCCTGAGAAGAAAGGATAGCACTGGGGGTTTCAATAAAGGTATGCATTTTATATATACAAGTGTTTTCACATTAGCTCAAAGCAATGATTTTCATTTATTTAACTTTTTATTGTGTATTGGAGTGTAGCCTACTAACAGTGTTGTGATGGTCTCGGGGGGGACAGCCATACGTACACATGGATCCATTCTCCCCCAAACGCCCCTCCCATCCAGGCTGCCACAGAACTCTGAGCAGTGTTCCCTGTCAGTCCGTGTTGCTGTCCATTTTAAATGCAACAGTGTGTACATGTTGATCCAAGCCTCCTAACTACCCCTTCCCCCTGGTAACCACAAGTTTGATCTCCAAGTCTGAAAGTCTGTTTCAGTTTTGTAAATAGATTCATTTGTAGGATTTATTTTTAAATTCTGCATATAAGGGATGCCATACTATATTTCTCCTTCTCTGTCTGACTTACTTCAATCAGTATGACAATCTCCAGAGTCCATTTATGTTGCTGCAAAGGACGTTATTTCATTCTTTTTAATGGCTGAGTATATGTATGTCCATTGTACATATAAGACACCCACTATATATAAATATATATCCCTAGAAACACTTGTTGGAATACCCTTAAACATAAACCAAGCGGCTGTTCATTACGACTCACTGCTTCGTTCAGTTGCTGAATGCAAATGTCTCCATCCTCACCCTTGGGAGAACCCTCTTGAACGTGTGGTTATTTTGTGGCCAGTGACAAGTGGGATGGAAGCTTGGGGATCTCGACTGGCTGTTCTCGGTGCTCGGGGGGTTTGTAAGACGGATGCTCATTGTATGTGCAGGTCTTGGGCCAGCCAGGATGCTGGAGGCTCATCTACCCTGTCTTGATGGACAGATCCATCCCCACACCCCCAAGTCTCTCTTGGTGCCCCCAGGGCCGTGGATGAGATGGTTGGCTTGCCCTGGCCAGGAGGCAGAGGAGAGGTGACACACATCCTCGGCCTCTGCGTCCTTTCCCTGCCCCCATCACTCTCCGGACATTTCTCTGCTTCCCTTCTGTGCCTCTGCCCAGTTTACCTTCACACTGACATCTTCTTTCTACTTGGTGGTGGTGTGTGTATGCATGTTTGTGCACGCACATGTGTGTGCATGTGTGCCTGCTTATTTAAAAATGTCTTCATGAGATAACAGTTCCTGATGACTTCTTTCTGATCCAGGAGAGCCTCAGTGTTGTGATAATCAGTGACACCAGAGCCAAGGATAGTGACCAGGTTCTTGTTACCATGCACTGGCCTGATGCCGGCTGCAGGGCGTTTGGGAACACCATGGGCCCCCCCATCCGACAGCTACGCTGTCTGAGCAAGGACAGGACAGTCCAGAGCTCCCTGGGACACAGGAGGCCTCTGACGGAGACGCTGCACTGGGACCGTGCTGCTGGCTCTCGCGTCCATGGTGGACTTTCCATCTCGCCAACCTTCTCCCTGAGGCGGGGTGGCAGAGCACCCCAGAAACAACTTTTGGCTGAATGTGCATCTTGTAGCAAAGATTCTGACTGAACCAAAAAGAAATCACTGCATTTTTGGTTGACTTGTTGGAAAATGAGGACCAAGGGTTGCATTAAATTAAAGATTAAATTATGAGATTTATCTACATGTAAAATACATGAAACCATGATTCTGGCCAGAGGTAATTAGTTCTGGAAGATGTCCTTTTTTCGCTGACCGCAGTAACCAGGCTTTGAGGGGACGCTGGGAAGCATATCAACACTTGAGATCCTGTAGGTGACCCCGGGGACCCCCCAGGTCTGCTCTCCTGCCTGTCGCTCAACAGGTGAGTGAGCACCGATCACATCCTGCTGAGAAGCAAAGTGCAGTGTGAGCTTCTCATCGTGCCTGCCCCAAGGGTGAGGGTACAAGAAAGTGAGTGAAGGCTCCAATCTTAAACAGCCCTTTTGGACCGAGGTCCTCTCTCTGCCTGGCCCCGCTCCCCTGGCTTTATACTCGTTCTAACATCAGCCTCTGCCACGAAGATGGGAGGACGAACCCTGCAACTTGAACAAGGTTTTTACAAGGTGGTAACAAGCTTTTGAGAATTTTACTTGTTCTGCAGATGCAGCGAAGGCTGGAGGGTTCTTCATTCTGACCCTGGGTCCCAGAACCACCTCCTAAGCACATTGCAGGTCATGTCAGCTAAACTTGGCTCATCAGGAACTTCATCCTTCGCCATGGAATACCTGGAATCTGCTGAGATGTGCCACAAATAGGGTGCCCCGCATTCTTCCCTGTCTCCCCAGCTCTCTGGGCACTTGTGGTCACACTAAGAACCGAGTCTCTTCTCCTAGACGTGCACTCTGCCGAGCTCAGCACCACGAGGACCACCTGCTCACCAGGTAAGCTGCTTACCTATGTGAGACTGCAAACGCCAAGGGCCACTGCCGTGATGAACACACTCAAACTTCCTCACATTAACCTGCTGGGGTGCCACTCCGTTCAATTCAAATCATGGAGCCGTGGTGAGTCTGGAGGCATGCCCTAGGATTTTGCAGCGTGGATATACTTGGTGTGTCACAAAGAAACTCCAGAAGCAATGAAAGGGGTGGAAGAATGAGAATAAAAAAAGAATTTTATGATTGTTGCTAAGAATGTATGGGTGCAGCTGGTGTGGAATTCTAGAGTGGACCTGGTTGGAACCAGCCTCCACCACGAGTGTGCACTTTCCTGCCTCTGTCGTGAATTACTGCCACCGAGCAGTCCAATGTTTACTTCTTAGCAGTGAACCTGTGCAAAGCTGTGCTCCAAGACGACGGTGCTGGTAATTGGAAATGCCCCTCGAAGCCTGTCAACATCAGTCCCAGGGCGAAGAAGAAGGGCAGGTCTGCCCCGAGCGATCAGCGGCTCTGTGATTTGGGAGAGGGCGTCTCCACTGACCTGGAGCTGTATTCAGAACTCACAGCGGATGGCAGGAGGAGAAAGAGCAGGTTCCTTTCAGGCCTCTCTGTTCGTCGACACACATGTAATTTAAATATTTATCCACTGGGAGAGGCTGCTGTGAGGGCCCCACCCGTGCCAGAGGAGCCAGTCCTGAGGTGTGAGTCGTGCTGGCCCCGGCCGGCATTGTGCCCCTGACTGAATAACACACAGCACTCCTCTCAAGAAACCCCCACTATGATTTCAAAACACATCAGTTTCAATTAACTCTGAGGGGGAAAAAAAAAAACGTGATCACTAATTCTGGTTGTAGTTACTTATTGTGGAGCTGGCTGGCAGAGACTTAACCAAATGACATACAATAATGGAAGACTTTTTTAAAAAAAAATTACACCTGGAGTGATAAAATTGCCAAATAGTGTGCTTTTTGGCTTCTAAAATAAATTATACTAGAACCTATGTGCTGGAGAAAATCTAAACACAGTAGTGAGTATGACATGGACCAAATGGTTCTCCCAGAATAAGAGGCAGTTGTTTTTGTTGCTGTGTCTTTATTTTGTTTTATTTTTTCAAATGCAAGCCTTATCGTTGATTTGCCACAGACGCAGTCAACAGGCAGCAAGGCCCCTCCTTAGAGGTACGTGTGGGAGGGCGTATTGTGGCTCATGGGGGTCCTGGACTCAGATGAGCTGGGGCCCCAGGAGGTGTGGCCGGGCTACCCTGCAGAGGGTGTGCAGATGCTTGAGGCTTGGTGCAGGGTCAAGGCCAGCATCGTCTGATCTTCAGGGTCCTGCTGTCTTGGCCCAGCATGCATCATTTCTAATTTTGTGTTTTGTTTTCAAATCCCTGCAGGGTGTTAGATAGGCATGGCCCTGTGAGCATCATCAGGAAGCCATGTCCGTGTCATCTCTGTGTGTACACAGTGCAGAAGTCCAGCCGCTCCAGGTTAGTGTCACTCACGATTTAAAGCTGTCCTCCAAGCTGTGTGGGGTCAGCGTGAATCAGAGAGAAAGGATGGAAAAAAAGATGGGGAGACATCCTAGCAGGTTGAGTTGGGCGGGTCTTCTGCACTGTTTGGAGAGGCAGAGGGGCCACCCGGCTCTGCCTCTGTGGACAGGCGTCCTCTTCCGTGCCACCCCCGGGCAGGGGACCCTTTGGCCGCTCCCTGCGAGTGCTGGCTTGGGGATGTGACTCATGTGGAAACAATGAAGACCCCAGTGAGCCAGAGCCCAGCTTCTCAAGGGCGATGGAAGGAGGCCTTGTTTTCCCTCCCAGTGACCTACTCCTGCCAGGAGCACCAGACAGTACCTGACCCCTTCCTGGGAGCCTAAGGCTGGCCTCAGCTTGTGAACATGGAAGCATCTCCTCCTCTTCTCTCCTTCTGCAGGCCTAGCTGGTAAAGAATCCGCCTGCCATGTGGGAGACCAGGGCTCGATCCCTGGATCGAGAAGATCCCCTGGAGAAGGAAATGGCAGCACACTCCAGTATTCTTGCCTGGAGAATCCCATGGACAGACGAGCCTGGCAGGTTACAGTCTATGGGGTCACAAAAGTTGGACATGAATGAGTGACTAACATTTTCAATAGTATTTTTAAAGCTGAATTCCCTATAGATAAACAATAATTACAATCATGACTGCATAAGCCTAATAAGTGCTGAACTGTCTTTCAATGCAGGAACCTTGCCTTTTACACACGGGGAGCACCATCCCCGGGGAATTTCACTTTTTTAAAGTGATGTTTAACATGCCCACAAGTGATCTGTTCTTTGAAAGGACCGATTAGCACAGTCGCCCACCACCGCACTGCCTTCCTGGGGCTGACATGTTCATGCAGCTCCATCCCGTAACTGTTAGAAGTAACTGTTAGAACTACCTGCAGCCACCGGCTTCCTAACGTGGCCTTATTAGCTCAGCTCTGTTTACCCAGATGGGAGAAGGTGACTGACCAGATGTTCTGATTTTTAAAGATCTGTTGGTGCCCCAGCGATTTCTGCTGGGAGATTGAATTGTCCCAGATTATCCTGCTGGGAGCCAAGTGGGACGAACTTGCTGCGAAGTGGAGCCATTCAGCTACCTGGGAGGTGGGAAGGGCAGGCAGGAGGCCCCCAGAGTGTGCAGGCTGATGTGTGAAAACGGTGGACAGCGTTTCTGATGCTGCTTGCAGTGAAACATAGGAGCTTCCTAGGGATGGTCTGGAGCTGAAAGGTCAGAAGCGGGAATGTCTGCGTCCCTGGGGCGGGGGCTTACATGGCCTTCCTGCGTGTGGTTGTGGGAGTAGGTGGCCTGCCCTCCCCTGGGGTCTGAGATCCAAGGAGAAGGGGGGAGGGGGGGCCCCAGGCCATGCGCTGCCTGGGTGGCAAGCCCACCAGTGCAGGAGTGAGCCCCGTGTCTTGTGATGTAAATCCCTTCCCTGGAGACAGAGGGTGTCGACCTCCTTAGTATGGACCAAAGGCTCAGCATGGCTCCTGGTAAAGTCAGAATCAACAGCTGCATCGATTAGACAGCCCTGCTCCCCAACTTGTCACGTTCCCTCCTGACAAGGAAGGCTGCTTTCTTATTTACCCGGAGACTGGTGATCATATTTTGCTTTCTAAAGAGATCTGGAAGCCACCTGCCACGGCTTTGGCATTTTCTCTGCAACAAGGTGTTCAGGCCAGGCTGGAGCTCACGGCCCACTCTGGTCGTGGCCGGGAGACGGCGGGGAGGCACGGGGTCCCGCAGAAACGATTGTCGCTTTAATCACACAATCAGCAGCCCACACTTCAGGCTAAGATGGCAAATCCACAGCAGCCTGCCTGCACCCTTGTCTCACAGATTCCCTCGCAAACAGGGCCTGCGCCTGGCAAACAAGTGGAGCGCGGAGTCAGCCTCGCTGGGGGCCGGCGGGCACGTTTGGGGCCGAAACGCGCTCGCAGTGAAGTGCTATCAATCAGCCGCGAGGGGCCTGTCTGTTAGCATAACGACATTGGCAGGAGGATTACCCGGTGCTTTCTTGCCGTAATCTAGAAGCATCTTTCAGACAAAACTCTGCGGGAAATCGATTATGTGCAAGGACCGCCTGTGAGGCAGTGGGGTGTCACCGGAGGGGACGTGGCCACTGTATCTGGTGAGACCCAGGCTTCGGGTTCTGTCCACACCCAGCGCAGCATCCCCACCCCAGGGCTAAGTGTGGAGGGAGGCGAGTGTGGGCCACCTGCTCAGAGGCGGCTGGCAGGGGCCCAAGGACCCAGTTGGAGCTGGGGACCTCGCGTGGGCCCCTCCTTCTGCCCTGGAGCCTCTGAGCTCGGACCCTCATCCCCAGCCTGGGGATGAGCCTCATCCCCAGTCTGGTTGCTGCGGGGTGGCTGGGGTCACTGCGGGGTGCCCGCCTTGTATGTGCCTGCTCCCAGGCTCTGGTGGCTCCATGGTGCCTCAGAGAGTCCCTGAGTTTGAGTGAGGGTGAAGCAAGGGTAGTAGTGCCTCATCTCTGCCAGCGGGGCGCTCCTGACACAGGCACGTCTGGACATGCCCCCAAGGCCCTCCTAGACAGCGCGGATATGTGGGCAGAGCCTGGAGCCGCGGGGGTGCGGGGCTGGACCACTGCCCAGGACAGGTGTGGGGACGGGGCGCAGTTCTGCCCTGCTCTCCAGTGCATAAGGCACCCGTGAGCATCTGGGACCCGGATCAGTGTGTGGCCAGTCTTCACCCGGAGCGAGCTGGGCGCCAGGACAGAGAGCCGGGCAGGGAGCTTGATGGGAGGGGTTGAACGACCCCTGCAGAGCAGGCAGGGACGCCTGGGGGCCCGGCTCACTTCCCCAGGTCACAGGTCTTTCATCTTATCATGTTTATCGCATTCCAAGATTTTCCTTTCTTTTACCACCACTTTAAATTATTCTCTCCTGCATATTTACATTCTGAAATGATTCTTTTGAGCCTGGCAGCTGCAGGGCTGGGTGGTAGCCTTGGTGAGAGACTGGGCACCCCCTGGGTCAGAGTGAGTCCTGGTCAGGGCACCGTGGTCAGGGTGCTGTCCCCACTTGGGCCTCCAAGCATGGGTGTCCACGGTGGCCACATGACCCCCTCCCTGTCTTGACCTCAAGCATCCTTTCTGAGAGGACAGGGAGGACCGGAAGTAAAATCAAGCATGTTCTCTGGGCAGCATGGTTCCGTGTAGAGGCGAAGCCATGACTCTTGTGGATGGGTTGTGCTCGGCCCATCTGCTCAGGATGGCTGGTGGCCTGGCCTCGGACCAGCTCAGAGCCCGGCGCCATCCCCGCTGATCCGAGTGACTTTGTAGCCTTGCCCTGGCCCGCAGGGAAAGCTGCGTCCACGTGGCTGTGCACAGCGGCGCCTGTCCCTCACCGGCCGTCCTGGGGACTCTGCAGCCCTGTGGGGAGCTCTGCACAGAGGCCTCAGGGGTGGGGGTTAAAGGGCAAAAAGGAAGAAAAGCCCTCTGGCCCCACTCAGAGCCTCAGACGGAGCAGAGGTAGATGGCTCGCGTCCTGTGGAATCGGTCAGACGGGCCGGGCCCGCTGAGCCCTGGCCTGACTTCAGGTGGTGTGTGCTCTCACTCCACGCCTCGTGCTGGGGTCAAGCTGCTTTGGCAGAGCAGGCCTGGTGAACCCTCTGCTGGACAGGGACTTCTCGCTCTTTGAGAAATGAGGGAGGCCCCAGGCAAGGAGCCAAGGGCACATGGCAGAGCGTGTCCCCGTGTGGTGTGTGGTTTTTCCTTCTCTTTCCTGAGGCCCAAGCTCTTTCTAATTAAATTTCTTCTTCACATACAAGTGACAGTATTTTGAAAATTAAAAACAAAAGCACAGAAAGCCACAAAGGTGAGTATAGCAAGTTCTCAAAACTGTGTGACCCCAGAAGACAAATGTTAATGCTGTCTCCCTCGCGCTGCTGTCTTGGGAGCATCTGTGCTTCTCCCGTGGACATCTCTTCATTTGGATTAAAAGTGAGGACGTGACTTCTACCCTATGACACCAGTGGGTCCACTGCACCACTGGGGGCCACACTCTGAGGCAGAAAGCAAGAGATGTGCTTGGAGATGAAATGTCCAGCCTCACCCAAGGCCAGAACATAACGCTTCAGGAACCCTGTGCAGTGCCTGGAAGGCCACCTTGGCCTGAGCCTGCAGCCTCCTGCCCACCCTCTCCGGGGATCCCCATCCACCGCTGGCCGCCTCCACCACAAGGCAGGAGAAATCACTTGACTTGAAACAGCAACAAGAAAAACAGATTTCTAAAAATGTGGGTGATGTAAGGGGTCTCTAGGACAACATAACATTGATGTTAAAGGGGTCCCAGAGGGAGAAGAGGGAGAGAAAAGAATAGAAAATCTACTTCAAGAAAAAATGACTGAAAAAATCCCCTAACCTGGGGGAGAAAACAAGATGCCCATGTCCAGGAAGCACAGAGTCCCAAACAAAATTAACTAAAGAGCTCCACACCAAGACACGTTATGATTAAAATGGAAAACGTTAGAGATAAAAAGAGAATCTTAAAAGCGTAATAGAAAAATCACTGGCTATGTACAAGGGATGCCCCGTTAGATTATCAGCTGATATTTCAGCAGAAGCATTGCAGGTTGGCAGAAATGAGCAAAGTGATAGAAGGGGAAAAAACCTCCAACGGAGAAAACTCCACCCAGCAAGTTTAGTGCTTAGGACTGAAGGAGAGACAAAGAGTTTCCTGGATAAGAAGTAGCTAAAGGAGTTCATCTTATCTAAACTTCCTTTACCTGGAGTTTTAAAGAGGAGTCTTTAAACAGAGAAGTCAGAAGTAGAAACAAAAAAATGTGAAAGAAGATCTCACTGGTAAATGCAAAAAATAAAGATAGGGCATCAACCACCTAAAAAACTAGTATAAAGGTTAAAAGACAAATGTAGTAAAATCATTGATGTCTAAAATAATAAGTTAAGCAGTATGCACAATATGACGTCAAAACATAAAACAGGGGAAAGAATAGAAGCGTAGTGCTTTTAGAATGTGTTTGAACCTCAGGACTTAAAAACTGCTATATACATGTGCATGTAAATGTATATGTAGGTAGGTTACTATGTACACACAGGTTGTTACATCTGAACTTCATGGTGACCACAAACCTCTAACAGATACACAGAAAGTAAAGAGAAAGGAATAAAACGTAACAATAAAGAAAGTCATCAAATCATAAAGGAAAAGAACAAGAGAGGGAGACAGGAACAGAGAACCATAAAACACACACACACACACACACACACACACACACACACACTAGAAAGCAACAAAATGACAGTAAGCACATGCCTATGGTAATGACTTTAAATGTCAATGGGCCAAGTGCTCCAATCAGAAGACACAAGTGGCTGAGTGGGCCAAAGCAAGACAGCTACTATGCTGCCTGCGAGACTCGCTTCAGAGCTAAAGCCTCTCACCAAGGAGTGGGTGAACATGCTGTATTTGTGCAAAGGGGTATTACTGTTCGAACCACGCTTCTCCAAGGAAAAGACCTAGTGATGTGAGTACATGAAAGCTAGAGTCGGTTTTCCTCTGAAGGTGGCTGTCCTGCCAGTTCGATGAGTCCTGGTCTGGTGTCAGGATTTTGTGCGTCTCTGTGGAGCACGCAGGTTTGTGGGCTGCATTTGAGTCGGAGGGTCCAGCCTTCACAGAAAGGAAGGGGCTTGGGGCACAGGAGGATGATGTGGGGAGGGGACCTTCTCTGGGCTCTTGTTTACAAGGACCTCTGTCTGGGGCGTGGGTGGTGGGACATGCATCTTGAAAGGGTTTTTTTAAAAAAAATATATTATTATTATTTGGAATTTATTTCAGTAAATAGACATACTTCTCTTTATCATTTTCTCTCATCCAACAAAAAGCTTCCTTTATGAACAATTTTGCTTTATTGTGAGTTTCTTTTATTCACAGATTGTGTGTGTGTTGCATAAGCTTATAGATCTTATAGGAGATGAACCAAATTTTCATGTTGTTTTTGTTTAGTTGCTCAGTTGTGTCCTACTCTTTGCAGCTCCATGGACTGCAGCACACAAGACTTCCCTGTCCTTCACCATCTCCCGGAGTTTACTCAAACTCACATCCATTAGTTGGTGATGCCATCCAACCATCTCATCCTCTGTCGTTCCCTTCTCCTCCTGCCCTCCATCTTTCCCAGCATCAGAGTCTTTTCCAAAGAGTTGGCTCCTCACATCAGGTAGCCAAAGCATTGGAGCTTCAGCTTCAGCATCAGTCCTTCCAATGAATCAGTTCAGTTCATTCGCTCAGTCGTGTCCTACTCTTTGCGACCCCATGAATTGCAGCACGCCAGGCTTCCCTGTCCATCACCAACTCCCAGAGTCCACCCAAATCCATGTCCATTGAGTCGGTGATACCATCCAGCCATCTCATCCTCTGTCATCCCCTTCTCCTCCTGCCCCCAATCCTTCCCAGCATTAGGGTCTTATCCAATGAGTCAACTCTTCGCATGAGGTGGCCAAAGGACTGGAGTTTCAGCTTCAACATCAGTCCTTCCAATGAACACCCAGGATTGATCTCCTTTAGGATGGACTGGTTGGATCTCCTTGCAGTCCAAGGGCCTCTCAAGAGTCTCCTCCAACACCACAGGTCAAAAGCATCAATTCTTTGGCTCTAAGCTTTTTTTTATAGTCCAACTCTCACATCCATACATGACTACTGGAAAAACCATAGCCTTGACTAGACAGACCTTTGTTGGCAAAGTAATATCTTTGCTTTTCAATATGCTGTCGAGGTTGGTCATAACTTTCCTTCCAAGGAGTAAGCATCTTTTAATTTCATGGCTGCAATCACCATCTGCTGTGATTTTGGAGCCCCTCAAAATAAAATCTGACACTGCTTCCACTGTTTCCCCATCTATTTCCCATGAAGTGATTGGATCAGATGCCATGATCTTGGTTTTCTGAATGTTGAGCTTTAAGCCAACTTTTTCACTCTCTGCTTTGACTTTCATCAAGAGGCTTTTTAGTTCCTCTTCACTTTCTGCTATAAGGGTGGTGTCGTCTGCATATCTGAGGTTATTGATATTTCTCCCAGCAATCTTGATTCCAGCTTGTGCTTCTTCCAGCCCAGCGTTTCTCATGATGTACTCTGCATATAAGTTAAATGAGCAGGGTGACAAGATACATCCTTGACGTACTCCTTTTCCTGTTTGGAACCAGTCTGTTGTTCCATGTCCAGTTCTAATTGTTGCTTCCTGACCTGCATACAGGTTTCTCAAGAGACAGGTCAGGTGGTTTCGTATTCCCATCTCTTTCAGAATTTTCCACAGTTTATTGTGATCTACACAGTTAAAGGCTTTGGCATAGTCCATACAGCAGAAGTAGATGTTTTTCTGGAACTCTCTTGCTTTTTTGATGATCCAGCAGATGTTGGCAATTTGATCTCTGGTTCCTCTGCCTTTTCTAAAACCAGCTTGAACATCTGGAAGTTCACGGTTCACGTATTGCTGAAGCCTGGCTTGGAGAATTTTGAGCATTACTTTACTAGCGTGTGAGATGAGTGCAATTGTGTGGTAGTTTGAGCATTCTTTGGCATTGCCTTTCTTTGGGATAGGAATGAAAACTGACCTTTTCCAGTCCTGTGGCCATTGCTGAGTTTTCCAAATTTGCTGGCAGATTGAGTGCAGCACTTTCACAGCATCATCTTTTAGGATTTGAAATAGCTCAACTGGAATTCCATCACCTCCACTGGCTTTATTTGTAGTGATGCTTTTTAAGGCCCACTTGACTTCACATTCCAGGATATCTGGCTCTAGGTGAATGATCACATCATTGTGATTATCTGAGTTGTGAAGATCTTTTTTGTACAGTTCTTCTGTGTATTTTTGCCACCTCTTCTTAATTAATGTCTTCTACTTCTGTTAGGTCCATACCATTTCTGTCCTTTATTGAGCCCATCTTTGCATGAAAAGGTCCCTTGGTATCTCTAATTTTACCAATGAATAGTCAGGACTGATTTCCTTTAGGATGGACTGGTTGGAGCTCCTTGCAGTCCGCAGGATTCTCAAGTGTCTTCTTAAGCAGCACAGCTCAGAAGCATCAGTTCTTTGGAGCTCAGCCTTCTTTATGAAATGCTGTCAAGTCATCGACCTGAGAACAGCGAAGTTGGTGTATTCTCACCCAACCTCTGTCCGACGTCTGCCCAACTAGGTGACCTCATCTACATGCCTCTGGAGGCTGAGTGTGGCAACAACCATATGAAAATATTGCTCTTGGTGGTGAAAGTTTTCTTTAAAGAGAAATTGTGTTAATAGCATCGTTTCTTTCAGTCATTTAAACATCCTGTGTCTTGGAGAAACAGAAAGGCTAAATTCATTAGGGACAAATTATTAACTTAAATCTTCAAAGCCAAAGCTGTGAAGAAGAAAAGCTCACCAAATGGGGAGCGAGGCTCAGCAGCGGATAACTTCGTACCATTGTTTGTGTATTATTACCGCTATTATAACTAATTGACGCACGAGTGCTTAATTAGTAGCCTGGATTCTCCAAATGTTCTGCAGGACAATTACGCTGAGCTGCTTTCAAAGGGCGGGGAGTTCCAGGGAGATGTTTCTACCTCCGAGAACCGTCCTGTGGTCTCCCCTCTTCCTCCTCATGCCTGGCCCAGGCAGAGAAGGTAAACCCAAGGTGCCTAAATGGTGCTGCAGATGTTGAACTCCACATTGTTCTCTGCTTCCTTTGCCCAAATAAACCTCAATGTGTGCTTTTTGTTTATTTGATGGTGGGCAGAAGATAGAGCAGCTTGAATGAGGTCCAGAAGCAGTGGGCACAACGCAAAGGCGGTCTTCACCCAGTTGTGCATCCGGTGGGCCCACCCCTGAGGCGAAGACCTCAGGGGCAAATTCCAGGGGCCGGTGGTAACAGTGCAGTTAGGTGGCCACCCTGCAGGGAGGGCAGGTCTCTCCGGACAGAGAAGATGTCTTAAGGTTACCACGTTGTCTCAGGGTTCCTGTTTTATTCCACTTGGGCTTCGGTTTCCCAGTTTTCATGCTTTTAGATCCCGTGCAGGTGACTAGCCAGATGGGGGCTGGGAGTCCTGGCTTAGGAGGAGAGCCTGTCCACAGACCCCAGGGCAGCCCCCACTGCAGACCCCAGGGGAGGCCCCCACTGCAGACCCTGGGGGAGGCCCCCACTGCAGACCCCCGGGGCAGCTGCCCACCTAGGTCACACAGCCATGTCTCCCTCTTTCCTCGCCAGTTTCAGAACAGTACAGATAGCGAGTATGTAATTCATCTTTTGGTCAAAAATCAGATTTTTCCCTGCCATGTGTTTTTGTTCCCACCTGTGGTCTGGTTCTGGACTCTGACAGTGGAGGGGGCGGTACACCAGGAGGCCCTGGAATTCCTGCTTTGTGATGGGGTGTGACACAGGTGTGATGGGGTGTGATGCAGGTGTGACAGGGTGTGACGCAGGTGTGGCTCTGCCCACTCAGGTCCTGGGGCCACAGGACCTCCTGACGTGGGGGGACATGGGCATCTCTACCCCGACCTGCGTGGACATTGTAACATCTGTTCACACATGAACAAACTGAGACTCAAAGAGGTTAGAGGAGGCATGCAGCAGCTAGCTCCTGGTGGGAGTGGGGCTTAGGGTTAGGGGCCCTTCCTGCTCACTCACCTGTCTTGTGGGACCAGCCTCAGGTGAGAGTACCACTCGGGATCAGATGGGGCCTTTCCCACATGACTTATCCTGAGGTCTGAAGCCACTGCTGTACCCGGGGTAAGGAAGTGCATGGTGGAGGGGGTCACAGCCTTCCAGGTGCTCTTACACCCGAGCCAGATGGGACTGCAGAAGTCCTCCCTGCCTACCTGAGCCAGGTGAACCCCAGCTTCCCTCTCTGCCTACCTGAGCCAGGTGAACCCCAGCTTCCCTCCCTGCCTACCT
>ML662445.1:1214921-1273237 GCA_007570785.1 Antilocapra americana
GGTATCAGGTGATGACTCCTAGTCCCCAGGTGATGATCAGAGGGTTCCACTGATGACTAGGCTATCAGATGATGACTCACAGGCCCAGGGACATGACTGCAGGTTTGCACCAGAGACGGACAGCTCTGAAGATGGGGCTGCATAAGCTGTGGTGCCTCTGGCTCGTGATCCCGGGGTCTGCAGCTGGGGGTCCAGGGCTTTAGCGAGGAGCTCAGAGGGTGCAGCTGTGGGGACCCACATGGGCCCTGACACTCCAGGCTGTGTGCTGTGCTCCATCTGCCCATACGCTGCCAGCTCCATGAATCTGAGACAGGAATCCTCTGCACCCCTCCTTACTGGAGCCACCTAGAGCAAGAGTTACATACTTGCCTCTATTCTTTGTGGATTATACTTAGAAAATGAGATTCCTTGCATTGAAATATCTATGAAAGATGAGAAGATGTCAGAAGTGATATTTAAAATCACTGTCTTCTGAGGAAATTATTTGGAGACAGAATATGCTTTGAAGCAGTGATTAATGACACTGAGTAGAGTATATTTCACAATGACCATCTTTGCCTTCTAGAGATCATCATTCTATAATCCTTATTTTAGAAATAATACTAACTGAGCTTTGCAGTCCAGGGTGATACCAAAGGAAAACCCTCAAAAATAACTACCAAGCTGGTGGATAAACAATGCAACAGAACCACATGTGCTGGGATATATAATCTGTGTAATAAAATGTAAAATATAGTATTTTGCCAGTAGCTAATAATGCATTAACAATTATTCTCTTGTTCCTCTCAGTGGATTCATAGTATAATCAATTTCAGGTAATATTTATTAGACTCATATCCTGTATATCAACAACTCAACTAGGTCTTGCAAATTTTTCACAGAGGAGAAAAATAATTCTATTCGATAGTATTCAAAACAGTAAAATTCTGTTTAACTGAGTTTCAAAGGCTATGTGGGTCTTGGGGATAAGAAATGCATCTTTGCAATTTTACCTTGGGGTATGAGGTCCTGCATCACTAAGATCCAGACCTTCTAATTACAAATACCAGATTGAGTCAAGCGGTTACTGAGCATAATCCTCAGATGAACATGGCTAATGTCAGTGTTATTAACATGGTCACTCGGAAACTAATTGTAGAACACAGTTAGGGTGTCAGACATGTTGTGTGTTAATGCTACATGATGAAAGATTAATAACAGCTAAAAAGAAAAAGAAAACCTGTGACTGCCAAACGTCACAACCAGGTTGCCAAGTTGTGGGGGCCCCGCAGGAGGAAGTGGGCTCACCAGGCAGAGATGGCTCACAAAGAGAAGCCATGATTTGTTCCCCTGTTTTTTCCCCAGCATTATAGGCATGGTTTTCTGTTCTGTAAATTGATTTTTCAACCTGATCTCAAGCCAGACTATATGTGACCTGATGAAGGCCTGGCCCCCTAGCTTGGATCTTGATCTCTTGTCTGGAGCAGTTAGCAGAGCCCACATCTCGGGCTTGGGTGCCGAGCAGACCAGCACACCCTCCTGAGCAGGGCTTTACACAAGCTAATTAGGAGTCATCTCTTGTGAACCTTGGGGTCAAGAAGTGGGAAAAGCAGCCACCCTGTTGCCTAGCCCCACAGAGCGAGCAGCAGGGTCTCAGCCGGGCCGGCCCCCACCGTCCCCCAGAGACCTGCACCCCGCGGGCTGTGTGGGTGGATTCTGCACTCTGGGGGCAAACAGTCCGAGAGCTGGGACTCAGCAGGGGCGAGTGGTCAGGTTTAGGTCAGACATAGGCTTCCTTGTGGGAGGAGAGGGCTGGTGGAGAAATGATGCTAGGTGTCTTAGGAGCAGAGCTGCCAGGGAGGCCTGGGCTGGTCCATGAGGGGAGAGGGCCTTGCAGGACGAGAACGCGGCTGAGAAAAGCCCAGCCGTTGTGAGGTGGCTCTGCTGCCCCCTGGTTCAAAGGGTAACTTAGATGGTAAAGGAAGTCAGTCCTGAGTGTTCACTGGAAGGGCTGACGCTGAAGCTGAAGCTCCAATACTTTGGCCACCTCATGCGAAGAGCTGACTCATTGGAAAAGACCCTGATACTGGGAAAGATTGAAGGCAGGAGGAGAAGGGGACGACAGAGGATGAGATGGCTGGATGGCATCGCCAACTCATTGGACATGGGTTTGGGTAGACTCCAGGAGTTGGTGATGGACAGGGAGGCCTGGCATGCTGCAGTCCACGGGGTCGCAGAGAGTCGGACACTGATACTGAACTGAACTAGACAGTGGATGTTGCCCCCCTTGATGTCCTGGTACTAGAGACGGAGTGGAGCTCAGGTATTCAGTGGGGAAAATATCAGGTCATCATCACAACTTCAGGTCAGTGTGGATAGCGAAAAGTAATTATTGGCAGGCATGTACTTATCATCATTGTGTTGCTTCTGTGTGGCAGCAAGCCCAGTAGAGTGGAGCACGCCTGGCAGGGTGATCAGTTTGGAACCATGAGAGACAGGTATGTGGGCTGCTGCTGACTTTCTCTGGAGTAAGACGGTCTGGACAAGGCCTGAGAGGCAGGGTTGGACAGGACTCATATGCACCACTCTGGCAGGGAGCTGCCTGCTGATGAATTAGAGTTGGGGGGCTGCTCTGTAGCCTGAGTAGCCCCTTAACCTCCAGCCTGTGAGCCATGAGAGCTATAAGAGCACACTCACACCCACAGCCTCACACCAGAATTGCTGTTACTTGGCAGTGCAGCCTTGGTCCTTTATCTGCATAAATTTCCTGCAAATGAACAGAAACAGTTCTGGTTAGGGCTACCCAGAGGGCTCAGTGATAAAGAATCTGCCAGCCAATGCAGGAGATGCAGCTTTGATCCCTGGGTCAGGAAGATCCCTTGGAGGAAGAAATGGCAACCCACTCCAGTATTCTTGCCCGGAGAATCCCATGGACAGAGGAGCCTGGCAGCTACAGTCCATGGGGCTGCAAACAGTCGGACATGATTGAGCACAGACACACACTCATAGCACTGGTTGGATCTTAAAAAGATTATAAAAAGGAAGAAAGTTAAAAAATGGCCAGTGTCGTAATTGGTCTCGGCAATGACTGTTTGCGTAGAACAGCAAAAGCACAGACAACAAAGGCAACGATGAACAGAAGGGGTCACATCAAACTATAAGGCTCCTCATAGCAAAGGAAGCAGCTGATGAAATGGAAAGGCAATGATTGACACAGGAGAAGGCATAACAATTGCAAACTATGCATCTCATAAGGAGCTAATACCCCCAAATGTACAATGAACTCCTACAACTCAGTAGCAACAACGCCCCGTCCCCCAACAAGCCCAAATAAGCCAATTGATAACGAGACAAAAGGTCTTAGCAAATTTTCTCCAAAGATGATATACAAATGGCCAACAAATAGATGAAAAGGGATTTAACATCTCTGGTCATCGAAGAAATGTAAATCAAACCCATAATGAACTACCACCTCACGCCTGTTAGAATATGTACATAAAGAGACAGTCCAGGTTACATACTCCAGTCATAATGCGTTAAAGCTAGAAACTAACCACAAAACCATAACACATATTATCCACAAAAGTCATGAGGTAAGATAGACAAATAAAAATGAAAAATTAAAATGAAAAAAAAAAATGAAAATAGTTAAAAGAAACTCAGATAAAGAAGGGGCTTCCCTGGTGACTCAGCTGGTTAAGAATCTGCCTGCAATATGGGAGACCTGGGTTCGATCCCTGGGTTGGCAAGATTCCCTGGAGAAGGGAATCGCTACCCACTCTAGTACTCTGGCCTGGAGAATTCCATTCCCTGTATTGTTTATGGGGTTGCAAAGAGTCGGCACCGCTGAGCAACTTTCACTTTCACTTTCTTTCAGATGAAAAAGAGAATAAAAACTGAAATCTCAGAATCTCTTGAAAATAATGATCACAAAATATGTTGAAACTGATCGGTTAGAACTACAGCAGTGCTCAGAAGAAAATTTACAAAGTTAAATAATTACATCATAAAATAAATAAGAAAATTAAAATAAATTAAGTACTCTAAAATTTGGAAAAATTAGCAAGTACATAAATTTTAGGAAAGCAAAAAGGATCAATTAAAGATAATAATAGTAATAAATGAATTTTAAAGCAGAAAGTCAGTAAATATTATCAAAGGTTGCTCTTTCGGAGAAAAAAATAAAAAAGTGAAAAATGACTTCAAATCTCCATAGGTGGTAAAAAAGCACCTGTTAAAACATCTTTATAATATGTATAACATCTATAAAGTGTATAATAACTTCCATACATGATTTTAAACACTTTTGTGATCTATTTCTCCTTTATTGTGGGATTGGATACGTATTTTGTTAGTGTTAGAACACAGGTTTCAAGCTTGTGGCTCTGTGTGCAATAGGGAAACGCAAGAAGCTACCCCATTAAGGCAAGAACAAAACAAGTTTGGAAAACAATTATCGCTATTATTTAATATTCTGCTGGAGGCACTAGCTAATACAATTAAATGAGATGAGAAAACAAGTTCTGAAAATTGGAAAGAGTTAAAATTATTGCCATTTGCAGAAATGCAATTGTTTACTTGATAAACCCAAGAAAATAGACTGAAAATTTATTTCAGATAAGAGAATTTTGTGAAGTGGTTAATAATAATAAAATATATAGAAATTGATGCTGTTCACATATATTAAAAATATCCAGTTAGACTTGTTAAGGAGATGATTTGCAGTTGTAATCATTCACATAAAAATATCAAAAGAAAAACTTTAAAAATAAATTTAAAAAATCTCAAAGTCTATCTGATTAAAAATTTGAAACAGTGTGGGAAATGAAAGAAGAGTTGAAAAATGAAAAAGAGTATATAGTCCTGTACGTTTAGTACAATGTTAGCAACAATCCCTGAAGAAGGAAATGGCAACCCACTCTAGTATTCTTGCCTGGAGAATCCCATGGACAGAGGAGCCTGGTGGGCCACAGTCCCTGGGATCCCAAGGAACTGACACAACTGAGTGACGAACAGAAACAATACCAACAGAACACATTGGGTGAGTAGAAAGTTATACTGAAAAATTAGCAGGAATGACAATAGACGAAAAATAACTGCAATCTGGTACTCAGTTCAGTTCAATTCATTTCAGATGCTCAGTCGTGTCCGACTCTTTGCGACCCCATGAACCACAGCACACCAGGCCTCCCTGTCCATCACCAACTCCCAGAGTCCACCCAAACTCACATCCATCGAGTTGGTGGTGCCATCCAGCCATCTCATCCTCTGTCGTCCCCTTCTCCTCCTGCCCCCAGTCCTTCCCAGCATCATGGTCTTTTCCAATGAGTCAGCTCTTCGCGTGAGGTTGCCAAAGTATTGGAGTTTCAACTTCAACATCAATCTGTCATCACTAGGTTTTATTTTATTTTTTTAAAATTAATTAATTAAATTTTCACTTTATATTATCATGTTGGTTTTGCCATACATTGACATGAATCCGTCATGGGTATACATGTGTTCCCCTTCCAGAACCCCCCTCCCACCTTTCTCCCAATTCCATCCCTCTGGGTCATCCTGGTGCACCAGCCCTGAGCACCCTATATCAAGCATCAAACCTGGGCTGGCAATTCATTTCACATATGATAATTAACGTGTTTCAATGCCGTTCTCCCATATTATCCCACCCTTGCCCTCTCCCATAGAGTCTAAAAGACTGTTCTATAGATCTGCCTCTCTTTTGCTGTCTCGCATACAGGGTTATTGTTACCATCTTTCTAAATTCCATATATATGCATTAGTAAACTGTATTGTTGTTTTTCCTTCTGGCTTACTTCACTCTGTATAATAGGCTCCAGTTTTGTCCACCTCAGTAGAACTGATTCAAATGTATTCTTTTTAATGGCTGAGTAATATTCCATTGTGCATATGTACTACAGCTTTCTTATCCATTCATTTGTTGATGGACATCTAGGTTGCTTCCATGTCCTGGCTATTGTAAACAATGCAGTGATGAACATTGGGGTACACACATCTCTTTCAGTTCTGCTTCCCTCGGTGTGTATGCCCAGCAGTGGGATTGCTGGGTCATATGGCAGTTCTATTTCCAGTTTTTTAAGGAATCTCCACACTGTTCTCCATAGTGGCTGTACTAGTTTGCATTCCCACCAACAGTGTAAGAGGGTTCCCTTTTCTCCACATCCTCTCCAGCATTTATTGCTTGTAGACTGTTGGATGGCAGCCACTCTGACTGGTGTAAAGTGGTACCTCATTGTGGTTTTGATTTGCATTTCTCTGATAATGAGTGATGTTGAGCATATTTTCATGTACTTGTTAGCCATTTTTATGTCTTCTTTGGAGAAATGTCTGTTTAGTTCTTTGGCCCACTTTTTGATTGGGTCATTTATTTTTCTGGAATTGAGCTGCAGGAGTTGCTTGTTTATTTTTGAGATTAATTGTTTGTCCATTGCTTCATTTGTTATTATTTTCCCCCATTCTGAAGCTGCCTTTTCACCTTGCTTTTAGTTTCCTTTGTTGTGCAGAAGCTTTTAATTTTAATTAGGTCCCATTTGTTTATTTTTGCTTTTATTTCCAATATTCCAGGAGGTGGGTCATAGAGGATCCTGCTTTGGTTTATGTTGGAGAGTGTTTTGCCTATGTTTTCCTCTAGGAGTTTTATAGTTTCTGGTCTTATGTTTAGATCTTTGATCCATTTTGAGTTCATTTTTGTGAATGGTGTACTAGTTTCATTCTTTTACAAGTGGTTGACCAGTTTTCCCAGCACCACTTGTTAAAGAGATTGTCTTTTCTCCATTGTATATTCTTGCCTCCTTTGTAATGGTAATCCGAAGTCTTCCAACAAACAAAAGCCCAGGGCCAGCTGGCTTCACAGCCGAATTCTACCAAAAATTTAGAGAAGAGCTAACACCCATTCTTCTCAAACTCTTCCAGAAAATTGGAGATGAAGGTAAGCTTCCAAACTCATTCAATGAGGCCACCATCACCCTAATTTCAAAACCTGACAAAGATGTCACAAAAAAAGAAAACTACAGGCCAGTATCACTGATGAACACAGATGCAAAAATCCTTAACAAAATTCTAGCAAACAGAATACAACAACACATTAAAAAGATCATACATCATGACCAAGTAGGCTTTATCCCAGGGATTCAAGGATTCTTCAATATTCACAAACCAATCAGTGTGATACACCACATTCACATTGAAAAATAAAAACCACATGATTATCTCAATAGATGCAGAGAGAGCATTTGACGAAATTCAACATCCATTTATGAGAAAAACCCTCCAAAAAGCAGGAATAGAAGGAACATACCTCAACATAATAAAAGCTATATATGACAAATCCACAGCAAACATTATCCTCAATGGTGAAAAACAAAGCATTTCCCCTAAAGTCAGAAATAAGACAAGGGTGCCCTCTCTCACCAGTACTATTCAACATAGTTTTGGAAGTCTTGGCCACAGCAATCAGAGCAGAAAAAGAAATAAAAGGAATCCAGATTGGAAAAGAAGAAGTAAAACTCTCACTGTTTGCAGATGACATGATCCTCTACACAGAAAACCCTAAAGACTCTACCAGAAAATTACTAGAGCTAATCAGTGAATGTAGTAAATTGCAGTATATAAAATCAACACACAGAAATCCCTTCCATTCCTATACACTAACAATGAGAAAACAGAAAGAGAAATTAAGGAAACAATTTCATTCACCATCAAAACAAAAAGAATAAAATACTTAGGAGTATATCCACCTAAAGAAACAAAAGACCTATATATAGAAAACTATAAAACAATGATGGAAGAAATCAAAAAGGGCACAAATAGATGGAGAAATATACCATGTTCATGGATCGGAAGAATCAATATAGTGAAAATGAGTATACTACCCAGAGCAATCTATAGATCCAATGCAATTCCTATCAAGCTACCAGCAGTCTTTTTCAGAGAGCTAGAACAAATAATTTCACAATTTGTATGGAAATACAAAAAACCTCCAATAGCCAAAGCAACCTTGAGAAAGAAGAATGGAACTGGAGGAATCAACCTGCCTGACTTTAGGCTATACTACAAAGCCACAGTCATCAAGACAGTATGGTACTGGCACAAAGACAGAAATACAGATCAATGGAACAAAATAGAAAGCCCAGAGATAAATCCATGCACATATGGACACCTTACCTTTGACAAAGGAGGCAAGAATACACCACTAGGTTTTAAATTGTACTGTTAGGTGGTGCTTGTTTCTAGATAGGAGTTATCACTTGCATAGAAGAGAGCACCCAGAAATAATCTACACTGCAATTTATTACATGATAAAGGCAGATTGTTGCTGTTCATTCTCTAAGTTGTGTCCGACTCTTTGTGACTCCAGGGACTGCAGCATGCCAGCCTTCCCTGTCCTTCAGCATCTCCTGAAATATGCCCAAACTCAAGTCCATTGAGTTGGTGATGCCATCCAACCATCTTGTCCTCTGTCATCCCCTTCTCCTCCTGCCCTCAATCCTTTCCAGCATCAGGATCTTTTCCATTGAGTCTGCTCTTCAAGTCAAGTGGCCAAAGTACTGGAGCTTCAGCTTCAACTTCAGTCCTTCCAATGAATATTTAGAGTTGATTTATTTTAGGATCGATTGATTTGATGTCCTTGCTGTTCATGCGACTCTAAAAAGTCTTCTCCAGAACCACAATTTTAAAGTATCAACTCTTTGGTGCTCAGTCTTCTTTATGGTCCAACTCTTACATCCATACATGACTTCTGGAAAAACCATAGCTTTAACCACAATTTGAAAGTATCAACTCTTTGGTGCTCAGCCTTCTTTATGGTCCAACTCTCACATCCATACATGACTTCTGGAAAAACCAGAGCTTTAACTAGATGGACCTTTGTCAGCAAGCGGTGTCTCTGCTTTTTAATATGCTATCTAGGTTTGTCATAGCTGTCCTTCCAGGGAGCAAGCATCTTTTAATTTCTTGGCTGCGGTCACTGTCTGCAGTGATTTTTCAGCCCAAGAAAATAAAATCTATCACTGCTTAAACTTTTTCTTCATCTAATTGCCATGAAGTAATGGGATCAGATGCCATGATGTTAGTTTTTTGAATGTTGAATTTTAGATCAGCTCTTTCACTTTCCTCTTTCACCCTCATCAAGAGGCTCTTTGCTTCCTCTTTGCTTTCTGCTATTAGAGTGGTATCATCTGCATATCTGAAGTTGTTAATATTTCTCTCGGCAATCTTGATTCAGCTTGTGATTCATTCAGTCCAGCATTTTGCATGATGTACTCTGCATATAAGTTAAATAAGCAGGGTGACATATATAGCCTTGTCATACTCCTTTCCCAATTTTGAACCAATCTATTGTTCCATATCTGGTTCTAGCTGTTGCATCTTGATCTGCATACAGGTTTCTCAGAAGAAAGGTAAGGTGGTCTGGTATTCCTGAAGTTTCCACAGTTTGTTGTGATTCACATAGTCAAAGGCTTTAGTGTAATCAATGAAGCAGAAGTAGATGCTTTTCTGGAATTTCCTTTCTTTCTCGATGATCCAGCAGATGTTGCCAATTTCATTTTTGATTCCTCTGCCTTTTCTAAATCCAGCTTGAACATCTGGAAGTTCTTGGTTCATGTACTGCTGAAACCTAGCTTAAAGGATTTTTAGCATTACCTTGCTAGCATGTGAAATGAGCGCAACTGTGTGGTAGTTGCGTTTGAACATTCTTTGGCATTGCCTTTCTTTGGGATTGGAATGAAAATTGATCTTTTCCAGTCGGTGGGCACTGCTGAGTTTTCCAAATTTGCTGGCATATTGAGTGCAACACTTTCACAGCATCATCTTAGGATTTGAAATAGCTCAGCTGGAATTCCATCACCTCCACTAGCTTTGTTCTTAGTGATGCTTCTAGAATGTCTGGTTCTAGGTGAGTGATCACACCACTGTGGTTATCCAGCTCATTACTGCTTAGCACAATATTGGAACTCTGGGTAGCACTCTTTTAAAAATAAATTAATAAAATGGGACTCTTGCTTCACACCTCCCACCCAAATAAATACCAAATGAACCAAAGATTTAAATTATAAAAAGACTGAAAAATTATTTAACATAAAGCTAGTATTTTTTCCCCTGAATCTTGGGATGTGGAAGGCCTTTCTAAGTATGAAACCAAACCTAGAAGATGTATATAATAGATTAAGTAACTGGACCATAGTAAAATCAAATATTTTTAATGACAAATATAACAGGCAAAAAAGTCACAAGACAAATGAAAAATTAGGGAAAATATTTGTAACTCATGTCACAGACACAAGGCTCATTTTCCTAGTAGGTGAAGATCACCTTACAATTTATTTTAAAAAAGTTAACAATCCAATAGGAAGAAATGTATACAAAAAGTTTATATATAAAGAAGTACAACTAGATCTTAGACTGAACGTCATTCATAACTGGAGAAATGCATTAAAACTATACTGAGGCTTTTTCACCTAATAGAGAAGCAAAGTCATGACGAGGGTCATCATGATGGGAAGGGAGGCAGGGGAGATGGTGTGAGAGGACACGGGGTGGGGTGGGTCCCTGTGATGCAGGCCTGGGAGCCTCAGCTGCCGAGAAGGCCAGGGCCCAGAGCACCTCCCCGGAGCCTCCGGGCTGAGCGGCCCTTGGACCTGGCTTGTTGGGCTCTTTGCCCTCTGGCCTCCAGAGTGGTAAGAGGACACGTGTGTGAGTTTCAGCCTTCCATCCAGGAGCAGTTTCTTGCAGCAGGAGTGGAAAGGGGACCCACTCCTCAGGGCTGAGCCGACCCTTGGTTCTGGTGTAGGTGTTGGGGAGGGAGGGCGGCGCTGCGGCTGCCCGCTTCCGTCCTTCATGTGATGCTCAGCAACTTTAGCGAAGAGGCGCTGGAACCGCTGTGAGGCTGCCTCTGCTGATTATTGACGCGCCAGGAGCATCGGAGGAAGGAGAGAGACTCCAGGGCGGCCGTGTCCGGGCTGAGTCCTCAGAATGTGATATGGCCTGTGACTCTGCCATCCTCTGCTGGCTGTGGTGGCGGGTGGCCTTCCAGACAGCGAGGTCTCCCTGCTCATGTCCTCCTGCCCACGTCCGCACTGGGGCCTCACCCACCAGCCCCTCTCTCTCCCCAGGCACAGCCCTCACCTGGGACCCGTGTGCACAGTCCTTCGATTTCAGTATCACAGTCTGTATGGAGGTGAGGGTCCTCAGACCACCGTGCAGCCTGTCTGTGAGATGCCTGAGGATCCGTGGGACATCGGTAATGCCTGGGTGACTTGAGTGGTCAGTGGCCTTGTCGGGGGGGTGGTCCAAGCTCCTGGCTCATCAGTGTGTGCGCTGCATGTGGAAGAATGCATGAGACACATGGGAATCTCAGCAGCGGACGCCAAGCCTGAAGCCCACGGGCACCGCATTCTTCAGCGTGGACAGAGAGAACTCCTTGGGGCTCAGGGTGTTCTATCAGTTCCCACAGAAGAGGAGAGGTGCTTCTCGAAACTGGGTTCAGACTTTGTTTCTTGTTAAGGTTTTCCTACGGAATCCCATCTATGTAACTGAAACTTCATTTTGTGGGTAAATACCTCGGATCTTCACAGCACTTGTGGTCCTGTATTTTGCTTTTCTTTCATCCTTTCAGCCCACCCTGCAGAAGGTTACATGGCTGGAGGCTCCCTCGGTTCCCAGGGGCTGCTCTGTGGACTCTGCTGATGAAGGAGGGGGCCATCTGCTTGGGGCTGGCTTGTGTGAGACTCTGGAGCAGACAGTCTTCAGGCCCCAGAGTCTGGGCAAGGACAGACCTGCGGACCCACATCCTTCTCCAGAAACTCAGCACTTCCGCCTTCTCCAGAGCCGGTTCTCTCCAGGCGATGATTTCAGCTGACACAGTTGAAGGTGATAAGATTCTCCAGAGGCTACCGTAGGCGCACACATGCTAATTTGTTAATTTAGGCTATAAAGCTGTCGGGTGACCTGCAGTCGTCCAACCACAGGCACCTCCTTTCTTGTAGAAGAGGTTTCAGAAGCTGAGCTGTGGGAAGTTCCTCTTCAGCTGGTGGAAGAGTTAAGTGAGGCAGCCGTTGGACGCCTCCTGTGTACATGGACTCGACTACGGTACGAACAGCACGTGGCCCACAGCCCCTTCTCCGGGGCGACCCCGGCAGGCTCCGCTTGTTTGAGCTTCCTCCGTTCTAACTGCCACGCCTGAAGGACGGTGGCAGGGTGGCCTTGGTTTGGGGCGTGTTCCCGCCGTGGGTGCACTAAAGCCAGCACAGTACACAGCGTCACGTCGTTTATGTGATTTCAGCCAAGCTCCTTTACAACAGACAATTTAGCTTTTCAGTCGTGTGAGCTTTCCCTTACTCTGGTCCCAGCTGGGAAACAGTGGTTTTCCTTCCTGTCGTCTGTGAAGGGAGCCCCTTTATCATGCCATCCCCAGAGACCCTGGTGTGGGTCCATGTATCACGTCTGCCTTTCAAGGGCTGGTGATGGGAGATATCTGCATGGCTTCCCAGGCAGGATCCTGCAGAGTTCAGAGAGGGCTATTATCTGGGGAGGCTCCAGGCTTTCCAGTGTGAGCCCACAAAGCCCACAGATCACCTTCTGTCCTGGTTTATCTGATTGGCATTTCTCCTCCCTATGCGATGGGTGCTTGTGGTGGGTGAGAGGACCAGCCTCTTCTGGGGTGACCCCAGGGAGACTGGGAGGCTCCCCTGCCCTGTCCTCTCTCAGGGGAACCTCCGAAGTGCCTGATGACAAACCTGGAAAACTTTGAGGTCGAACCCCAAATCTACCACTTGGAGACCTTGGCCAGGCTCTCTGATCCTGGCCTGATGGGTGGAGGGGGAACCACAGAGGTGAGGGCTCTGTGGGTCTTGATCCGATCTTCCCCAAATCACAAACTACTTTTATTATTATTATTGCTGCTGTTGTTGTTGCAGCTATGCTGTCTGAGTCCTTCCAAATGATTCTCTTGTATAGTTTGGCATCATGGCCAAGGCCTGTGGCGATGAGCGCCTGGACTTTCTCATGGCCCAGGGCACAGAGGGCAGCCACCCAGCTCTGCTCTGAGCCTGAGCTGTGACTTCAGGCAAGATACTAGATTTCTCATTTGTGATGTGAGTTTTGAGGAGGTTATTGTCCACAGTCCCACCAGAGCTGAGAGTCCATGGTTTCAATTATCCTCCTGCAGCTGGTGAAACTTGGAGGCAGACCCAGAACACAGTCAGCAGACCTGAGCTGATGGCCAGATCCACAGCGGACAAGCCATGACCCCAGACAGGCCCTGTGGCCACGGTACACCGGGCAGTTAGCACAGGTTCAGGCGGAGCCCCTGAACTCAGGAGAGCAAGGCGGGTGCCCTGCGCCCGAGGCCCCTCTGGGTGACTGAGGAGTGAGGTGCACACAACGGCGGACCACCCTCAAGTCTGTAAATGGATAGTATGTAGTTGTGTGATGTGGTTGTTCATGCACGTATGGTATAATGTTGTGGTTACATG
This sequence comes from Antilocapra americana, assembly GCA_007570785.1. Classification (NCBI taxonomy): domain Eukaryota; kingdom Metazoa; phylum Chordata; class Mammalia; order Artiodactyla; family Antilocapridae; genus Antilocapra; species Antilocapra americana. The sequence goes on from ML662445.1 coordinate 1,228,391, forward strand.
TAATTTTACACACACACACACTCTCTCTCACACACACACACACATGCAGCCTCCCTCGCGGCCCAGGAAGCTGCCCTGAGGGTGGTTCCTCTCCTGCAGCCCTGGGAGCCCCAGCCTCCTGCTCACCACCCCAGCAAAGAGCTTCTGCTCTAAGATGCTGTCCGTCTTGATGCCAAGTCCCCCCACGCCTTGTCCTCAGGTACATTGAACGTGCTATGCTCAGGTGACCTGGCCCCATGCCTGGCATCGTCTTGCCTTCTCTGTGTCCAGGCTGTGTTACCTGCCAGTGAAGGGTGTGAGATGAAGTCTCTCTATCGATTTGCTGATGAAAATGTCACAGAGGCATAAGGAGATGCTTGGGGAAGGACCTGTGAGAATCCAGTCTCAAGAAGCTTTTCCCCTATGTTTTCTCCCAAGAGTCTGTAGTTCTGGTTCTTTTACTTAGATCTTTGAGTTAGGGTTTAATGGGAAAGAGGACAAAAGTTTTGGGGATGGGTGGTGGTGATGTAGGCACAACAGTGTTGAACTGTGTGCTTAAAAATGGTACATTTCAGGTTTATTATTCTATGATTGGGCTCCCCTGGTGGCTCAGACAGTAAGGAATCTGCCCACAGTGCCAGAGACTGGGTTTGATCCCTGGGTTGGAAAGATCCCCTGGAGAAGGAAATGACAACCCACTCTAGTATTCTTGCCTGGAGAGTCCCACGGACAGAGGAGCCTGGCGGGCTACAGTCCATGGAGTCACAAAGAGTCAGACACAACTGAGCAACTAACACTATTCTTTGATTAAAAATAAAGGGAAAAAGCAGCAATCAGAAGCCATATCCTGGGCTGCTGTCCTATAATAGTTGGATCGTGATAGCATTTAATAGCAGATACTAAGAGCTCCGGAGTGTGGGGTGGAGGTCCACACCGCTGTGCTCTCAGTCCGTGTCCTGCCATCTGTCCTGGGACATGCAGGCTGGTTGATGAGACCAGCCTCCTCCTGGACCAGCTCCGACCAGCCTTGGCACATCTGTCAGAATAAACCCGCACCTGAAGCCTTCTTATAGGCGCTTTGCCAGAGCGGATGATTTAGTGAAGCTCTGAGTGTATAAGGAGGTCAAAGTCTCTGTCTGGGTTTTTGGGGTGCGGAGCGGGCGCTGTGGTGGACTCAGGAGCATGAGGAGCGGCTGCCCGTGGCTGTGGAGGACGGCCCTTGCTGTGACTATTCTGTGGCCTCTGCGGAGCGTTCGCACGGAGTCGTCCCTTGTGAAGGGGGGAGGGGAATGCAAGAGAGGCAGCAGCTTCTGAGGGGCTGTGTGCCGTCCTGTAGACTCCGGAGGGATTTTCATCTGAGAAAAAGCTCAGTTTCCTGGTGATTCTTCGGGGCACCATGGTGCTGTTATGTGTTATCTAGCATCTCCCCATGCAGAGATCTCATCAATGGAGAACAGATTTGCTTCCAGGGCTGACTTCTCTGGCTGCAACTTGATAACCACGAAGAGGACAGGTCGGCCACTGAACCAGGTACCGAGAGGTTGGATGGGGCACAGCGCCCCCGGGGGAGGAGTAGCTGGCTTCCTGGGAATGTCCTGCCCTGGGGGCCAGGGGCTCATGGCAAATCGGTCCTGTGTTAAAAACATCATTCTAAAGGCTAGTGGAACTCAAAGGCACCCCAAGCAAGAATTAGTCTGAGTGGAGAAAGAGGGAGTGGGGAGGGTGGAGTCCCCACCGTGAGAGGAGGGGGTGCCCACGCTCACCTTCCCTCCTGGGGGTCACGTGCCTGGGTGCTGGACACACTGAGGTTCTGCTCTTGCATCTGCACCAGCAGAGAATGTGATAATCCAGGGCTGGGGCCCTGTTCAGCACATGGAGGGTGTTGTTGTAAGGCTGGAAGGGATTGAATCAAACGTCACCTACAGAAGAATCACAGGTGGGGAGGTTTTCCTGTTCTTACCTTGGCAGCATCCTCAGCTGGGGAAGACGCAGGAGCCATGCCCATTAAACGTTAGTGAAGACCACATTTTAGAAGCCTGAATGGGACAAGCCAGGTACTATGTCATTATTAAAAATGGGAAAAACCACTTTTTTGATGTATTAAAAATAGAGCAAATGGTAGTTGGCCCTTGAACAAGGCAGGGGTTTCAGTGCTGTCCCCACATTGTAGAAAATTCACCTACTGCTCTCTCTGCCTCCAAAACAGTGAAGGACTCGCCCTGGGCAGGAGCTGAAGCAGCCCCAGGGGAAACAGGACCCACCCTCCTCTTCTGATCCTACATGTCATGGCTCAGATGGTAAAGTGTCTGCCTGCAATGTGGGAGACCCGGGTTAGATCCCTGGGTTGGGAAGATCCCCTGGAGAAGGAAATGGCAACCCACTCCAGAAAAATCCTATGGACAGAAGAGCCTGGTAGGCTACAGTCCATGGGGTTGCAAAGAGTTGGACACAACTGAGAGACTTCAGTTCACTTCAATCAAACACAAGGGTTTTTCCACAATTAGTTTAAAGTTTCATAAAGGGTAAATACAGTTACTATTTTGAAAAAATATAGTATCAGACCACCTGATGCAAAGAGCGGATGCATTGGAGAAGACCCTGATGCTGGGAAAGATTGTGGGCAGAAGGCAACAGAGGATGAGATTGTTGGATAGCATCACTGACTCAATGGCCATGAGTTTGAGCAAATTCCTGGAGATGGTAAAGGACCAGGAAACCTGGCGTATTGGTCCGTGGGGTCGCAAAGAGTCAGACACGACTTAGCCACTGAGCAACAATGTTGGAAAAAACCTGTGTGTCAGCACACGTGTGCTGTTCAGCCTTGAGTGTGGTGTTTGCCCACAGTGCAGCCACAGGAAGGTGGGCCCTGAGGGCTCTCCCCTCGGCAGCCTTCACCCACACGTGGCCTGAGTACGCCAGTCACAGGTGCTTCACTCATCCGACCTGAGGCTTCTTTTCCTTCTCTCTAGTCGGAGAGACCAGGATGCACATTTTCCCCTGACCCAGAGCACGTGTCCTGAGACCAGTCACCACTTATCGTAACGCTACTTTTTTTAGGAACAGCCTCAGAGATGCGGGCTTCCCTGGTGGCTCAGGAGGTAAAGTGCAGGAGACTCGGATTTACTCCCTGGGTAGGGAAGATCCCCTGGAGAAGGGAAAGGCCACCCACTGCAGTATTCTTGACTGTTGAGTTCCATGGACAGAGGCACCTAGTGGGCTATAGTCTACGGGGTCGCAGACAGTCAGACACAACTGAGAGACACACTTTGATGAGAGATGTAATTCACATGCCAGGACTTGAGGTCTATAATTCAACGCCCAGCTCTCGCTGGTTCCTGTCCTCTTTTTTTCTTGCTTCCTTTGGATCATACAGGTAACTTTAATCATTTTCTCTCCTTTTTAGCTAATTACCTATACCTTTCTTTTTGTTCATTTTGGTATTAGCTTCAGGGCTTGTGGCATATGTGTTTACCTCACCACCGCCTACCATGAGTTCCTATCACTGCATAGGTGGCGGAGAAGAACGGCTTCTGCCGTGGGGCCTGCAGACGGCGTGCTTATCTCTCCTGCTTCCCTCTGTACCCCAGCTCCACGCTGGCTTCTGAGGGGCCACACCTGTGAGACCTTGGACCCCCTCCTCCTCCGCTTGCCCGTCTTGTATTCATCCTGACAGCTGTGTGGTACTAAAACTATCCTCCAGACACAGGCTCGCCAAGCTCCTCTGAGGGCCCCGGTCCTGGATGTTGAGGATTCAGCCGTGAACACTGTGTCTGAGCTTCTTGGAGCTCGTTTTCCCACAGGGAGGAGAAGCTGTGAGTGACCAGACCAGGGAACCCACGACAGGACTGTGGTGATGAGCAGGAGAGACACGGGTAGCAGGCTCGGGGGGTGGGGGCGTGTGGGGTCAGGGGTGGTCCATGGGGCTCTGTGAGGTTCCAGGCAGGAGTGGGGAGTGGCAGGTTGTCTGGGGGCCCCCGAGCCAGCCGGGGAGCAGGTGGGCGGGGAGGTGAGGGGTGCTGAGGTGCGGTGGTCCTCGGAGTGACATGGACCACCCCCACCCTCTGCTTCTTTCCAGAACTGAGTCACTGGCCTTGAAGCGCCCTTGGGCGTCCCCTGGTTTTCCCACCGGGGCACAGACTGACCCCAGCAGGTCCTCCTGCTGCCGGGGCCACACCTGGGACAGGGGGTCAAGGGCCCGATGGGGTTCATTACGGGGGCCGAGGACCACTTCCTCGGTGGACCTGGGGCTGTGGCTGTTCACCTGCCCAGAAGCACGCAGGCTCCATGGCCAGTGGCCCTGGGCGTGGACGATGGGTGAGGAGCAAGCTGCTTCCCTGTCCCACGAGGCTCCCTCTCGTCAGCTTTCCAGACCAGCTTCACCAAGCCTGGTTTTCTTGTTCCGGTAAGCAGACTGAACTCAGGCAGAAAATATTTATTGATGGTCTCTTTATCACAGATGTCACCTGAATAAAAATAATTTTCCAAGACTCAAGTTGGCTATAACAAAGGAGTCAGGACAGAAGCCAGTAATTCAGGGTATGACGTTGACAGCCCCTCAAGACGCTCTCCAGCCTGAGAAGCATACCGCTTGGTGGGGCGCCTGCCATCCATCCATCACCCAGCTCAGGGGACCCCGCAAGGCCACAGGGTCCCTGTATGATGCTGTCCTTGTCCTGGCTCTGGGCAGATGGTCGCGTTGCATTGCCTGTCCAACCAGAGCAGCTGCCGGAGAGAAAGCCGGCCCTTGGGCATGTGGACCTGGGCAGAACTGGCTGGATGCTGCGTCAGGACCACGCACAGGACATTCATGCACGTGGACTGGGGCGGCTGCTTTCTCAGTGGGTGCTGCCGTGGTGCCGGATGGTGAGAACCAAGAGCAGGGCTGAGAAGGACAGGCTATGCTGACCAGCTGACCGCATCACTCCAGCTCGTAGCTTCCTCTGCCCTTTCCATGCTCCGCAATCAGCCGGCAGGGCTGGCTAAGTGTTAGTTTGGGAAGGTGGAGGGGGTGCATGCAAATCGGGATTGGACTTCCTTGGGGAGGGATTCGGCAGGGGCAGTGAGGGAATGCGGGAGAGCAGGAGGGGCTGCGGAGGCCCTCGGCCAGAGGCTGCGGGCGAGCCTGACCCCAGGCTAGCGTGACCGTCTTGAGAGCCTGCCTGGCACTGGTGCTGACCGGGAGCGACTGGTGCCTGCCAGGAGCGACTGGTGCTGGCTGGGAGCGTCCAGGGCTGCCAGCCAGCGTGCTCCTTGTGCCCCTCGGCTCTGGGGCGGCAGTCAGCAAAGGTGAAGAGTGACCATCGAGCGCGGTTCCTGGTTTCCTCCTTGAAAAGGACAAATAAGAAAGCAGTTATGGATTTCTGTGCTCCTGGATGTCTGCCCTAACTCTAAACTAGCGCTCAAAAGAGGGTCTTATTACATGGCTCGTGGTTGGAAAGCTGACTTTGAGTTGATAAGAAACTCCTTGCTTTCGTGGTGGAAATAGCACCAGTTAGCTTAGAAAATCATGGCTGGCATGGTGTCTCCCAAACGCAAGCCTGGAATTCCTGCGTGTGAACTTGAGGGAGGGGTCACACGCATTCTGTGACTTCTCCACCATCTGGGGTCACCTCGTGTCTTTCTTAGCCTCAGATGTTAGGAATGCCCTGGGGTTTCTGAGACTCTGACATGGGTGGCGAGATTTGGAGTTTCGAAAACAAAACCCCCAACCCTCATACTACAAAATGCAGCAGTACGAAATCTATTATTTTTTAACATGCCACAAAGAATGTGAGTTTCCTGAAGAGAAAAATGGTAGCCAGGAGTCTCAGCTCTGAGACAATAATGCTTCAAGTGAAGACGGATACTCTGTCTGCCAGTCCCAAACTGTCAGTGACTGACGATCAGGTGGGCAGGTGTCCCAGTGAACCTGGCAGGACTTGAAGGGCAGGTGACATGCCAGGGCGTCTGCACGCGGGTCCGTCGGTCCTGAAAGGGAGTCTGGGAGTGTGAGCTGCACACACGACTCCTGAACGAGCCCCTTACCTGGTGAGGGGACCTTCCTTTAACTTTGCAGATGTTTCCTGGGGCCCTTGACTGTTCTGAGGTTTCATTCATAATTTCAGGTATGTCTTCTCGGACTCACAGATCTCTTTGCACTGCCATCGGTGAGCTCGGAGCATTGTTTTTCAGTGAAGCTGGAGGAGGGGGGGTGTTGGCAGCTCAACACACGAGATGCAGGGACGTTCTCCTTTGGAACAACTGCACACCACAGCCTCTGTCCGCTTGTGGGCCCCACGCTCACCCCACCCAGGTCTCTGGCCGCAGGCGTTTACCTGGTGGTCCACCTTGCACCCGTAGCTCCCCGTCTCATCCGCCTGTCTGCTTGTCTCCTCCCCCAAGAGACTAACCCAGCTCCCCACGTCTAGGCATGGTTTGAACATCCTGAGGCAACAGGACATCTCTGCCACCTGAGGGAGATGAAGTCTTGGGATCACCAGGCGGCGGTGACTGTCTGCACCGCAGCACCATTTGGCACAGCCTGACTCAGTCAGGGTCTTTAAAGGATGAGAGCAAAGGCTCATGCTGATGGCACGCCAGAATTAGCCAGCTCTGGTGAGAGTGAGGAGCCAATTAAACCATTTTCTGGTGGAGGGAGGTGCGAAGTCAAGGAAGAGAGTCCATAAATTCCTTAGTCTGAGGAATGAGAATGTCTCTGCACCAACCTTGACTTGGGAAGCTCAGAAGAGTTCGCACTGTGGACAGGAGTTGAATTTCACCTGGAAGAACCTGGACTTGAATACCAACTGGAACACCTTGGGCAAATTGTTTAAGTGCCCTTGAGCCACAACTTCCACATGTTGGAAATGAGACCTTGTAGGGCTGCTGTGAGAGTCGGATAAAATAAAAATAACTAAATAAAACATGAGTATGAAAACAGCATGATCAGTGGTCACTAATTTGTAACAAAACTGGACAATGACCAACCTCAACTCAGCTGTGACTCCACTCAGCCAGTTGTGCCTACACTCACGTCCTCACTGGGTGTCTGGGGTCTGCCTTTCACCTACATCAGCCCCCCAGCCACGCTGACACCACGGGAGGGCATCGTGTTCCAGGTGGGTGCTGGGGGGCTCCACGACCTCTCCGAGCGAGGCTCCCAGGAGGGCTGCAGGCTGTAGGGCACTGTGGTTGGACAAGAGTCTTGCTCCTTTGCAGGCTTGTCCTGCTGCTGCCCTGACCTGTGCGGGGATGGACACCCAACTGGTCTCTGGATGCAGACTTCAGCCTCGGCTGCCTGGGGTGGCCCGCGCTGGTGCCAACGCCTGGCCACCAGACAGCTCCCTGCTCCGTGGATGACCTCGGGCACCAGGCCATGGGCGGGCCTCCCACTTCCTGGCTTTGCACCCACGAGACTCTTCTCCTAACCACTCACTCTCCACCACTTCTATGAACTAGTGTTTTTTAGTTGAACCTGTGACCACGTGGAACACAAAGACACTTCATCTGCTCTTGGGGAGGGGAGACTGTTTTCATGCTCCCAAGGACGCCTGGCTTGGAGTATAAACAGTTTGCTTCCCTCTCTCCTTCCCCCTTGGTGCTGCCCCCAGGACATCCTGACCTGGGGCTCATGACCTGGGGCTCATGGGTGCCCTGGGAGGGGTCCTCATGCAGGCGAGCAAGAGGCAGACCAGGACCCCAACTGGAGGGTACTGATGGAGCTTGCTGACCCCCAGATAGCGTTGAAATGAAGTTTCCTGAAGCCATTAGGAGTTGAAGCAGCCAGATTCCTTTTCATTGTGGATCCGAGTTTAAAAAACAAAACAAACAAACCCCAAAACTCACCCAAACCAACCCAACATGCAAAGTTTGGAGTAGAAAAATTAACCCTGGGAAAATCTGGGAAAGCCAAAGATTATACAAGACATTCATCCTCAAGCTGATTTTTTTTGGTACAATCCTGTGTTGTGCTCAAAACAAAAATCTGAGAATACTTCTTAAAGAGAAAACAAAGCCCAGCCCCGGCCATACATCTGTGAGTTTTGAAACAAAGGTTTGTTTGTGTGCCTCAATCACTCTCCCCCATGAAAGCAGACACTTACTTGAAAAACTTTTCAGGGAAACACTCTAAACCAACATCCTGGTATAAATTTGCAAAACGCAATACAGGCCTGATTGTTTTTGGAGTGGATGCAGGCCGCATACGAATAGCTCTTTCTGAAACGTAATGTTCTTTGCACGGCTCAGTGGCTAATGTACAATAAATCAACAAAAGAGCGCTTCAATAAAGCCAGTGGGCAGCGGCAAGGCCACTGTTATTTTATCTTTTTACAGTATTTAATTGGAAGGCTTTTCCTGAAACTTTAGCCAGCCTTCAAATTACGAGACTCTATATAAGAAGAGATTGATAAGAGAAAATTTTTTTTTCAGCATTTTTTCCTTACAAGAGAGCAAGTTTTTGCAGAGGGAGAATAAAGTTACAAGTGTCTAGCATTTTGCTGAGGGAGAATGAAATTAGATGCTGAATGGAGCGGATAGGGGAGGCTGGGAAAACGCAGAGTTGGCAGCCCTGCCAGGTCCGTGTAGGGCCCCCACTGTCCTCCTCGCGGGACCAGGTGTCCCCTGCATTCAAATGATACTATTATTCATAGAGGGAGCAGAGTATTAAAACTCCCCCCCTCAAAAATCATTTGCAACTGAATAAAGATATAATCCTGGAAATATAACTCTCCATTAAGGGTCCCCATTAGCAATACAAGAGCCCCATTGTAAAGGAGTTATGTATATTTATCAAGTTAAAAAAAAAACTTGTCTTAGTGCTTACATGTTAATAGAAAACTTTTATAGCCCTGGTCTCAGAACTAGTTATGCATAAAATGTAAAGCATCTATTATTCTTTGGCAAACTCTCTACCGGTTGACAGTGAATTGCTAATACGGGCACAGGCTCCGGGCTGAGGCTGGTGAGTCTTCCTGGCTGGCCCGGGGCTGCGCCAAGTGGGCAAGAAGGGAGGCCTAGCGTTTCAGGCACTGGACCAGCCACGGCCCCAGATTGCTGAGGCTCCCGAGGCTGCTTCTGAATCGCGCCTCGTAGTTCGCGCAGGTGCTGGTCCTGTTTGGAGCGCATGTGGGTGGCCCCGCGTCCCGTCCCTTCCCGTCCCCTCTGTCGTCCAAGGTCTCCTGCGGGGAGTGGTAGTGCCTGTCTGGTGTCTGTGGGACCCCGTGAGGGGCTCAGGGACCTGCAGCGGGAGGCTTGGGGACCTCTGACAGACCCTGAACAGAGCTGACTGCCGTCTACCGTGCTGGGCCCTCAGGAACCGCTTCCCCACCCGCTCTGTCCCCCTCAAGGCTGCAGAGTTGCCCTGAACCCACCTGGTGATGAAAGGGTCAGGATGGTGTGAAATCTGGAGGAGCAGGTAGGGGAAAAAGAGTGAAAGAGGAGCAGCTCCCCAAGGAGGGTCCCTTTCTTTATTCACAGGTCCTTCTGACTTTTTACACTAGGATGCAATAAACAGCAGAGCAGTGTGGGAAAGGGAACGCCCACCTTCCTGCGTCTGAGACCCATGGTTTCTCAGTGTCCCTCTAGGTGCTTTGCCACCTCCAGGCTGCTGTTGCGAAGGAGCTGTGGGGCCAGTGGACTGGCTCAGGGCGGTGGGGGGGGTGGTGGTCTGCAGCCCCTTCAAGTGCTGGAGCCCAAAAGGCAGACAGGATGCCCCTCCAGACCCGGGGACCCCTCAACACCTCCCTTCTGAGTATATCTGGAGTGGAAATCCCTCGCACGTGACTCTGTTCTCTGAGATCAGGGGTCTTTCATCTTCCATCTGTGGTGGTGTCCCCCTAAACGCACGTGTTGAATTCATAAGGACCTGTGAACATCACCTTGTTTGGAAATGGGGTGTTTGCAGATTGTCAGGATAAGATGAGCTCGTGAGGGCAGGCCGTAAACCGGCATGACGGTGTCCTGACCAAAAAGAGATGTTTGCACCTAGAGACACAGATGCGGGAAAAGACAGCACACAGACACCCACGTCACATGACCAGGAGGGCTGGGACTGAGGGTGGCGCCCCGCAGCCAGCGGAGGGCAGAGGGTGGGGACAGGGAGCCAGCACACAGACGAGATTCTGGCCTCTGAACTGGGAAAGAATAGAAGTCACCGCCTGTCATAGTAGCCCTAGCAACTAAAGCAGAGACTTAACTGTGTCAGAAACCTCAGCAAAAGGGAGCTCATGCAGAAGACCCCCAGCAGCTAACATCCAGGCACTGGCAATGCAGAGCTCTGCTCCTGGGAGCTTCCTTGTGGTGTGTGGGGTGGGTTTGCTGTACAGGGATCACCCTTGCTCTGCGGGGAGCACCCTTGCTGCCTAGGGAACACCCTTCCTGTACCAGTGAAGGGTGAGACAGGACCAGCAGCTAGTTGCAGAGGGGTATCTCTCCTTGCCTTTAGTTATGGTCCACGTGTAGAAGAGGCTGCGGCTCTTTCACTCACCAGCGCATCTCTGCGAGGGGACGCCAGTGCCTGGGGGATTTTCTGCTGAGCGCTGGAACAAAGCACAAGCAGGCCAGGTTGCCAGCCCATGGGTGTGTTCTGCAACCCCAGGCCACCCCTAGACCCTCCCAGGCAGTCTGCCATCCCTGGGGAGAAGCTGGGCACTGACCACGCTCTTGCAGGCCCCAGGAGGTCTGGCATGTAGAGCTCTGGGTCAGGACTGGCCTTTGAGCTGGCCTGACCACACTCGCCTCAGAAGCAGCACCTGCACGCCCGGACCGCGCTTCTTCAGGGCAGAATCTCACCCGCTTCTTACCCGGCTGGCCGCGTCTCTGAGTCATGCCCTCTGGCCCGTGCTGTGTGGGGACGGGCGTCTTCGCTTCTCACTGGTGGTCTCTCTGGGCCCCCTGGCCTGTCCTGAGCTCATCTCCCCTGCCTTCACGGACACGCTCCCTACAAGTGCAGGCACCGGGCCCTTGGCTCTGTTGTCCCCTTTCCAGGCGCCCATGACGACGGAGGAGGAACCCGGGTCACTGGTGGGCCTGGGGGCTCACGGCCTGTACAGGGAACATTCTTGCTGTAAAGAAACCTCTCTGTCCTACAGGGCACATCTGGATTTGCCTGGACTGGGGCTTCTGGAGCCTGCAGCCCTGGCTGCCCAGTGCCAGCACGAGGCACTGTCAGAGGACAGGGCTGGCACAGTTCACCTTGACCAGAGGCGGTGGGAGCAGAAAATGCAGGGACTGCTTCTGGAAGGTCGAGTTTCCACGTCCACCTCAATCCGGCAGAGCCACACCTCCTGCCCTCCTGACTGTCTCAGAGCTGCTGGGTCAACCAAGATGCCAATCAAGGGCAGTGCCTTGTACGGCCTGAGAACCAAAGCCAGAACGTCGACTGTTCAGGCTGTTTGCTGAAGCAGGTGAAGGGGGTCCATCCCGGGGATGGCGGGGGCACTGCGATGAGCTTGTCAAGGTGGTTTCAGACGCTTTGATTAAAGATCCAGTTTTCATTTTGATTGTGGCCCAGAGCATTGCTATTTAACCATTTGGAGTCTCAGCTCCATATTTGCAAATAATAACACCTCTTAAAGTGTACAGGACCCACAGGGCCCCGGGCTCAGTCCTGGGTAGGTCCTTTCCAGTCTTGCTGACTTTATGCTCAGTGTAGAGTTTGGCCAAGGTGAAATGGAAGATAAATACCAGTTTCCTTTGTCATTGTTCAGTTGCTCACTCATGTCCGACTCTTTGTGGCCCCATGGACTGCAGCACTCCAGGCTCCTCTGTCCTCAACTATCTCCTAGAGTTTGCTTAGTTTCACGTCCACTGAGTCTGCGATGCCATCCAACCATCTCATCCTCTGTCATGTCTTTCTCTTCCTGCCCTTACTTTCCCAGCATCGAGGTCTTTTCCAATGAGTTTGCTCTTCTAATCAGGTGGCCAAAGTATTGGAGCTTCAGCTTCAGTATCCTTGTTATTAACCACAAACAGAGTGGGAGACAGAACTTGCCTAGCGGTGAGATGACTTCTTTTCACCCATGTGAAAACTCTACAGGAAAGCAGACCTCCAGTGGCCACATACTATGCGCTGGTTGTTAAGTATTCAATTTCAGTGTTTCCCCTGAGACTGTGGTTCATTCAAGGTCACTAAACATTGTTTGGTGTCTTTTGAGAGGTGCATTCAGGGCCTCACTTCTGAATTCACTTTGCTTATATCAGCGGGCTAGTTTCATAGAATCCCTGTAGCCTTGAAGGAGGCTGACCATCACCCTGTACTGTCTGGAGGACGCTTGCCCAGGCCTGAGCAGGATTCACGCGCCGTGTGTCATCTTAGTGTGCCAGGCTCCAGGTGAGATGCGCAGGGGGCTTATTGGTTTCCCTCACTTCACAAGCTTTCCCTGGGCTTGTCTCAACTCAAAGTGAGGGTCTTTTTTTGTTAATGTCTCCCACGGGGAACCAGTTGCAACCACATCAAAGGTCCAAAGAGATGGGTGGAAAGTGTGACTTGTAGCTTGGGGAGGCAGGGCAGCGATGAGGGAGAGAAGACAGCAGCATGTACCCCTGTGTCTGGTTCCCACCTTCTAATGATGTTTTCACTCATTTAAGTGCTTGAAGTTTTCAGAAGGTCCATCTGTTGCCATTTGCTTCTTGTCAAAGTGGAGCTCTTTAGATTGGTAGTCTAGTACCTAAAAAGGGGGTGTTCCAGGTGGCTCAGGCAGTAAAGAATCTGCCTACAATGCAGGAGAATCAGGCTCAATCCCTGAGTTAGGAAGATGTCCTAGAGAAGGAAATGGAAACCTATTCCAGTATTCTTGCCTGGAGAATCCCAAGGGACGAAGCCCTGGTAGGCTGTCATCTATGGAGTCGCAAAGAGCTGAACACTGCTGAGTGACTAACACTTGTAACTTCTAACCTAAGCAAGTCACTTTTCAAATATCCCATTATTTGTTTCCTATTTTTTAATTGGAGCCTAACTGAGAAATAGCTTAAATAATTGTCTCTATTTCTGCTTTGTCACTCAGAAGTAAAGACACTTTTGGTAATCTATAATGGAAATATTCTTATTCTTTTGAAAAAATGGATCAGCAGATAAATTCATTAAAATCCTATCTCCTAGTTTTGTGTCAAAGAAGTGTTGTTTTTTATGTCTTAAAATTTTTGGCCCTTTCATACATTAAAAACACACTGAGGAATTTTATGGGCACTTGACCAGACAGTGAATATGTTTTTAACAGGCTTTTGGGGATTTCACAACCTTGTATCACAGAATAAAGACATAAAAATAAACACATCTAAATATCCACTACTGTACCTTTAAATCTAGTACCATCCCTAAAGATATGCAAATATAAGGAGACTTTTTTCAGAAGAAGTCTTTCTTGATCACATTGTACTGTTATCATTTCAAAATAGGGCAGATTATTTTCTGAAAAGATGCAAAAATTTTCCTACAGTTCCAGGTATGATGAATAAACTGAGTTCTGGGTCCTCTGCCACCACCTCACTCACCAGTCTTACCGGCACCTTTCACCATAAAGGAAGGGTGGAATTTCAGTGCTCCCCTTCCATCTCTAATGATGCACGGAAATTCACTCCTGCCGTCTCCAGCCTTTCAGAGGGCCTTTCTGACGTGTTTCCTCTCTTCTTGCCATCCTTTCACACAGGTTGCTCTCTTAGACCTGTGTAAGGGATGTTTGTGAAGATTTTTCCATCTAAGATAATCGCTTGGAGCAGAATTATTTCTGCCTTTCAGAAGTAATATGTCTCTGCCCAGCGCGGATGTTTTCCACTGCAAACACTTTGGGCCTCACTACCGGGAGAGCCAGGCAGTGCATGGGAACCGCGGTCGTTCCCTGCCCCTCGCAACCCTGGTCAAACAGAGCGGGCAGGTGCAAGTTAGGAGGCTACCGATTATTTATGGCTTTTAGATACTTTGTGGGTTTAGCTGGTGAGAAAAGTTTTATTCCACTCACATGGACAAAACCCGACCGACTGTCTGGGCTGATTAAATTCGCATTGTTGGTGGAGCACATGGCAGGCAGGGGGAGAGTTATGAAATCTCACCGCCCATGCCATGGCAACGAGGCAAACAGCTCCTGGGAAGACTGTGGATAATAGAAAGAGCAGTATTTCTCTTTGTGTTTCCACTGCTGACAGTTCCATCTGTACATCTGCCCTGTGTCCGGAGCGTGAGCTGCGGGCCGTTCGTGAGGCTCCGCTGTCTTCTCTGCTCCTTCTCCTCCTTGTGCTCTGCTCAGCGAGCTGCTCGGATGCAACATGTTTCCAGGACACAGACAAGGAAAGCTCACCTCTCAAGGAACTGAAGGTGAGCAGGAAAGAGTAATGCAGGCAAAGGATCGCAGGGAGCCATTTGGATCCATCCAGTGGACTGTTTGGATACTCCAATACTTTGGCCACCTGATGAGAAGAACTGACTCAATTTGAAAAGACCTTGATTCTGGGAAAGATTGAAGGCAGGAGGAGAAGGGGATGACAGAGAATGAGATGGTTGGATGGCATCACCGACTCAATGGACATGAGTTTGAATAAACTCCGGGAGTGTTGGCGATGGACGGGGCTGCCTGACGTGCTGCAGTCCATGGGATCGCAGAGTTGGACACGACTGACCGACTGAACTGAACTGAACTGAACTGGAATGTTGGGCTTCCCTTGTGGCTCACTTGGTAAATAATCCACCTGTGATGCAGGAGACCTGGGTTTGATCCCTGGGTTGGAAAGATCCCCTGGAGAAGGGAAAGGCTACCCACTCCAGTATTCTGGCCTGGAGAACTCCATGGACTGTATAGTCCACAGGGTTGCAAAGAGCCGGACAAGACTGAGCAACTCTCACTTTACTGGGCTGTTATCCTGGCTTTTCATTTACTGGGATGATGCTGTGTCAGAGGCAATATGAGGAGGAGAGACCAGGACTGAGTCAGAAAGCCAGAAGCCTCACACTGACACAGCACGTAGATTGTGGTGCGAACCACCTCTTTACTTTTTATCTTTGAGACTGAGGCTGAAAAGCAAAGAGCCACTCTTGGCAGTTTTTCTAGAAATAAACCTTGTACCTGGGTATTTGAAAAGAGGCCCCTCCTCTGTGTGCCTCTCAGGACCCTCCCTCCCTGTTCCCACTCTTCTCTCCCCACCCCTCTTCCCTCACCTGGTCTCGAATTCCTGTGGGCGGGACCCTGAGGGATGTGGGATTAGCAGGCACAGCCTCCCGAAGTCAGGGCCTCCAGGACCAGGGACAGCAGCACAGCCTTCCCTCCCCGGGTCCCCTGTCTACCCACGGTGACCAGTTTCCCATTCACATGCCCCAGCTGCTGGAATTTTCTGGTTTTCTTTCTGACTCTTGTTAACCTCTGGGTATATTTCCTCAGGTTCTGATATGGCAGAGCTGATGGCATCACTAGTTTGCTAGGGGCTGTGAGCGTTTTTTGTTTTTCCTTTCTATGAACGTAACATGTTTAGACTAGAGGGCCTCTGGAAACTTGCAACTTTAAATAAATGATAGTGTGAAAATCTCTTCTGTAGGGACTGGCGTGACTGTCTCATGTTCTCAGAGGCAGCCAGCAGTGAGCTCTTGTGTCATACAACAAGTTTCAGATGCTTTGGCAAGATACCTATTGATCATATCTTTCAAAAATGAAACACTCACTAGAATTTATTATTTTTCTGGAAGAATCGATAAAATATCCTGTTTACACATAGACACACGCACACACACACACATGTCTGTAGGTGGGTGTGTGAAGCGTTTCTAACTGATCACAGTTCGTGCTTCTCAACAGTGAGTGACTTTGCCTCCTGGGTGACGCTTGGTGATATCTGCGGGCATGTCATGGTCAGGATGTGGGAGGGCTGTGCCCTCGGCATCGAATGGATGGAGATTAAGCATGCAGTGCAGCCCCCACGCAAAGAACCAGTTCTCCTCAAACATCAGTATTGCTGAGATTTAGAAATGCTTGCCTGTGATAAGCTTAATTCACAGAGAACATCTTTTTAGTTCCTTTTCATTTTATCCTAATGGATTAAAAGCTATAAAAAAACGTTCTGGCTTTGGTCAAGATGGAATAGCTCCATTCCTCCCAGTTTCTCCCTCTTACAGGTAAGAATTTCTGACCATATCCCAATAAATAAGTACAAGAAGACTCTGAGATGTGGAAAGAGAAAGCCAGTGGGGGTGGATACAGAGCCTGAGCCTGGGGTGAGGTGAGAGTGAATCCTCATCGCCTACCTGACATCCTGGAGGACGAGCAGACATTTCAGCACCCCCAGCCCAGAGCCACCAATGGGCTCAGCAGAAAAACTTCCAAGAAAAGTCAGCTCCCCTTAGCCTGAAAATGGTGGCAAAGGATGACTATCACTAGAAAACATTACTTCAACCAAACCCAGAAAAACTGCACATGCCCCTTCCTCCCTATGATTTCAACAGGCTCGTGTGCAAGCAGACCTTTCACAGCCCCCTCTCCCAGTAACCCACTCCCATGGGGCAGGCTGTGTGGTGGTGTCTGTGGGGCTGACCACATGAGCACTTGGCTGACTTTTCAGCTGCAGCCAGTGAGACAGTATCTTGTTTGTTTGGTGGGAATAGTGTCGATTGGACAAAGGAGGGAGCAGAACTTCAACCCCTTTGAGCAACGTGACTTTCCCCCCACCCTGGTGTTACCAATGCCCAGCAGAGTAGGTCTTAAGAAACAAGGAGCTGGAGTCAGCCTCCTACTTTTGCTGGGGTGGTATCATCAGGGCTTGGAGAAACTAAACATATACATTTGCCTGGCCCTCTCAACATGGGGACTGGCTGCTGAAAATAAATTGAACAAGATCCAGGTTGTCATAAGATCACCTCTGAAATATCCTAGACACAACCAAAAATCAGTCATCATACCAAGTAGTGGGAAACTCACAAGTTGAATGATAAAAGATAGTCAACAGACAATAACACTGAAATGAATCACATATTAATATGTTCAGACAAGAATTTTAAAGCAGCCATTATGAAAATGCTTCAACAAAGAATTACAAGTTCTCTCGATAAAAACAAAATATCAAAAATCTCAAGCAAAGAAGAAGTTATAAAGAAGAAGCACATGGGAAAATAGAACTAAAAATAAGATATCTAAAATAAAAATCTGGTTTAATGGATTCCATAGTAGGATGGAGACGACAGAGGAGAGTTGTTGTTCAGTCACTCAGTTGTGTTCCTCTGTGACCCCATGGACTGCAGCATGCCAGGCTTCCCTGTCCTTCACCATCTCCTGGAGTTTGCTCAATCTTATGTCCATTGAGTCAGTGATGCCATCAAATGGAAGAGAGAGTCAACAGAAGAGAGAGTTTATTTTAAACTGAAAATAAAGAGAATAAGCTTTATTTATATAAAATAGAACCCCTCAAGGACCTGTGGGACAATAGCAGAAGACTGGACATTTGTATTGTTGGATTCCCAGAAGGAGAGAAGTTGGAGAATGTACTGAATAAGTATTTGCTGAAACCCCCCCAATTTAGCAATAGACAAGCCTACAGACTGAAGAAGCTAAAGAAATCCAAAGTTAGATAAATCCAAAGAAATCTACACTAAGAGCCATTCTAGTTAATGTTCACAAACTGCAGAGAAAGAAAAGGTCCTAAAAGCAGCCAGCCAGAAAGGATGGTATGCTGGGGTCATAGCAACTCCAAGGATGGCAGACTTCCTATTTGAAACCGTGGGAACCAGGAGGAAGTTGGACAACACATTTCAGTTCTCTGTCCAGTGACAATATCCTTCGGAAATGAAAGGGAATCAGGACATGCTCATATGAAGGAAAACTAAGAGGATTTGTTGCTAGAAACCCTACCTTTAAAGAACAACTAAAGGAAATTTTCCAGACAGAGAGGAAGTGATGACAGAAGAAGCCTTGAGTCTTCAGAAAGGAGAGAAGACCAGAATGGGTAGAATAAAGGTCAATGTAATATGCTGCCTTCACACATGCTAAAGTCATTTTTGGTTATTGACGCAAAACCACAATACTATGTATGGACAGGAAGTAGCATCATTATATTTAAAGGGACCTAGGGGAATTAAAGTTTCAATACTTGACTCAACATGGTAAAATGCGGTAAGAGTTTTATGATAAATCATGTACAACAAATGAAACTATATAAAGTGATATACTAAAAGGCACTATAAATAAATCAAGTTGAACTCCTAAAAATGTTTAGGTAACCCACAGCCAAGTAAGAAAACAGAAAGAGAGAAAAGAAAACAGAAGATCCAAACAGAAAACCAATTAAATAACTCACCTGAGCCCTAACAGATCAGTAATTAAGTATAAACAGTCTAAACCATATGATCATTAAAACTCAGAGATTGGCAGAAGAGATTTGAAAAATGAAACAACACTGACTAACAACTGTCTGTAAGAAGCTCACTTCAAACACTGCGACACAGGAAGACTGAAAGCAAAAGATGTCAGATTCTTGCAAACATGCGCTTATCATGAGCTCAGTAGCCGCCTGTGGGTGCAGACCAAGATGAGGGAGGCCTGTCCTCACTTAGTACTGCTGTGGGAATGTTCACAACAGCTTTCCCTGTAGCTGCAAAGGCTGGAGACAGTGCAGGTGTCCATCCACAGGTGGGAGGTTACGCTGATCATGGCGCCCCCATGCCAGGAAAAGGAGTCATGAGTCAGCAACAAGGAGAAGACGCTGACTCATGCAACAGCCTGGAAGGTCACGGAGGGATGGTCCCACGGGAGAAAACCCCATTTCAGGAAGTGACAAACTGATTCCATCCACATGGCATTTTGAAATGCGAAACTGTAGAAATCAGGGGTCAGGGTCGTGGAGGGAGGCGGCTGCACGGCAATGGGTAGCTCAGGGCCCCAGTAGGGGCTGTTCTGCTCGTGACCAGGTCGTGGTCACGTGAGCATGCTCACTTGACAGAACTGCACACACGTGTATATCACGTCACAGTGGTGGAGTCTAGAAGCAGATGGGTGGATGACGTGAGGCTGTGAGGCTGTTTGATAGAGTGAGATGCCATCCTGGGCAAAGCTGGGGAGGACCAGCAGGATCTTCCTGGCTCTACTATATCTCACAAAGGCTTATGAATCTATAATGATTGCAGTGTAAATGTTTTAAACATTTTAAGACAAGCAAGTTGTATTTTTTCAATTATAATATCTGGAGATTGTCAATTAATGAGTTAGGCTTCAATGCTCTTTCTATTTCTTCCACCCCCTACCATTAATCTTTCCCCTCCCTTAACAGAGATCCATTTCCCAGGTAGTTCAGTGGTAAAGAAGCAGCTTACCAATGCAGGAAACTTGGGTTCGATCCCTGGTCTGGGAAGATCCCCTGGAGAAGAAAATGGCAGCCACTCCAGTGTTCTTGCCTGGAGAATCCCATGGACAGAGGAGCCTGGAGGGCTACAGTCTGTCGGGGCGAAAAGAGTTGGGCACGACTGAGTGACTGAGCACATGCATGAATCCTTGCACATGCTGCTCTTGGGAAGGGGCTGCCCAGGAGGACACAGGGCCACCACATCTGCACTGATGTGGGTGCAGAGCATCGCCAGCTGTTGTGATGCCCAGGGACCCAGAGCTGCTGTGCTGGTGCCCACATCAAACAGCTGGCATCTCCTGGAGGCAGATACGGGTCATCTCTCATCCCTGTGTTCACCAGTCCCTCAGCCACCCCTGCTTGGGAGAACGGCATCCAGTCTCTGCATACATCCTGAGATGAAATTCCAAAATGCAGTCAGTCGCATGAGAATTGCTGGCACCTAAAGAAAACCTGCAACACAGCCTGGGCGTCTCCCCAGTTTTGGTCTGAGTTTCCTGGGATTCGGACACCCAGTCCTCGTGTTGATAACAGTCATAATACAATATGTCCTGGAGGGACCCAGCAATCAATTGTTCTATTACCATCTTAAATTTTTAAAAATCTTGGCAGAGAAAGTGATGAAGCAGCTTTGCAATGCAAAACCTATAAGAGTTTCACTAGCTTTGAAAGGAAGTGCAGTTTGATTTAAAGTCCTCATCTCTGTAACACAAGGCAGAACATCAGATAGAGGCTCTCACTAAACATGGGCCTCAGGATGGAGTCTAATTGGCTCCCAGCTGCGGGAGTCCAGGGGGCTCCTGCCCACTGTCACCCCTGCCCCTGCCCAAGCCTCCGTGGCTCTCCTGTCACTGCTGATGGCTGCCACCCAGTGCTTTCCTGCTTCACTGGGGCTTCTGTTCTTGGCACACTGGACAGTTCCAGGCCCTAGTCCTTTGGCCACTCCAGCCTCCAGTTCACACTGCTGGCTTCACACCAAGGTCAGGCTGAGGCTGTGGAGGTGGGAGCCAGCGCCACCTTCAAGATGGAAGACAGGAGAGGGGTCCCCAGGCCCCTAGTCCCGTGGCTGCGCCAGTCTCCCTCTGACCAGAGACTCTTCTGTCTCAAACTCACCACTCTGTCTGGTCACTCCAAGTATCTTCTGAAAACAGACAAGCAGGTTTTCTCTTGAGATTTGATTTACTATATTGTTCCCGTGTTTTGTTCTGGGAGTTTATAACTTGAGCTTTCAGAAAGTTTCCCTGAAGTTCATGAATATTTGTCATTCTTTAAAGAGGGGGACTTCCCTGTAGCTCAGATGGTAAAGCACCTGCCTGCAATACAGGAAACCCAGGTTCAATCCCTGGGTTGGGAAGATCCCCTGGAGAAGAAAATGGCAACCCACTCCAGTATTCCTGCCTGGAGAATTCCATGGACAGAGGAGCCTAGCTCTATAGTCTGTGGGGTAGAAAAGAGCCGGACATAACTGAGCAACTAACACTACTACACTGTCAAAGAGGGGGATGACTTGACAGTGACACGTAGAAAGGTATTTGCTGCTTTGGAAACATGGAGAAGAATCATGTCTTCCCTTAAGTCACCCTGAGAACACTTGGTCAAACGTGGATACACACCCTAGTGCCTGTCCAACAGCCAGTGAGCACTTCTGCTCAGACCTGTTATGAGGGTCAGTCCTGCACCTTGTCTTTACCTAAGATTCACTGAGGTTTATGATATGATTTTCTTTTGTTTTCAAAGCTGTTGTCCTTTTGGATTTAGTAGTAGTGAATTCAAGAATGCAGTTACATTTTGTTGTGATAGATGTTGAATCACTGAGTCATGTCTGACTCTTTTGTGACCCTGTGGACCGTAGCCCGCCAGGCTCCTCTTCCATGGGATTCTCCAGGCAAGAATACTGGAGTGGGTAGCCATTTCCTCCTCCAGGGATGGAGCCCATGTCTCCTGCATTGCCGGCGGATTCTTAACTACTGAGCCACAGTTACATTTTATCTTACAGCATCTTTTGTACTCAGAAGAGTGTGCACACACACACATATTTTTTTTTCCTTGTGGAAATACAGAAGCATGGAAACAGAGACTCTGATCCAACATGACAGGATCCCCTTTGCAGTGTTCACAGTGGCCCCACGTGTACAGCTTCAAATCCAAAGTCAAATCTCGGTGAGACCCTGCTCATGCTTTTAAAAGTTATTGTTAAATTAGTCCTTGTTCCCTGAACACAGAAGTCTGTAGCCAGTGTCTAGGCCCTCCGTGGACCCCGAGATGGACTTTAACAGAAGCAAGAGTGCTGTGCTGCAGGGCCAGAGGGGCTTTCAGAGAGCGGGAGGCTGGGGCAGGAGGGCCCCCAGGGGTCTTCCGCATCGGGCAGGGTTCCAGTCTACGCACTTTCAAACAGAGGAGCACTCGAGCTTGCTGGCTGCTTAGTTATTTCTAGCAGGTGAGCAGCAGCCGACAGTGTGTGTCTGAGGAAAGAGCATGTATCTCCATTTGCTACTTTCCCTATAAAATTACCCCGGAAGCACACTTTTTAAAGTTCCCACACTAAAAAAATTCAGGAGAGGCAGTTCACAAAAAAAACCTCTTTCAGTGCTCAAAAGCACTTTTTTGGGGGTAATTTATACTAAGCCCTTTAGAATGTCATATTGGTCCTTTATTAGTAACCTTGACAATATGATTAGACTCCAAAAAATGTCTACTTGTTAGTGAATAGCTTTCATTCTCCAAACTTTAAAGGGGCTACTCAGCTCTGACCAAAGCAGGCTTCGTTTTTTAATTTTTTGCAACAAAAAGCACAGATGATAATAAAATGTATGTTTAGATCAAGCCTGCAATTACACATATCTGGTAACAGTTAAGTAAATGTTGTAGTTTTGTAGATTTGTTGGAACAGACTACTTGGCTGCCATAATTAAGGCAGAACTCTAACTTTCATTTTCTGAATTAGATTAGCTTTAAATCATAATTGTAAAGATGATTTTGCTAAGAAGCAGAGAGAACTTGATTTTTAGAAACATGCATTTTCTAGTGACAAAAGCTTTTGTCCTCTTACATATTATTTCCCCTTTATTATGTGCTGAATCCTATTTACGATTTGTTTGGATGTTACCACAAAGGGCATAAAGTTTAAGTTGCTGAAGTTGAAAAAAGTGGGAGAAAGCTACCCGAGTTGACTAAAGAAGACAATGAAAGCCTTAGGTACATTAACTGAAAAGCATTTTAATAATCAGTCATGATGGAGGGGCAAAGAAAGAGAAGGAAAACAAAACAAAGACACAAAGCAAATCCCCCAACCACACCGACAAGCTGAAATAAACCCTCAAACTTCAACCTTCACACAGAGACCTTGTCTTGCTTTTCAAAAGTCTCTAATATTTTCCCGGTCCCACCACCCACCCTCCTCCCCAAGTCACTTCACTGCCCGTATGTTATTTAAATGCTGATAATCTTGTTCATGGTAATTTCAATGAGCAACAGCAGACATATAATGCTTCCTCTTTTAATAGGTGCAAAGTGAGTTATTGTCACAAAGCAGATATGAAAAAGGGACGTGAAAAGAGAATCTTGCTTAATCTCTGTAATACGGGTGTGGGAGGGTATGAACGTGGTCACCTGAATTATGCATGTCTATTGTGTTCAGATATCATAAATCAGTGCGTGAATACCCTGCAAATCATTTTCAGTTCGTGAACATTTATATACAGCGCTCTTGAGCGCTGCAAAGACAATTAGTCATATTTGTATGCCGGAATTAATTGAGAGTGAGATGCGGGAGGCAGACGAGAACAAAGAATGCTTTTTGTCAGTTCTTCCAACTGACAGGGATAATTAGATATATGAAATTGAAATTCCTCAGCAGGGGGTTTCTGTTGACAATGAATTTTCTTTTGATTCCATTCTGTTATTCTTTTATGCTGTCATCTGTGGCAATTTGTTATTCAGCTTGAAGCTTAAAAAAGCAAAGCATTCCGCTTTTATGAGTAGATGATGTCAGTTTGTACACTGCTGGGAAATAGATATTAAATGTAATCTTTAAACTAAAAAAAAAAGAAGAAAAGAAAAGAAAAAAAAATTCAGTTAAAGAGACAGTGTGCTGTTTACCCAGCCGGGAGAGGAGAAACTTTACAAGAGGTTGTCAGAACTTGTTCAGCAGCGTTTGAAGTTGTTCAAGCTCCATTAATCCAGGGCCTTGACTGCAGCTCCAGCCGTCCTTCTCAGAGGCTGAGCTGAGTGCAGGGAGATGCGCGTTCTCACTGCCTGAGCAGCGCCCGGCGTCGGCGCAGGCCGAGTACCTGTCATCCCCGCTCCTTCCTGTCTTCACAGCCCCAGGAGCTTCATGCTCACATCACCTCCTTTCTTGGCTTCCGTCCGAATCAAGCATGTTGTCAGGAGAGGAAGCTAAAGACAGCCTTGCCACATCCCTTCGCCCCACCCAAAAAACGTCCAGTATACGGCAACGATGCTGCTTGTGTGGGCTTGCCAGGGAGCCAGCTCTTGGCATTTTCATCCACCAGGGTCAAGGCGCCTACCAAGTAGCTTGCGGCCCTGTCACCCTACAGGGTCTTGTCTTTGGCAGAGGTAACACAGTGGGAGTTGTGGATTGTGGACCGGGTCAGCATCTCCGCTTCTAACTCCAGCCACTTCCGTGCCTTGTGGCCAAGAGGTCTGCCTCCCAGAGCCCCTCCTTCTTGTCTGCAAGGAGGTTTCCAGTGAAAGACCACTCTCAGGCACGGCCTCTGCAGGGAAGGATGTGTGCCGGCCTGGGGTGCAGAAGCAGAAGCTGGGGCCCCGTGGCCCTTCTTCCCAGGAGTACTGCCCCCACACTGTCTACCTGGACTCTGGTACCCACACTTCGGACATGAGCATGTGAGCACACTGAGTGTCTCCCCCAAGGGTCACATGCTGGTCCTGGGGAGATGGGAGTGGTGGGGTGGGGTGTAGAGCTAGCCTGGGTTTCTCAGAGCCCCGAGTACCAGCTGCACACGAACCACCACCAACATCTGATGAAATGCCATATCCTGAACCCTTTACCAAAGCTACAGAGTCAGGTACGTAGGGTAGGTGCAGGAGCCTGAATTTTCAGAGGCCGTTTAGGTGATTCTTGTAGGGATTAAATTTGGAGACGCACTTGCCCTTGGAAGGTACCTGGGGCTGCAAGTGAATCCTGCTTCACCATTAGTTTTCTTGCATAGGAAGGCAGACTGCATCTTGCTGCTGTGTTGTTATTTGAAACGTTCAAGCCGGGGGTTTGCTCCCAGACCACCTTGGTTGTCTGTGGGCACACGTGGTCCAAGATGGGGTGGGTCTGTTTGAGCCCAGTGAAGCCCGTTCACATAGCCTCGTAAGTGCTGAACGTGGATGTAAGAATGCGCCTTGGTTGTAGTCTGTGGATCACACGCGGTGAGGGTGTCTGTGCATGTTGCTTGTCTGTGGGGACTCAGCTCAGGGCAGGGGAGTGGGGTAACCATGCTGACTGTTGTATTTGAGTTCTGAGCACAGAGCAGAGGTTCTACAGAGGCTGTGTTTGTTTTCTAGTTCCATCTTTGCACACGTTACGTGGATTCTGGAAAACTTTAGAAACAACTTCCTCCTTTTTAAAAGCATGTCTTCCCCACTAGCAGTTTCCCATGAAACCTCCCTAACTCTTTTTTGCCTCTGTTTTTTCTCTTCATCCATCGCTAGTCTCCTCAGAGTCTGGAAGGATTGCTTTCTCCAAAATAATATTCCCTAATCAAAATGAGCATCCCAATGACTGAATGAAAAGAAGCAACAACAAAAACCTAATTTTCATCAAAAACAAAAATCTCAAGAGGTGTTGGTGAGTTCCAGCTTGCCACTGTGCCTGTCATTGTGCTCCGTGGACCCTCGCTGGTTGAGGCAACTTGGGATCAAACAGCCTCCCTTAAGTAAGGAAACGTCCTGTGCAAGTTCAAGGAGAGGAAAAGGTCACCCACAGATACAAGAAAGGGGCAAGGCAGAAAAGCATCCCTGAATACAGGCCCTTCTAGACAAAAACTCAGTGAATTCAAACTAAACCCCAAGCCTTAGATTTTCCTTTGCACCTGAATTAAGCTGAAGATCCATAGTTATACTCTTTCCCAATGGATGTGTCTCTGAAGTGCCCTAGCTGATGCCTTCGACTTTCTTCAGAAATGAGTTACTGTGGTTTTGTTTTCCAGTCCCACAGGTTTGGCTGAATGGAGGGAGTTGGGCTCGGATTTTGGACAGATGTCGTTCATCCCTCTGAGGAGGGGGACAGTGGATGGAGGAGTGTGCATGGACTAGGACGCCCACCACTGTTCCCGGAGACCTTGGATACGCCTGTCCTGCCATGCTGGTCAGGCTCGTCTTGGTGATGTTACTGGGGGACTCTCTCAAGCTCTGTTCCAGCCACTTGTATCTGAAGGATCCTAAGATATTCAGTACTAGTCAGATTGGCCTCCACAGAGTGGCAGTAAAGTCTCCAAAGAAACTCACCCTGAGATCAGTCTTACCCTTAATCCCTTAGAAAGATGTTACACCTCGGATGGGGGATACAACCAGCATCGGGGCTCTAAGGCAGTTGTGATCGGCTCAACCGCTGTCGTATCCTTGCCCATTTTTATGGCCTGTTAGATAAATAGTAAATCATTTGCTCATTGCACTTAGTGAGTTCATTTTCATCTCAAGCGCTGTTATTAAGCGCCTACTGTGTGCGTCCCTCAGGTACCGGGCTCTGTGCATGTGGTCTTAGCCTGTGGCACTGAAGGAAGGGACTCTCCTCAGAAGGTATGATAAAGGTCTGTTTACAGCCATGTTTACATCTCGGTTTTAAAAGTGAGCTGTGCCTTCCGGGGAGATTCTGAAGGCACATCCTTCAAATGCCTTTCCTTCCCAGAAGCCAATGGTCTGTCAGATCCTGATCTCCATCACAAAGGTTTGTTTTGGAAAAGGAGCTGTGCAGACAGAGTAGCCGTTCCTGCAGTCGTCCTGAGAGCAAATTAAATTACCACTGCAGCCGCTCTGCAGCGCAGACCTGCTATCTGTGGTCCCTTCCAGGCCCGCGGGGCTCCGAGTTCTCTCCCCCACCCTCAGGGTGGGCCGTTGTCATCTCCGTGGGGATGCAGAGCTCTGACCAGCATCCTTCCTGTGCCGTCTTCCTCCGGCGGCTCAGCTGCTGTGGTGGCCGCCTCTCACGCCTGCGGTATGCCAGGGGTTCCGCCTGCATCAGAGCCTGTGTGTTTTACACTGGATCGGCTTTATTCTCATTTCTGGCTTTTTCACTAAGTAGAGGTGCTGGGACTGAATCTTCCCTGAGGGCAGGGACCTTGCTTCACACCCTCTGATCCCAGGTGAGCTGTGCTGAATTGAGAGACCATGGCGTTCGTTCCTTGCCTCCGTGCAGCCTTCAAACCGAGGACCATATGACCACAGCATGCAGACCCCAGGCCATGCGCTGGCCTGCTTTCCTTAGCAGTCTCAGGCCTGCAGGCAAAGGACATCTGGGTGTCAGTCCAGGCCAGGTCACTGACAACTTTCCCGTGGCTCTTGTCTTCCTGGGTCTCGGGATGAGAAGAGCATCTACCTTGGAGACCGTGTCTTGATTTTCTTTTAAAGAGAAGCACTCTCTGACATGACCCATGAGTCCTCAGCCCTTTTTCATGGCCCGCACAGACCTCGCGATCCGTCTCATAGTTCCAGGTCCATGGCTCCCGTCTTTGTGGGGCAGTGGGCTGACAGCAGAGCCCTGGGCGGCTCCCCTGGAGCCTGACCCTCACCATCTCCTCTGCAGTGTCTGCAGAGATCCCAAGGTCTGCAGTCTGGGAGCAGACCCGTGAATTCAGAGGTGAGGTGAATCTGCCTGTGTAGACGTCTGGCAAAGGAAAAGTGAAGCTCTCCCCTCTGTGTGTGGGCCACTCAACTATGGGCAGTTTGGAACAGTTCGTGCATGTCTATGTATATGTGTGTGTGTGCAGGGAGAGGTGAGGGGGCAAGGGCCCTGTGCCGTGAGGATGCTCCTGAGGTCCAGTGGACCTCACCCTGATCCCCAGGCTGAGGGTCTGACCTCTGTAAGCCCTCCAACGGTGGCCATGTGCCTGTGATGAGAGCAA
The DNA here is from genome assembly GCA_007570785.1 of Antilocapra americana. Classification (NCBI taxonomy): domain Eukaryota; kingdom Metazoa; phylum Chordata; class Mammalia; order Artiodactyla; family Antilocapridae; genus Antilocapra; species Antilocapra americana. The sequence goes on from ML662445.1 coordinate 1,255,741, forward strand.
GACCAGACTCTGTGTTCATCCTGGTCAGGCGGAACTCTGTCCCTTCCAGGGTGGGGTTGTCCCATTGGACTGACTTGCTAAGAAGTGGCTAGTCAGACTCTCTCAAGGGTATTCCATGCTGGGGCTCAGCGCCAGCCTCTGTCCTGCACTGACCATGTCTGACCGGCCTTGGGGCACAGCCCCCACGCTGCAGGGTCACGTGTGGCTACTTTGTCCAGAAGCCATCACCAGGTAGCTGACACCTCGGCCACGTCGTCCTGTGTCTGACCCGCAGATGCCCCAACGAGGAGCTGTTTGCCTGCTGTGGGGGGGTGGGTGTACAACCGCGTCCACACTTGTATTTAAACTGTTAGCCAGTCGGTCTGTCATTTTGTCTCTTCAGCGGGCCGAAGGCACTTAGCCGCCACCCCAGCTCTGTGTCATGCTCATGGATCCCCTCCTCCTGGAAAAATGCAGAGACATTGCACCCGCTGACGCAGCTGCCTGACCTCTGTCCCCAGCCAGTGACCTCGGAGGAGCCAGTGAAACCCCTGCACTGGAGTCTGTTTCCAACTTTCTCAGGAAGGAGGGCGTGTTCAGGTGATGAGCAGAGGGCAAGCCTCAGGCCGGTGGTGGGGGCGGGGTGGGGGCAGACAAGCCTGGCTTCAGCTGAGACCAGCTTTGCCTGCTCCCTGGGGCAGGGAGCTCAGGGTGAGCATCACCCCGCAGGAAAGGCCCCCTCAAGGCAGGGGGGTGCTCTCCCTCCCAGGACCGCGAGTCATTGGGCTGTGCTGGCTGTGCTGGAGTGAGAGCGGGCCCCCTGGGCTGGTGATGCACATCTGAGCAAGGAACAGCTCACAGGTGGCTGCAGGACAAGAACTGGGGGTGCCAACACCTCCCCTCCCTATTCCTGGGAAGGTGAAGTTCCTGTGTGGTCGGGGGGTCGCTTTCGGTTGACGAGGGGCCCAGGATGTGTCGCACGGGGACAGGGGTGGGCAGGCGGGGTGAGGGGAGGAACTAGGTCATCAGGCCAATCCGGACAGTGGACGGCCTTGGCCGGTTAAGAGCCCAGTGGAGTCAAGGCCCGAGAAGAAGGGCAAAGGGACGCTGTGGTCGGGGTGACCTTTGTGAGGACCGAGGGAGATGTAAAGAGAAAAGCTCTTACCAGAGGCTGCGGTGCGCCTTTCTGTCTGATCTGTCATTTGCTTGAAAAGTTTATTTACTTATTTTTAATTGACTGATGATGCTTTACAATATCGGTTTGATGTGTCGTAGATCCACACGAATTAACCACAAGTGTGCCTATGTCCCTTCCCTCTCGAGTCTCCCTCCCGCGCCCCGCCCAGTCCCACCTCTCTGTGTTGTGACAGAGCCCCAGTCTGAGTTCCCCGAGTCACACAGCAAGCCCCTGCGGGCTGACTGTTCACACACGTCAGTGCATGTGACCCCATGCTGCTCTCGCCCTCTCTGAGGCGAGCATCACAGTGGTTTGGGCCTGGTTGCTGGGTGTCCACCCCCAGGGCTGGGTCGTCTCCTGAGTCTGAAGGTCCTGGGAGAGGTCTTTTTGTCACCCCACTGTCACCAAGTGGCAGGAGACCCAGGCTATGAGGACAACGTTCCTGATGGCCAAATGGGCAAACGTTTCCTTAAACTTTCAATTTGCTTCCTCCACATTAAAAGGAAGAAGGACAGCAGACATTTCGGTGTAAGTGATCCACTTTAGTGAGAAGACACACTCTGCCATTACAAAGAGGTCAAAAGCACTTCATTAAAAATAAATTGTCAGAAGAAAAGAGCCAATTATGGTTCACATGATATGAGCGATCAATATAATTAAGAAACGAACTCCCCATAAAAAGACTGGCGCACGGTATATTCCAGCAGGATTGATATTGTATGGGCTAATTAAATATTTATCAAGTGTCGGCAGTGGGTGAAGCCATGCTAGATGGTACAAGGTGCACAGAACACATTTTCTTTACCAAGGAACTTGAATATAATAGTCCAATCATGCATAATGAAGGAGGGTGAGATCAGTATTGGGGCATAGCGGGTGGGAAGGTGAGCTCGGATGTTGAAATGAGGTTTTCTGTGTGTCATCATTTTTGCCCAGAGTGTTCAGTTTGAAATATTCAGAGAAAATTTAATTAAAGTATCAGTCATATTCTCTTCTGACTTCGCTTCTTTGTTTACAAATGTAGATTCTGTCGTCTCTGGGAGCAAAATGGTTGGGGTCACTTAGAAAGCAATTAAAGCCTTTCCTCCATCTTGATATGGAGATGGGAATGAAGCAGAAACTGCTTGGATCATTGGGAAGCACACAGCATGATTCTTCTAAGTGTAGATGGGAGACTGTCCTGGGAGTTAGGAGGGCGATGTCAGCGGATGGCAGAGCTGCCCAGTGCCTTGGGTACAGCTGGCTGACGTGAACCACTCCCAAGACTGTGGGTCAGGGTCTGGGCTCCTGCTCCAGGGGGCTCCCGTCTTCAACACGGGGCTCCTTCAAAGCCCACGCATCCTTTTCATGAGGCACTGGCCACACAAGACTGTGAGGATGGAGCCACGGCCACAACACACACAGCCGCCTCTCCCCGCGAGCAAGACGCATTCATGTGGTTCAGCCCGCTGTGGGGGAGGCCGGCTCCCCATGTCCCAGGGAGGATGGGTCGCTCTGGCCCTGCCTCCGTCTCGGGTATAGAAGCTGCCCAGCCGTGCTGCGAGCTCTTGGCAGAAGGAGGAGGTAACAGGTGTGAGAGGCAGTGTGGGGAGGGGAGAGAGGTGTGCAGGTTGGTTCTGCTTTGCACTGTTTCTCCGGGCCCACGTCCACTCACCCAGGAGGACTTGAGTCCAGCCACTCCCTTCATCCAGTAGATAAAAAGCTGCCACCTCTGCTCGAGCGTCTCAGGGCTACACGACAGGGTGGATGGCGGGGCAGAAAGTGGAGACAATGCGGGAAGCCACACACCCATGTAGAACACACCATCCTAGAAGCAGGGAAAGTCAGCTCTTTCTTCTGTGTGGATTCTAGGCGGTCCAGGAGCGGGCATTTCCCAGGGAGAATGAGGAGGAGGTGGAGATGGGCAGCCCAGGCTGTGGGGACTCCGGAGCCCATCACCGGAGGCGTTGAGGTCTCTGCGTTGTTGGGGTCTCACCAGAGAGGACCTTGGCCAGAGCAGCCCTGCTGTTCCCAGTGTGTAGCCCGTAGGCTCCCCCAAAGGTGTCCCCCGGGAGCCAGCTCCAGGGCACTGGCCAGCCTTGTTCTAGAGAATCAGAGCCTGCACCTTGCCCAGGGCCTCAATGGTGGGCACGAGCAGCTGAGATGGGCATGTAGGGGGATGATTCAGAGAAAGGTTCTGGGGCATCTTTTCCAGGGTAAAATAGGTGATGATTCACCTATACAATGTTTATGAATTCATCTCTCCTCAAAGGGACAATGGGAAAAGGATTTCAAACAAGAAACGGATGAGTTTTTAAAACATTAGGGTGCTGGTGGAGGGGGCAAGGTGGCAAAGGGCAGAGAGCCTTAGCTCACCTCCTCTCGTGGGTACGTGGATGTGGTCACTATTTGCAGGGCCGCCATCAGTAAGAACAACCTGAGGTCCCGCTAGATCAGGCAGTGTCTACCCTCAGCCTCTCCTCTGATTCTATGCATTCATTCCTTCGCGAGGGCACCAACTCTGAGAAGGAGACAGTTGCCTCCTTCACCCCCTGCCATCCTACCCCCTCTAAGAAGAAGACCCGACTCCAGCATGATGTGCATTTTGCATGACACTCCGCATCACATTATCTGGGACATCAAGGTTAATATAGAAACATTTTATGACTGTTGTCCTCCAGGGGCGGTTATGGAAATAAGACGTCTATCTTACAGAGTTTTCTCAGCGAGGGGAACAGAAATGTTCAATAAATAGAAATAAATAAATAAATCGGAAAAAAGTAACTCGCAAACATTTTGGCAAATATAAAGTGTGTGAGCGATTGTGTCCTGAGGGTATAGAATTAACTCGCATGATGATAATTTATATTTTATGTGAGTTTTATTTTTATACACCTGCTTTTCTTTGCAATTCATGAAAAAACATATTGATATCAAGGCAATCGTGCTGTCACAGAATTCATAATCCTAACTGGGAGACTTCGCATCAATATGACACGTCTCTTTTATGCTAACTCTGGCAATTTAGGAAAAAGTACAGGTTATAAACAGCTAATAAAACTTCACCATTTGTTTGTCTGATACGTTTTCTTTCCATTCAATGGAGTGGCTCTGGAGAAATCTGAGTTTGTGCGGGGGGAGGGAAGGTTTGCACCCCCACCCCAAGTCACCTGCATGGCTTCCTGTGGTGTGAGCTCAGGGTGGGGCAGTTTGGGATGAAAGTTCAGGTGCACTCCCCTTTGACGGCGTGGGGTCAGGAAAGGGGTCAGGCGGCGGGTGTGGAGGACTGGGTCCGATGGCCGGCTCCTCTGTTCCCATGCGTCTGTAGCATCAGCTTGGTGCCCCGGCAGGGTCAGCCTCCATCTGCCCCTGGACCTTTCATGACGCCCTGGACCTCACACTCCACACCATGTTATGTGTCGTGATGTATGATTCTTTTCAAGCTTTTACCTGTTTAAACATGATTCTGGTTTGTGGGCAGTGCAGAAATGGGATTCAGCATGTGGGCCGTGGTGTGCTGTGCCAGGCCCTGGGTTCTAACCCGCTTCTGTGGGCTGCCGGCCCGGCTGGGCATCAGGATTCTTTGTGCCATGAGGCCTGTGGCCTTCCCTCCAGGGTGGCCTGAGAGTCACAGGGGCCCCTCTCTGCGGGGAGGGGTGGGGTTCCGGACACCCCATCCCCCTCGGCCAGCCTGAAGCCTGAGAGGGTAAAGGTCCAGGCGAGGACCACGCCTGTTCTTCCCTCTTGTGCAGCTTTGCTCCAGCCTGTGGGCAGGTGGCCTGCCCTGTCCCAGGGCTCCCAGTGGGTGTGGGGCTGGGTCCCCATCTCCGAGGCCTACCCAGGAGGGCGCCTGGGGCTGCACCTGCTTGGTGGCCTCGTGGGCGGGCTGCCCTCCTCCCTACCACTGAGCCAGGGAGCTTGGTGCTGGGGGTGGGACCAGGAGAACTGTCAGGTCCTCTGGGGACCCACCTTCATTTAATGGGGCCTCATGGATGGAGCCACGTTTAGGTCCCAAGGGTGGGAATTCTGCAGGCAGTGCTCAGCCATTCGGATGATGTGACCACCCCGAAGGTAGAAATCTCCTGGATTTTCCTCTCTTTCTCTGGCTCTCTCCAGCTGTCTGCTTTTTTCCTAATGCACCCTGGCAGCCTGGCTTGTGGATGAGATTATATCATCTCACAAAGAAGGAAGGAAGCAGAGAGGAAGCATTGCAGGTGAGTGGGGCGGGCCCGCCTCACCGGTCCTCATCTGTGCTCACCTGTCCTCACCACCGGGAAGGGGAAGCAGAGACTGGGGTGGTGAGGCCCTGCTCGCATCTACGATGGGGACTGGTCACATACAGAGTTTTTTCAACTAGAAAATACAGCCATCAATTTACCCTATTTTTAAAAACAAAAGAGGGCTGGGACCCCAGGATAGCAATGGCCAATGAGGAACATGCAAAAAGTCATATTTTCTTCTAATGCCATTTTGTGTATATATTTGCACTGAGGCACTGATCCCAACTCAATTTAGGTGATGTGAAATCTAGTTGAATTCTCTCAGAGTGTGGTTGAAAGTCTGTGAAATAGTTGGGGTAAACTGATACCTCCTGGGAGGGAGAATGGTCTCTGACCTGTTGTAGTTGCAGGGGAGAGGAGACACTCTCCAGGCTTTAGGGGTAAAGCCCAGAGGCCCCTGGACACTCAGGAAGGCGGTGGATTAACTGCTAAGGGAGCTCCTGACCAAGGCTGCGTTGCTCACCACAGACAGTTTCTCTGGTTGAGATATCACTCTGCACTCGCCCCCCGCCAGGGACCCGAGCCTTCCTGCATCTCCATTCTCAGGAGACACAGAGTCTCCTTCCTCCTCCACAGCTCTGGATGTGCAGTAGGGTTTCCTCCTCAATGCCACCTCCCTCCCAGCCACTGCCCTGCCATCGTGTGCAGGTCCGGTCAGCTTGGTCCTGCCCTGGGCTTGCCTCAGTTCGGGGGCAGTGAGGGCCCAGGAGCATCCTTCAGATGGACCTCAGTCCAGCGGGCCCGCGTTGGCTGATGCTTCCCCAGCACGTCTGTTACGGACATTTGTCTGCTGTAAACATGACCCATCTGCTGACCACAGCAGCCCCTGTGAGTTCCCATTCACACCCCGTCGTCTCATTGTTCATCATGCTCCCTGGAAGGGCTGTGCCTTCTCTGGGGACTTCTTATAAAATATTTCTGGTGAGTGCTACCTCTTTAATTTATTCAATATACTTTCATTTGATTTTTGAAGAATAGTCATCAATATGCCATTTACAACAGATCTGAGAAATCTGATCAAGTAAGCATCTCTTTCATAGGTTCCCCCACCTTCCCCTCAGACACACAGTCTCCCTCAGTCCCTCTGTCTCTACTGATTTTCGGAAGCTTCTTTCTTTCTTAAATGGGATGGATCTGAATCAGGGCAGCCTTTGGCTGGACCCTGCCTTCCTTGGGTCAGCACCTGGCTCATGGTGCTTCCATTGGGGCCCTGGCTCTGCTGACCCTGCCCTGGCAGTAGGGACCACAGCGCTCAGGGGGAGGTGTGGGGGTTGCAGTAAAGAGGAGCCGGTGGGGGCAAGGGGTGAAGGGGCACCTTGGCGAGAAAGGGATAAGACCTTGGAGTTTCCATACGGTGATGAATCTCAGGAGCAGTTGTGGCCTCATTGCTCTAACTCGCTCACCTAATTCCTGAGCTGCATCATTGCCTCCAGAATCAGCCTTGGTGGGAGAGGAGACTGCTTCAGGCCTGAGGACAACACCCCCTCACGACCAGGACCCTCTGCTCACTTGGCAATAACCATTACTCCACCCCACCATTTTGGTGCAAAACGTTCATTTTTTTTTTTTTTTTTTTTGCTATGTAGTAGGTCCCTGTTGGTTAAGAACTTTTACTTTTCAGGAGGATTAATAGCCAGCACATGTGTTTGTAGAGCGAAGGAAGGACCAACTCAGCCTTTGCCTCTGTAAGCTGAAGAGGAGAAGACCAGGGGTGGGGGCGTGGGGGAGGCGGGGGGAGTTGAGGGGGTGGGAGGTGTGCACGGGAGCCCCGGAGCAACCCCGAGACTGCCTGCCTCTCCCCGGGGTCCCTGGTCGGCTCTGTACTCTGCGACTCTGGCTGCTGGACCCTGGAATTGGGGGCGGGGAGGGGGCAGAGAGGGGCCAGCCCTGGGAGTTCCCACCAGCCGGTGCCTCAAGATCACAACTTTTCCCCTTCCCAAGAGAAAACAGTGTTATTATTATATTTCTAATTCCCTAATGTGTGACCCAGCAGCCCGTATCATCTTACGGGATGGAGCGAGGCATGCAGGGTGGAGGCGCGATCGCAGCTTTCATATCCCCCCCGCCGGCCCTTACATCATCCCGCCACTCTCTAAGAGGATTTTCAGCCGGCTTGGCTTCGTTATTAAAATAGTAATTAATTTTTTCCTCTTCACAAAACCCAGGGGCCTTGAGATGGAGGCCTCGGCAGCGAGGGCAATCTCCTTTTGAAAGTGGCCTTTCTGGAAGCCGTAATCGGCTCCCCGGCTGTACAGTACACATGTTCTCCAGTAAATGTGATTAAAGAGCCGCACAAAAACCCCCTTGCAGAAAATTAATTCAGTTTCCAGAATAAAAAGTTTGATAAAGTTGTGCAATGCTCCAATGACAACACATAATAGAAGGGTAGAGTTTTATCCCCTCGAAGGATAAATGAGTGGCCAGAAAGGTCTGGTAGTTCCCAGAGTACAAACATCTGCTGCAGCTAATTCACGTTTGCCGGCCGCGCTGGGCCGCGGGCGGCCTGGCCTCGCTGCGGCAGGGCGGTGGTGGGTGGGAGTCTCTGTGTCCTCCTAGGCTAGCACAGATGAGGCCCATCCAGCTCCATGCTGCACCCAGGACCCCCAGAGGCCCCAAGGGGCTGGGGACCTTTATTTCTGTACCGGGGGTCCGTGTGTGGTAGAGGCTTAAGACCTGGTGGAGGCCCTGCCTCCTACTTACTAGCTCTTTCCTTTTCCAAACCACAGTCTTGTGCTCTGTGAGACAAGACTAATATATCTCCTTTCAGGGTTATCATGGGGATTAAATGCAATAATAAATCTAGAGGGCTGGTCATGGTTCCTGCTGTAGGAACTGTTGTCAGTAGCTGTAGGTGGAGGAGGTTGGAGGGAACATGGCCTTGAGGGCAGCTCCTTCTCCTATGCGGGCAGAACTGGCCTTGATCCTGCAGCTGGTTGACCAGGCACCCCCAGGCATGTCGCCTTGGCAGTGTGTTGACTAGGTGCTCCCATGCACATCCCCCTGGAACTTCAGAGTAGGGCCTTACATAAGGTCTCTGCAGGCTCGATGCCTGAAGTGTCATGCATGTAGAGCGGCCCTGACTCTGCTGGCTGGAGTCCTGACGAGAAGAGACTCAGAGGGAAGCCACTGGTTGCAGGGGTGCGGCCACGGCCAGGAGTGCCCAGGGGCCCAGAAACGGGGGGGTGGGACAGGAAGGCTCTGGAGCCTCCAGAGGGAGTGTGGCCCTGCCAGCACCATGAGCTCAGACTTCTTGTCTCCAGAACAGAGAGAGAATAAATTCTGCTGCTCTGGGCTGCCAGTTTGAGATCATTAGTTAGGTTGAGAGGGAGACAAACAGGCGATAGCGAGAGCAGACACAGGAGGCCTGTCTGTGGACGGAGGGCGGAGCAGACACAGGAGACCTGTCTGTGGACGGAGGATGGACGAAACACAGGAGACCTATCTGTGGACGGAGGGAGGACGAGACACAGGAGGCCTGTCTGTGGACGGAGGGCAGAGCAGACACAGGAGGCCTGTCTGTGGACGGAGGGTGGAGCAGACACAGGAGACCTGTCTGTGGGCTGTAGACTCTGTCTGAAGACACTTGAGCAGAAGGGCTTCGAGCTGTTTTGAGTGGTGACCCGTGGCCCCTGATCTCGCTGATTGCCTTCTGGGAGTGGAGACACTGACCCTGAGGTGGTCCGCCTTTTCCTCGGCAGTGCTGGCATCTGACCACTAACGGGTGGGCAGGAGCTCTGCCACCCTGGGGACCAGCCTGGCCAACCGCTCGGCTCAGGGCGTCCCTGGCTCCCTCGACCTCTCCACCGCTCAGGGCCGTCTCCTGGCCACTGACTGAGATCCTCGGGTCTGGATCAGGAAGAGAAGGAGCTCTTCTGTTGACCTCTGCCTGCCTCTCTCTGCACCTGCCGGGACCCCAACAAGGAGACACGGGAGGCGGCCCTGTGTTCCTCTTCCGTCCTCCTCTGTGGACTGAGGGGTGTCAGGGCCTGGATCTCGAGCCCCCTGCCCAGGTGCTCTGCCGCGGGCACCACGGTGGGGGCACGCCATGTCCAGCTGGGCGTGTCTTCTGTTCCCACCTCTCTGGGGTTTGGAGAATTGCCTGCCTTCCCGGTCCATTGCAGGTTACAGTAGCCACTGGAAAAGGGAACACAGAGAAAGAAAAATTGTTCCCATATGTGTCCTTTGGCAATAAAAAGTGCCTTTGCATTTGTATAAAAATAAATTCAGCTTCTCAGGCAGAATTGTATCAGAAAGAAAGTTCATGGATGTCGTGACCTTACATGTGGCTGATTTTACTTCCTAAGATGAAAAGAAACAGATTTTCACACCCGAGGACATAAAGAGACCCTTCACCTCCTCAAATGCAGAGAGGGCTCTGCATGGTTTCCTAGGAAGCGTCCACACTGCAATAATTGTTAATATAACCGAGTGAGACGTTATCCTTCTTGTAGGCGGCCGTTTCTGCAACCGGAACGTGTGAACAGGACGATTATCAGCAATCTGCTCTTGAAATTCCTCCAAGCTGTTGTGGCAGGAACATGAGAGAGCCAGAAATGGTGCGTGTTTTGCTCTGTTTTGGTGGCTCTTCTTATATCTGCATTGGGCACCTTCAGAATCAGAGGCACCGATTTTACTCCATTTCTTAAAGTCGATTTAATAAGTTAACTGAGCTGAAGTGAACATCTGATCTGATCTGAAATGGACTTTACTTGGGTGAACTGAGGCCATAGCCTGTGCGAATATTCTTAGAAGCAACTAGAGTATTGACAGCTTAAGAAACTACTTTAAACTTACAGGTTGCACTCTTTCCCCCCTTCTTTGCCAGTCTTCCAGAGTCTGCATCGGGACCCTAAGGTCCCCAGGGGAGCAGGGACCCCTCTGTATTTGCCAGTGCAGCTGGAGCTGGCCCAGGTGCTGGGTGCGGTTGCCACTCGCTGTAGGCGTGACTGCACCCTGTGATGAAGACTCCAGCCACGCTCTGCAGGTTTCAGTGTGTTGCTTCCGTGTCCTGCTTCCTTCTGAGGGGAGGGCGGCTTTGGGGACCCACTCCTGTCACCTTGGGGACGGCCCAGCCAAAGAGTCTTGGATGGGTGTGGAGAACGGAGTCTGGTACTCAGTAAACAGTTCGTTTATTGTTTTAATTTACCATCATTACTTAACTACACTGTGCTCAGGGCTTCCATATTTGAAACTGAAAACCCTGAAGCTTCCCTAACATGCAGCATGGAAAATTAATTGTTTACATCGTCTTATATTTTACTCCTTTTACTTCCAACTATGCTAACCCGGGTCCCACCTTTGGTTCCCCGCTGAGCTCCGACCAGCAGGATGTGTGAAGCCCTCCCCCCTAGCCCAGATGGGCTCCTATTCAGCTTCTTGCAGGTATGAGGCTAATGGTTCAATTACTTGTGGGGCGAGATCAAAGGACAGGAAATGGCTGTCATGCCCCAGAGGAAATATTTGTAGAGAAGGCGGCCCGGCAGCAAATGAAGCCCTAATTAATGTCCAAGTCCCAGGCTGATAAACGGACCACAGTCAGAGGCAGACCCAAGCCTTCTTTGGGGCTGCAGTGGTCCTGTGAACTGTCAGCAGAAGGACGCTCCCTGTTTCCAGGGAGTCAGGGCTGGAAGGAAGGATTGGGTCTCCTGGGGCTCCTTCAGGGAGGGTCACAGGCATGCCTGACCCCTCCCCTCGGGGGTCGGCATTTTCATTGCTGCCCTGAACTCTGCCTGGGTCCCCAGCCCACTGCTGGGTGGGAGGGATGGTGGGACTCTTGAAGGAAAAGGACTCTTACCTTTACACTGAGCTTGGAATTTCTGAGAACTTAGACACGAGAGGAAGTTTGCATTTTGAGGGAGAAGACAGGACAAGTTAGCGTTTTCCTTGACTCTGTGGTCGTCATCATTTTATATGGAGGTGGAGTGGGGGTGGGGGCGTGGGGGGCAGTGATGAGGTCAGGGGAGGCAGGGCAAGGGCTCCTCTTATAGAAGACACTTAATGCTTCGCGTTCAGATGATCGTAAATCAGTGCGTTTAAATCCAAACGTAAAGTGGAAAAGACACAGCATCTGCAAGGACTGTGTTCTCTACAGCCAGGAGATTAACGAGGGTGTCCTGGTAGCTGCTCCTGCAGAGCAAGCTGCGTCCTGCCTGCAGGAGAGCACTGGGCCAGCGAGGAGAGGGGCCTGACACCAGGCCGTGTCCTGCGTCACCCTCTCATCTAGGCTGTCCCAGGCAGGGTCGGCGAAGTCCCTCGTGTGTAACAGACTGGAAAGCCAGCTTCATTTCCAACAGGAACGTCCCCCAGTGTGGGAGGACACAGCCGTGTCGTCTCAGGGTTAGACCCAGGTCTGACTGAAGGGCTGCTGAAGGAGCAGGGAAGACTCCATCAGCCGTCATGGGTCAATTATTTCTGGTGCAGGATCCGAGAACCACATCCCGGGGGTGGATTTTTTTGGGGAGGTGCTGATGAGTGAGTGCCAGGAATAATAATCTGACATTAAGCTTCTGCGGATCTGACCAAATGCATGTCTAAGAAGAGAATTTATGGGAAGTCAGATTGTGTGCGAGTTCATGAATGCATTTCTTCTCAAATGTAAATGACAGAAAAATTATTCATTATACCTTTAATCAAACTGTGAGATGAATAGATATTGAAAATGTGCACAGAGACTATTAAAATGACACTAAAAATATGGCTTCAATCAACAAGAGAAAAGACGTGCAAAGTGAGTCTTGAAAACTTTGACAAGATTGCTTCCATTGTCCTGGGTCAGGAGGCTCTTAAGTGCAGGAGCTTAGTGTCTGGGGCTCTGGATGAGCTCCAGGTTCTCCTGGTGGGAAGTCATGCCCAGAAACGCTGTTTTTAGGTAGACTTTTCCCTGTGATCTGAGAATTGCCATGGATTTTGCAGAATAACATAGGAATAAAGTCTCAGCAAAGACTGTGAGAGCTAATGAGTCCCTGGGCTGGTCAGAGAAACCTGGAATGGGAGGGGGTCTTTCATGGAGGAGGAAGTGGGGAGGGGGTTCTCAGGTTGGGGTGGGGGGAAGTGGGGAGAGGGTGCTCTGTTGGAAGAGAAGGGTTCAGTAGTGGGAGGAGCTGCCCTCCTCACCCCGCCCCCAGCCCTCTGCCCCAGGTGGCTCTGAATTGAGCTCCCCATTTGAGCTTCATCAAATCTTTGACTTTTCAGGTGAAAGGTGTCCCCAGCCATCTCCCTCAAGTCCAAGGGGTCAGACGGCATCCTGGTTGGAAGGGCCTTTCTCTCCCCCTCATTGAGGGGCCCCAGAGATATTGGGGCAGGGGCTTGTGTGCGTGGTCCCAAGCCCAGCTCTGCGATCCCTGTTTTCTCTGGTGAGTTCAGTGTATGCTGTGCATGGCCAGCATCCTGGACCTTGTCCACACAGACCACGACCTGGACACCGCGAGGTCTCAGCTCAGCATTTGCGGAAGTCACCTCACTGTCCTCCACATCTTCTAAGATCAGGTTTTGTCTGAGAGTTTTTATCCGTGTCTTCATCATCAGTGGTCCCATGCCTCTAACTGTATGGATAATAGATCACCATCCACTTAACTGATAAGAAATAGCATTAGAGGATCATGTGGAAATGACTTTTGTCTAGGACTCTGATGCTGACAGAGAGAGACATGGGCATTTTTGAAAGGACTCTCATGGGCATGGCCTGGAGGTACCAGACGAGCCTTCCTGGCTGTGGGGGAGATGCAGTTAGCTCCAGAAGGTTGTCTGATGAAGGCTGCAAAGGAGGGGATGGGGCACCCTGGTCGGGGACACCGATGGGGAAGGAGCCAGCCATGGTTCATCAGCCACAGACGGGGTCCAAGTGACCGGCTCTGGGAGTGGGGTAGGCACTGACAGAAAAAAGATGGGTTACTGATGTGAAGTGGTGAGTGGCGTGGACTTTAAATAAAGATGGTCAGAACCAGAGGGGAAGAAACTTCCCTCTGACCTCCAGTCAGCTCTGGCCCTGTCACAGTTTTGGAAGCCTTCCTCATGAGAGAAGCAGGGAAGTAAGTGGCAGAGGCGCTGTCCAAATCGCTGTGACGGTCCCCTAGGTCGAGGGTGGGGTGCAAGGTTACTTTTGTCCTGTGGGGTGGAAGTCGGGGGGAGGCCAGGGCTGAGAGTGATGCCAGGGCCCACCTCCCTTCACGGCCTGCTTTTCTGGGCTGGGGCCCAGTGGGGTCGGTTGGGAGGCCCGCCTCCGGAAGCCCTGTGCCGTTGCAGGGCGCCGCGCCTGTGGCCAGGTGGCCTCTGAGCTCTGAGGCCGGCTCCGGGGATGTGGCCACGATGCCTAAAGACAGCAGCGCCACCACCTGGCCCCCGGAGGGCCCAGCACGTGTGCCCCTCGGGAGCCCACTCTCCAACCACGGCCTGGCCGTCCAAACTGGTCCTGGGGGCCAGGAGACTGGGGACTGGCCTTCCTCGCAGGGAGGGTGGCCGTGCTCGAGGACTGCGCTGGACGACAGCAGAGGGCAGGCTCTGTGTTGGCTGGGGGTCCTGGGGGAGGAGGGCACAGGCCCTGGGCAGTCTTCATGCAGGAGTCTTGGTGACCCCCTCGGAGAGGATGGGGGGCTCAGCCATGTGCCGGTCCACGGTCCGACTGCCAGGCTGGGGGAGGTGGACGCGCCAGGCCGGTGGGCTCCCGGGGACAGGAGGGCACCCCAGCGCGTCCCTGGCGCCGGGCTGGCCCATGCTGGCCCTCGACATCAGCCTTCCCCTCCTGTACACCAATGGCCAGGCTCCACAGTTCACTGTTTACAAGAGACTCGAGCACAGCCTGGAAGCACACGCCCTCCACGGCTGGGACCGAGTGGGCGGTGGGGTCTGCTCTGCTCCATTTCGGCAGAGCAGGTGATGTCCGCAGCCCGCCTGGGATGGAGACCAGCTGGCTTTGAGTTGGAGGAGGCAGTGAGCTGCGGGGAGCCTCGCTGTCCAGCCTGGCAGCAGGCCTCCCTTGGGCAACCTGTGACCCACTGTGAGTCCCTTCCTTGGGGTGCTTCTGCTCAGCCCGGTCCTGGCCTTGCTGTGGCCCTGGTTCCGTGGAACCAGGCTGTGTCTCCTTGAAGCCACCTCGCTTTTCCTACCTGCTGACTGCTTCCTACAATGCTGAGAGCAGGCTCCTCCCGGAGCAGAGTGGGGTCTTGGGTGTGCCGGAGTGTGTGGAGAGTGCTCAAGCCCTCCCCAGTCTGCACTGTCCCCCTCCTTCTTCCTTCTCCTGCTTTTTCTCCCTCAACCCCCACACTCCGCAGAGGAAGCAGGCGTCCCCCACGCACCCAGCTCCTCGGAAAGGCAGGCCCTATGACGACACCTGGACGAGGGGTTGCTCTTCGTCCTGTGCTGAGCACGTGGTCCTCCCAGGGGCAGAAGGAACCAGGGGAAACGCTGGGCTCACTCACCCCCTATCCAGGGCCTGGGGCTGCCACCACAGGTACAAATCAAGTGCTGGGGTGAAAAGTAGCTGGATACCAGTCAGGGTGAACAGTGATCGCTAGAGGCCAGGGCCCCCAGCAGCAGGAGAGCCAGCCAGTAGCTGTTGGAAGCTGCGGGCTGGCGTGCAGGGTGCAGACTCCGCGTGGTGCCAGGCAGAGCCTTTGCCTCCTCTTCTTTTCTTTCCCAATCATGAAGCCCTTTCTCCTACCAGGTAAACAGCTTTGCAAAGCCGCTTTATTGAAGTGTAAGAGACATGAAGAGACTAGGCTTCTTTAAAACACACAGTTGAGTCAACTTGACCCAAGAGTCTGCCTGTGAAGCCCTCACTCCAGTCCCGATGGTGACCGTGTTCACTCATCTCAGAGTTTCCTTGTGTCTCTTTGAGATTCCCACCCCGCCCCCACCTTCCCGACTCTTGTCCCCAGGCGGCTGCTAATTTAGTTTTAATTTCCTTCAGTTTTCTATAAATGGAATCAGAAAGTATGTACTTTAGCTTTTGGCCTGGCTCCCTTTACCTGGCAGAGCTATTTGTGGTTGGTCGTGCCATAACCTGCACCCAGAGTCAGTCCTGCCGATGGGAGAGGCTTCCACTCATGGATGTGCCCGTCTGTTTATCTTTTCACCATCTGATGGACTTATTGGCTGTTAGCGACAAAGCTGGAAGGAACGTCTGTGTACAAGTCTCCGTCTGTAAACGCTCCTGCTTCTCTTGGGTGAATACTTGGGGACGTAGAGGTGGGGGTGACGGTAGCTACATCTAGACCTTTCGAAGATGCAGCCAGCTCTTCTCCGAAGAGGTTGTCCCCTTTGATGGTCTTACTAGCAATGAGTGAAAGTTCCTTTTTCTCCATGGCCTGAGCAACCAGGTCTTTTAATTGGAATCTTTCTGGTGTCAGCTTGCACGGTTTCCCTGATAACCAGTGATACCCAGTACTTACAATCTATACATCACCTGGAGTGACATGTCTACGAAATACTTTGCCTGCTTGAAAAACTAGGTTGCTTCTTTTCTTCATAATGACTTGAGAACTTGTTTATTCTGGATGTGAGTCCTGTGTCAGATATAATATATTTTCTGAAAATACTCTCTCCCAGTTTCTATAAAGATGGCATTTCCTTGGTGGCTCAGCTAGTAAAGAATCTTCCTGCAGTGCAAGAGATCCAGGTTCAATCCCTGGGTCAGGAAGATCCCCTGGAGGAGGGAATGGCAACCCACTCCAGTATTCTTGCCTGGCCTGGCAGGCTACAGTCCACAGGATCACAAAGGGTTGGACATGACGGAGCGACTAGCACTTCCCTTTCAGAAAGTGATAGGTCCTAGTTTTAGATCTTTGTTAATATCCGGAAGGTGCTGCGCAGTGTGAGCCAGCACCTCCAATGGCCCTTGTCAGGGCAGCGCAGTCCAGCTGGGCAGGGATGGGTGGTAGGTGTAGGCTGCGGGCATCACTTTGAAGGGGGGCAGAGCCCCCTAAGGGTCTTCTCTGAGGAACTGGGGTGAGAAGGAGGGCCTGCACATGGATTTTGGTGAAGACTTCTGAAGCAGCAGATGCCATGGGCCTTCTCCTTGGCCCTCCCCTAGACAGAAGCCAAGCCCTGGGGACCTCCCTGGGGCATAGCAGTGAGACCCCAGCTCACAGATGGCCCTGACTCAAGCACGGATGCTGGATGAAACTGGCTGGTTTCCATGTCGGGGAGGAGCAGGAAGCCCCCATTCACTCCGTCTCTGGGTCTGTCTCTGGCTATCTTCTCTTTAAACTTCTGATGCTGCACAGTAGGAGAACCTTCACTCCCCCACCCCCGCTCTTTTTAGTGCTTCTCTGAGCCTTTGAAGTGGACAAAGACAGGGTCTTTTGTGCTGACTGTGAATTTCTGAAGCAAAGTACCCAGGTTCCCACGATTTGCTTTCCACCACTCAGCACACACCTTCTGCAGTTTCAGGTCAAACCTTGGAGTAAAAAGGAGAAACAAAAGGCAGCGCCCGAGGCAGAGAAGTCGGTGAAGACGGTGAAGACGGGGATGAGCTTCCTCTCTGGCAATAAGGCTTGGTCTCCCAAGAAGTCACTCAAAGGAGCGGTTTTGACACATCTGGTGCACAAATTCATCCGAAGAGGACAATCTCTTACGATGTGGTTTCAGGCTGTGGGGTGGAACTTCTGGAAGGGTCCTCATTGTTCAGGTGACACAGGGTCGAGTGTGAAATGGGATCTCTCACATGCTGCCACGACTCAGTATCCTCTCGGGAACATGAATGCATGGGGCCCCTGAGGCGTTCCTGCCGATTCCAGGGCTTCAGACTTCATCCAGGGTCTCTCACCCAGTTACTCCTGGGACTTACAGTGGATGTCTCCAGACCTGTGGTCCCCAGGGCTGTGGTTTCCAGGGTGTGGTCCCCAGGACTGTGGTCTCCAGGATTGTGGTCCTCAGGGCTGTGGTCCCCAGGGCTGTGGTCCCCAGGGTGTGGTCTCCAGGGCTGTGGTCCCCAGGGTGTGGTCTCCAGGATGTGGTCTCCAGGGCTGTGGTTCCCAGGGTGTGGTCTCCAGGGTGTGGTCCCCAGGGTGTTGTCTCCAGGGCTGTGGTCTCCAGGGTGTGGTCTCCAGGGTGTGGTATCCAGGGCTGTGGTCTCCAGGGCTGTGGT